>CM028244.1:64323604-64777752 GCA_016432835.1 Brassica nigra
AAAAAAACATAGGTTTGTAATGTCTTAATGATTAATCCTACTTGTGAAATGTACTTTCAATCATATGCTGATCTTGTCTTCATCACTGAAGAAAGCTATCTTGTTTAGAAATGTTGAATCCTGAGAGCTAGGACCAGCGGCTCTATCAACATAGTGATCTCTGAATCCGTTTAAGCTCCTTGGCGACATCAATCATCTTTGGTCTCTTCTCCATACTCCTCTCGCAGCATCTGAAGGTAAGCTCAAGTACAAACTTGTCCACTTTAAATCTTTCAGCCTCCACAATATCTCTCACTCCTACCCGGTATATGATCTCAATAAACTCTCCTTTCTCTTGCAACCCTCTTACATAGTTACGTATATCGATGAAGCGCACATCAGACCGAGGAGCCATACCATGTCTTCCAATCAGAAGAACCATCATAAAGATTCCAAAGCTATAAACATCAGCGTACTCTGTAACAATATTCGTATGTAGATAAGAAGGATCTAAATATCCTGGCCATCCCATGACTTGATCTTCCATTTGAGACTTCCCCTCTGGGAGAGTTAGAGCAAGAGAGAAATCAGACAGCCTAGCTGTCCAGTTCTCGTCCAAGAAAACATTCATGGGAGTTATGTTTCTGTGTAGAATGATCCTAGGGAACTCCGTGTGGAGATAAGTAACAGCACTGGCTATCTCCTTAGCCACCTTTAGCCTTACATCCCAAGGTAAGAACTCTGTATCCTTGGAAGCTATACCTCCTTGGTGTCCTAACGCTCCGTTCTCTGCGTTTTCAAACACCAGAACTGGACAACAGGACAAGGGAACTCGAGACAGCATCCCAACAGCTTCAGGAAGTTGATGTGATTGGTAACACGAGCAGATATGACAATGTCGTTGTAAACAGCTCCAATTCCATCTCCATCACCTCTGACTTTCTCCTCAGGATACATCTTGATCATGTAAGATCTATCTTCAATGCTACCAGTGAACCAAGTGTAGTAAAGGTCACTAGTTACATAGAGGCTTGGATCAAAGTCATTTGTGGCCTTGAGGATCTGATCAGAAGAGAAGCTTCTAATAGGATTGGTTTTACCGTTGCATCCAGCAATGAGCTCTTTGAGAAAAGTGCATCCATTGTTTCCTCCTCTCTTTTCCCTTGTTTCTCCAGAAATTCATGGTCTTCTTCAGTATCAATAAAATGTTAATGGCAGTCAAAGTTGCCTTCTGGTGAAGATAATGTTGAATCTGAGACCATTTATGTTTCAAAAAGTCACATTTATTAGTCAACGAGTTTGAAAACTCACTCTTCTGCACATGGGAGTCTGAATGGTCAACACAAAAAATTTCATAAGGTTTCAGATTTGTAGCCTAATCCTGATAAACAGTTTCAACAAAAATTATGTCAAGCAGATTCTTGAAACTATGCTTCCTGCTTTCAGAACCTAAAGTTAGATTAATCATATACCCTCTTAAGCTCTCATATATGCAGATCCTTCACATATTCAAGAATGTTAAAATCTGACGGGCCATTTGACTCAATATAGTATGGTTGTCTTCCTATCAGAAGAACCAACATAATAAAGATTCTAAAAACTAAACACACCGGCTCTTCAATCCAACATTTACCCTCAGGGAGTGTTATGGCATGCGATAAGTCAGTGAGCTTAGCGGTCCCATCCTTATCCAACAAAACATTCGTTGCCTTGAGATTTCTATGTATAATGATTCTAAGCGGTGTGAAGATATGTTATAGCAGTTGCAATTTGGAACTAGGTTGTTAATCCTTTATTCTTTGACTTGCATCCACAAACAGAACAATCCACTTTGAAAATAGAGCGTAACCGAATGTTGGCGATGCCCTCAAGCTCCAGCACATCGTTCATTGATCCCTCCACATCATCGACGAGTGAGGTCCTTTTATTTTATCCAATATATTTTGCTTTTCTTTTGAGGGGTTTGTCTTCGTGTGGATGTCTGTTTTGCCAAATGAATCGCTATGACTTTTCTAATAAATTTGAAACACTCGGTATCATACAATTAATTTAAGAGGGCATAAATAAATGCTTAATTGGGCCGTATACTCGGGTTAAAAGTAGATGGTAGTTATTTTCCTAAAACAGAAAGTAAAAGGTTAGAGTAATTAATTTAATTTTTATTTTATAAGCCAGTGAAAGAGATATTGCGTGAAAAAGGAAAAAAGTACAATTCTCTTTTTTTTCTTGTTTTCTCTTTTTTGTTCAACAAAGTATAATTCTCTTCTCTATGAGTTCTGTTTTTTTTTTTTAAATATAAAGTACATATGCTTATGTTTAACGCCTAGGGTTGATTGATAAAAAAACGCAGACAGACAGAGTTCAGAAACAGATCTGTAAGCTATGGTGGGGTTATCTTTCCGTATTGCTGTGGTGAAAGGTTTGAGGAAGAAGAAGATGAAAATATCCAAGGTCAAACGGAACAGAAGAGTCCTTTCCAGGCCCGATTCAAAACCCGTAGCCGTTGACCTTCCGGAACTCCCTGAGGAGGTGTTGATGCAGATCTTGGCGAGATTGCCCGCGAATTTATTGATGCAGTTCAAGTGTGTCTCTAGGCGGTGGTATTCCATGATCTCATCTCCTTATTTTGCTAATCTTTTCCTTAAAGTTCAATCGTCTATGCCACGTGAACGGCGTCTGTTCATGTACTTGGTGGACAAGGATGGCCACGGCGACTATGCCCTGCTCTCTCAATTGATTAGGAACTTGAAGGCGAATGTCTTCCAACTCGGGGAATATGTGACAATACCAGGAATGGGAGGCTGCTTGGTGAACGCTCTTCGGGGATTGATGTGTTGCAGAATTGGGACAAGTGTAAGGATCTGTAACCTCACCACCAAGCAGCACGTGGAGTTGCCAATAGTTGTTTCGAGCATCTCCGGAGATGATTTCAAGATGTGGAACCACTTTGGATACGATCCTGTTCAGGAGGAATACAAAGTGATTAGCGTAACTTGGGAGATGACACAAGAGAGGGTAGTGAGATCCGAGTATCACGTTTTGGTGCTTGGCCCTGGAGCTTCTTGGAGGAGAATCAACCAAAGCTTAGCTCCGCATCGTCCTTGCTCGCAAGGTATCTCCATGGACGGTGTCTTGTATTATGGTGCTTGGACAGGTGAGAATACATTTGTAGTTGTGAGTTTTAACATGAGGTCCGAGAAGTTCAATTTGATCAAATTACCCCTTCAAGCTGGAACCAATCTAATGAACTATAGAGGAAAACTTGCTGTCTTCGACTACTCCCATCTGGTAAGTGAACATCGTATTGACCTGTGGGTTTTGGAGGATGAGAGTCAATGGTCCAACAAGAAGACTTTTGTTTTGCCTATTTCAGACATCGATATAGTCATCCCAGGTGAGTTGTCTGTGCAGGGTACTAGTCGTGACGGTGCGATTAGGGTCTTTTCTAAGACTGATTACTGGTTATTGCATGCCATTTACGTTCTAGATAGTTGTAAGATGACAGGAGGGGTTATATTGCCCAAATTGCGGGAGCGCCTCCCTTTTGAGACTGAGTCTTTGCATACGACTTACTGGGATGATTTTGAGAGCATTATGTATTTGGAAATCTGAGTTACTTTCTGTTTATTTGCAACTTTTCTAAAAAAAGAACAAATATATTTATAGCTTCATATTTGTGTATCTCAACATCTCAAGTGTGTAGTTGTGAGTTTTAACATGAGCATAACGCTTTTATCAAATTTTTATTAGCTTGTGTCTCTATCATTCTATTTAGTTGAAATGTATGGAATTTAGTTTATCAGCTTGCACATTGTGGTTTGTACGGTATTGTTATAATCACTTAAATCTATTAATAAAAACTTTGTTGCATAAGAAAGAAGAGACAACTGTGTGTTAATGTGACAATGGTTTTAGGATTTGAGATCCTCCCATTAACAGTTTGGGATGAAGAACCTTGTTCTAATGAAAAGATTTTTCAGTTACCAGTTTCAAGGCTGAGTACCTGATATTTGACAGGGTAACAACTTGTTTTCTTCTTGGCTAATTCAGTGGTCTAGTTAAAGAAGTTATCTAGTCTTCGCAGTTCAGTTTTATTTTAACATCTTGGGCAATTTTTGATTACTTGACAATCCCTTGTATTATGGATGGATAGTTTATCCCCAGGCACATCTTTTTGTTTCACTTTGTCTGAATGGCGGCTCCCTCTAGGCCTCTACCTGTCTGAATCATCTATGTTTTATTCATTGCTTTCTTTTTTATTAAGCTAGCATTTTATCCGGACTTGATAACCCGAACTGGAACCATTTTGAAAATATCCCATCTGAAACAGAACCCTGAAACAGAACCGAAATATTATAAGTATTTAGTTGAGTCCAAAATTTTTAGGGAAAACAGAAATAAAAAATGTATTGTTATAGCCCCGTTATGAGCACTGTTATGGTCTTTTTTTTTATTATCAATCAGTGTTATGGTCTCTTAATAGAGAAAATTCATTATAACTTAATGTTGCTTTTACATGTTATATGGCTCGTATAAGTAACTATTGCTTAATCGCAGAAAAAATAGTTAAACTGCAGATAATTTAATATGATCAGCATTTTCTTGCATTCCCTTAGTTTCTCGTTGGTTTATTATAAAATCAGATGCTTACCTCATTTCGTAATGGAGAAGTCGAAGAAATCCTTGAATCTGTTTTTTGTTTTTCCAGTTTCAGTTCATATCACAAAAGATACTTGCCTTGTTTTGTAATCAGATGAGATTGAGAAGAGAACTAGAGAACTAAGAGAAAAAATGTGAGGTTTGGTCAAATCCCATCAGACTTGTTCATCGGCTGGGCCGAGTTTAACAAGTGACGTGCGGACAATTTATGGGCCTTATCGATAAAGCCCATTAGGTTAAGTGCTGACAATACAAAGAAGGAGAGATCACGACATGGATCTCTAAGCCAAGCTTCTGGGAGGCACGAGCCTTAAGTATCCAGAAAGGCTTCCATGGCATCTCTTAGAGAGATAGAGTAAGCTAGAGTTGATATGTTGTTCTAGGCTTAGCTCTTAGCCATGTATCTCTTGTATATCTCTTTGTATACTCTCTAGGGTTTGCATACCCAGGAACAGAGAGAGTTATGATCTTGTAAACCACATCGGAGGTGTTTTCTGATACTTCATAGTGGATGTTGTGGATCCCGGATCCACCCCAGATGTAGCGCGCTCCGGCCGTGAACTGGGTTACCAATTCTTGTGTCATGAACAAGCAGATTGAATCAATGGAAAAGATCAAAGGGACAAGGGAATTGTAGCGATCGATACCACAACGGTCCCCTGGGCTATGAATCCCCTATCCAAGTCTTGTTAGAGTTGTGATTGACTCTACAAGTGGTATCAGAAGGCTTAAGGATACTCAACAAGTGGTATTAGAGCCTTAGTATTCCACAACAAGTGGTATCAGAGCTATAAATTCCGTAACAAGTGATATCAGAGCACATGCTCGTTGATTCACGGATTCCACGTCTCGAGGAGGAGAGACATATGAAGCTGGTGGTCACATGGTTTTACCCTAATCAGAGTAATACACCGGGGATAAGATCAAGAGAAAGAGATTTTCGGTTTACAAGAGGAGAGGGAAAACTGTTGGACGTTCTTCGCTGCAGTTGCACAAGTTTACGGAGGAAGGATTCACAAGTCAGTTGAATCGGTTGAGATGATTTCGAGTTTATGAAATCAGGGTTCTCTAAAGTTCTCCAAGGGTGCAAGAATCTGCTACTATGTGAGAAGGATTTCAATTTACTCACGGTTTAGATGGTGGCAGGCTGCTAGCACAAGAAATAGAGGTTTCAGAGCTGTCTTCGATCTGCAGTCACAAGGCATGTGTGACATTAAGCATTGGAGTCACAGATTTCTTCATGTTCTGCAAGTTATTGGAACTGAAAGCACAGTGGAGCACAAGGGTTTTCACACTAGCTTTGTATGGGATTGTAAGAAGATTCAGTGAGGATTTTTCGGGTTCAATCTACAAGGTATATCAGTCGCAGTTGGTGTCCTAATTTCAGTTTGGTATCTCATGAAATTCTTGGAACTAGGAGACGCCTTAGAACCTTGAATGAGATGATTGTTTCATGGCTGGTCGAGTATCAGATGGTATTCTTTAGTCAGCATGATGGGGGTTGCAGATGGTTGAAGTAAATCGACTCATGCGGGTTCGTTGATGTGGTGATTATGAGAGTCTACAGGTTGGGTAGATGTTCAGAGAAGAGGATACTACAAGGCTGCTATTTTCAGAGGGAATGCAGTGTGGTTTTTCTAAGAAGATATGTGTTTGGCATAACACATAGTTTACTGCTGGTATGAATCTGCAAGCACGCGGAGTTTGCGTGTTCAAGGCGGATTTCGGCTGAACAGGTGACGGATCGAATCAAGACTGATTCAGGATGGAAACTTGTTTGTTTCGGGTTTTCTGCATGGGATTCAGTAGTAGTTTGTTTTGGCTTCTCAGGGCATATGAGTGAAACAAATGTGTCTACAGGGTATCAGGGTTGCAGAGGTAATGATTTGTTTGAGCAAAGGTTGAGCAGAGATTCTTTGCGTCGAAAGTCTTCTTAGCAGGTTGAGCTAAGCGGCGGGTTCTGTTGGCAACAACATCGGTTCAGAGAGATGTTCAAGATAAGGTGTTCATTCAGATTGTTACAGAGAAATTCTCAGGATAAGGAGTTTGGTGTCTTCGGGCTGTTGAGGTTGGATAAGGACTGAGTCAAAGGGCTTCTAGTTTGAGGCAGTGGCGATTCAGGTTCCGGAAGAGCTTCAACTTAGTATCGACATCAGCTGGAAATTCTGGAGAAGAAGAATCAGTAGATTTGTAGTCACGGTCTCATCATTGTTTTCAAGGGTGACGAACCAGAGATGATGCTGAAAGATAGGTATCGTCAAGGAAAGAAGCAGATGACGTTTGTATGTGGTAGACAAACACAACGTCAGAGACAGAGGAAGAAACATGTCCACAGTGGAAGACCTCAATGCACGTGATGGTTTCAGGTTGGTGAAATCATGATGAGAGACTTGCAAGGGATGCATCAGTTGTTTGCAAGAAAAGAAAGACCAGCGCAAGCTGCAACAGAATAGTTGCACAGGTGGGCGTGTTCGTGATCAGAGTGTTGGAGATTGATTTGAGTCATTTGGGATGGATGATATCTCAAGGGAAGACAGACTCATATTAAGTCAAAGCTAGTCTTAAGGAGATGGAATTAAAGTTCGTCAATCTCTCAGGAACTAAAGGTTTTCAGAGATAACAAGTAATGCAGGTTATCTTTGCGAAAGATGATCAACGGATCTTGCAGCTGCACAGGTTGGTTGTCGTGTGGCAACAATATGACGAAACAAAGTGCTTTTGTTTTGGGTCAGTTCAAGTCGGTCTCATGGGTGCATGAGAGGAAAGGTTTCTGGATGGTAGAAGAAAGTCAGAGGAGTCACCAAGTTAGTGTGACTGAAATAAGTTGTACCTCCACGAAGAAACAACTAGAGCAAAGGCACAAAGTGTGTAAAGCCTACAAGAGAGTATGTTGGAGCAAATGGCTATTTATGGTAACAACATGTAAAAGCTTTAGTAAGGTCGTGTGAGTGACAGGAAGAAACCTACGGGAAAAGACGATTCAAGGTTAAACTTAGCTTGAAGATTTTGGTCAAAGACAGAGGAAAATGCGCAGACAGAATCGGGTTGAACAGGTTGTTACGACTGATTGTAATCCTGAGGATAAAGGGTATGAGACAACAGTCATCAACACTTGTTCAAACCCAGGATCAAGTTTCTTCTGATGACTCCCAAGTCCTGCTCTCCTATCAACGCCTTGAGCTTGCTCTGGTTCTTTTATTCCACTCTCGTCTCTCCCTAAACCCTGCAATATTACCAAACAAACCAACCATCACCACCCTCTTCTTCTTTTAACATGATCATATAACGTTACTGATGGAAAGAGATTAATGATCTACCGATCCTTAGTGCCAACCCATGTTCCTTAACATTCTGTTTCCAACGTTACTTTCGTCTATTGCACTTCGGTCGTGGTAATCCCACACCAGGAGGAAAAATACGTGTTGGATCCGATGCGCCTTTTCTCAACACACCATTTTTCTTTTTTTTCTTTTTCTTATTATGTTATTGTAATATAATTCCTCATTACCAGTTTATATATATATATATATATATATATGTGAGAAGAGAGAAGTCAAGGAGGCTTACTTGAGTCGATAACTTCATTTTCACTTGGAGCTGATGAACCGTAAAAGTTTCTTTTTTTTTCTGCAGCACGATCCCTGTATGAGGTATGTGGCTGTTCTCTATGAGTAGGCTGTAGGCACTACAGTCGGTTTTTTCAGAGAACCTTCTTCTCCCACTCCCATAAGCCGAAACAGAAACAGAAGGGAAAGGAGCGGAAAGCAAAACCAGAAACATTTGTATATTAGCTGAGGAAGAAGCTCCTCCGAAAGAACCTCTCATCACCCCTCCCCCATCAAAGGTCCTCCTGATGTAATGCTATTCTAGATTCCTGCAGTGGGAGTTGTTGCCAGTGCAGCAACATCATGACTGGAAGTAGTTCTCTCCTTTGCAATCGTTGTATCAGATTTCAGCATGTCCTTGGATTGTAGAGCGGATAAAGACGACCTTGCTTCGGCCAGAACTGTAGGTGGATGTCACCACCAAGTGAGGGAGGTTGTGTACGTGTTTCATAGGTCCTCTGCTTCTACTTTGTTAAAAGTTAAAGCATTGCTCATTCAAAATCAAAGAGCTACGTACCGAGTATCACGTAAACTTATGCTACGCAACATAAGTGTACCATCAATCTCATATCTTTCAGTGTTTTTCAAAGCTTTCATGACGCTTGTTCTCTCTGCATAGTGCACAAAACCGTATCTACTGTCTTCCTTCCCTGGCTTTGCTGGTGGTATGACTACTTTTAGGATTTTTCTATGATGTTCGAATAATGCCTTTAGACGCTCTTGTGTTATATCTCTAGGCAAGTTCTTGATGTACAATGCCTTAGACTGCATTCATTCCACACAAGATTATAGTAAGAACGTCGTTCCTTTCGAAAGAAAAACATCTGCAGAACACATGTTCTTAAGCAGATAACTGTTGCTGCTTCTATTATTTGTTTATAAGATAGGTTCCAAGGAAGCCAACCTGGGTAGCAGAAGAGTCTCCTCCCCCACCATTCCTTGACTCAGCCCAGTTTACAGTTGGGGCATTATCATCAAGCTTAAAGCTCGGATCCGACATCTTTTGTTTTGAGTACTCAGCATATGCATGGTTGTAATACTCGATGAATGCATATACACGATTCCGGTTCATATTTTGGGAACCTGTGATTTTAACAAAGTTTAGATGAAAGGCTGAAACATTTGGGCTAACAAAGTTTACAAGCTTGAACTTCTACATAAACTTACTTCCGCAGGTTATATCTATGTACTAAGAAGCCTGAAACATTTGGGAAGAGACAAACCTTTGGGAGTTTGACATTTTGAACGCGTGGACCAACTCCACTTGCTGTTTTCCTAATATCCGACTCTGTCCAGCTTTTAGGAACGTTACCAAGATAGAGCCTGTGCTTTGCTTGGGTGGTTGAACATTTTATCCGGTTACCTTATTGAATGACAAAAAAAGTAAACACAAGTTTAAATGAAACACAAACTCATCTAAGCCAACAGATACAGACATATAAGCACGTGTAAACCTGATTTTCCTTACTTTCAAAATCTATTGACCAATCAACTATAGGTACCACAATAAGACTCTCTAGAGACTTATAAGCTAACTGACACACACACACAAACAAGAGAAGGCGAATGTAAGGAGCAGTGCAGCCCACGTTATTGATGAACCGTTCAGTATTCAACAATGTAGAACTGACTCGAACACTGCTTGTATCTCAGTGTCTGCATCATTATCTGTGTATCCAAGGCATCATTGTAGCCTTTGTAAAAGCAAGTTCAAGAACTAACACAGCCACTGTCATTTGAGGATTCCAATTATCACGGGCTTGTACCCACAGCTTCAACCCATTTTGTCGCTTGAGGAGTTTCTCCACTGCACACCCAGCATAAGTGATAACTTGAGATGCAAAAATCCCAGCCAAGAAACTCAAATCGAGAGGAAAGCCTTACACTCAGTGGAAGCATCACCAACTGAAAAACACTAGAGAGAGTAGTTGTCCTCCTCCGAGACATTTCATGTGGCATAAAAAAAATCAACAGCCTTCTTTCTGCTCAGCAAAGAAACATACAACTTTTGTGCCGCCAGTGAAGCACTCACTTTTGCAAGTAGCATGATAACCAGTGAAGCTCCCGTGATCCACTTCAAAAGATATACACTGCTTCTAGTTAGAGCATACAGCTGCTCAAAATACAGTAGAACCTGTAGTAGGGCGCTACTGATCTGAACCACAGAGCTTGTACCCACTTGTAATTATGTACTCAAGGTCTTTCATGCTAAGTTTAGCGAGAGTTCCAGCAGGAAAACAAGTTTCTGATACCCACTGTTGACCACCACAGTCAAAGCCCATGATTTCATCACTCCACCCTACGCTGTATCCTTCTGATTTTTTTCCAAAACTCCGCCTTTCCAACGTGAATGTCGTTGAGAGGAACTAAGGCAATTAGCTTATCTCTCAACTCTCTAAATTAAAGCTCGTTAATGTCTGGCTCCCTTCTTACTATAGTCCTGGACCCTAATACATCATGGTGGAAAAATAATGATCATTTAGTTACTCCACACTAGATAGAAAAGGCAATTTAGACATAACAACTAAAGCAGTATAACTATACCTATACTTAACAATGCTCTCTCTATAGAGGTCACATACATTCTTTAATGCTTCATCTGTAGTGTACTTTGGTTTCTCCTTAGGCGCCCACTCCATTTTGATACAGGGTTGCATGTTACAACCAGGACTGTGTGTCAGTATATGGAACATACAGGCACTTCACATGCTTGTTTGCAGAGAGCAACTTTCTAAACAGCCATAAACAAAAACAAAAGTTAGGAAAACTTCCACTCTGATCCCATTTATGAGATCAATTGGTTCATAGTAATGGGCAGTAGGCTAGTAACTAGAAAGTGAACAAAACGTAAAGCACGTGCATACTATTGAGACTAAGATAAGGATAGTTAACAACACTTAACTTGTGATTTTTCTTGATTTCTTCCAAGTTGGAGACGTAAGTGTGCTCAACAAGTTCCTATCTTTCAACGCATTGGAGGGTGACCTCAGCAACAACTCCAAGTCCCAGCGAGGCCACATCGAGATAGATGAAAGAGCTCTTGATCTTTATCCTTAGAAAGCTCAATAGTTCCCTTAGCAGGAGTAACCAGCTTCATGCCAATCACTTGCTCATCAATAGGAGGCAATCTAGCACCTGCCGCAACCTGAAAAATGCCACCAATCTGCTGCTCTCTAATGGAAGTAAAGTTCTGGAGAGTGAGATCATACTCTTTAATGGCGTCAACAAGCTGCTGGACCCTAATCCCAGCCCGCAAGCGAACTATCTTCTTCTCCTTATCCACCTTCGAGGACTTTATCCACAGGTGTAACGATACCCATGCTGCAAAACACTTTCCACCAATGAAAGGTTTCTCTAGTCCTTGTGTTGTATTAGAACTCAAACCACCAAGACTTTGAAACTTTTCGCTGCTTCTGAATGTGGTGAGGTGTATCAGCAGCTTGAACTTGTATCAGCAACAAATTACATCATGTCAACATTGTTTCCAGCCGACAAAGTCTTGTCTTACACTGCTACAAATACCAACGACCGTAACATGAGCAGACAACACCAACGACAATCCAATATTATATCCCACTGGTTGAGCACAAACTCAGGATTCTTGAGATTTGTTCTGTCTACAGCCGTCTATCCTATCCGTATTTCTGACACACTCAGACTATCACATACACAACCACTAGCATAAGTTAGAGAATTAGGCATCATAGCTTCCCATTCCACAGCCGCTATTCTTTGTACAATTTTTTTGCACTTGGCAATGAGTTCTTCAACGGTTACCCTTCACAGCTTTTACAAGATTTCACTTGTCTCGGTACACAATGCACCGGAAAATCCTCTGAATCAACAAGAATCCAAGTGTGTTGTTTGATCAAACAAACAAGCAAAAGAAAAACACAAAACACAAAACTTGCCTTCCAATAAGATAGAATATCAGTGGAAGGAAGCTCAGCTTCTTTAAGAGTAGTGTAAACAGCTTCAATGCTTCTCTTCCATATTATATTATAGAATTAATATTTTCCGAGGATGAATAACCTATGTAAATATATTTATTAATTTGAAATAGGAATTTGAAACCGGCAGAGTATATAATGTGCTCAAATTATGAAAACGAATCTGGTGATCTGCTTATAATGATAGCATGTGTCACACAAACTTTTAAATTTGTACCGGTGACTGTTATTGTTGCTCTTCTGCTCCGGTTTTGTCAAGTAGCAATCAAGTCTAATGACCTTTACTAATGCGTTTCCAGTTATTGTCTGCTCGGGTTTTTGTTTATTTTCAATCTTAGAAAATCCGACATTTGTTGATCGACCCCAGGTTCTCCCTGCATAATATTATAATATCGTCAAGTTAATAGTATTGTCTTTTTTTTAAAAAAAAAGAATGTAAAATTAATTTAAACCCAAAAAACTGTTTTCTGTACAACATTGAGCTAGAGTTTTTGAATTGAAATCAGAACAGTGGTTAAATACTTCATTTAGGGATGTGTTATCGATCTTGTACCAAAGCAGATGGTGAGGCCAAGATCATAGCTGTAGTCCTATGTTTTCCTGATTAGACTGAGTTTATTCCTCAGTTCCTTCTCGATAATCTTGATCAGAGATTCTATTGTTGATCAACCCCAAGTTCTCCCTGCATAATATTATTATATCGTCAAGTTAATAGTATTGTCTTTTTAAAAAAAACAGAATGTAAAATTAATTTAAATCTAAAAAACTGTTTTCTGTACAACATTGAACTAGAGTTTTTGAATTGAAATCAGAACAGTGGTTAAATACTTCATTCAGGGATGTGTTATCGATCTTGTACCAAAGCAGATGGTGAGGCCAAGATCATAGCTGTAGTCCTATGTTTTCCTGATTAGACTGAGTTTATTCCTCAGTTCCTTCTCGATAATCTTGATCAGAGATTCTATTGGACTTGGGTTCCCACCATATTTTCTGTTGTTCCTTTCTCTCCAGATTATGGTAAATTGAACTTTGAAATGTGTAATGTAGGGGAAAGAAATTAATATGACTTGCTGATTGAGATAGTAGCTCAAGTAACCTGTCTCAATCCTTTGTAAAGTTGAAAATTAGGAGCCTCTCCACTAAGTTGCTCTATATTACCCCTGAATAAGAGCATGATTATCGGTAGGTTTTTGAAATTGTTTTTTGTTTTTCTTTTGTTTTTTCTTAGTCCGAAAAAAAAATTAAAAGCGAACCAATAGCGGGCTGCCACGTATCGGTGGGGCCCGCGAACAGTACAAAAAACCCACCCACAAGCGATCTTTAATTGGTTGTTTTTGTTACCGGTTTTGGTGTTTTTGTGGATCCCCCCTAAAAAACTCCTAAAACTACCCTGATAAACATGGTATAAGGACGCTGGAAATATAAATGATGAATGGACTCCTCTTCACCAGAACATAGACTGCAGTCCGAGGTCTGAGCCATCACCCAGTGCTTTATCATATTACCCTTTGAAAGGCGATTACAAAGTTAATAGTATTTTCCTACAAACCTTTAGCTGTTATGCACAAATATGGCAGCCTTGTCACTCGTCAGTGTTGCTTTTTTGAAAATAATCGTGTAGTCTACGTAATGTGTCTGCTAATTACTGCTAGCAAAAAAATGATAATAATCTTGTCTTCCACGTATTATGCCTGCTAATTGCTGCTAGCTAATTATGCTGCACTTTTTTCGATAAAAAAATTAGAAATGATTTCTCATGTTCTTTTCAGTTTATTCATATATATATATATATATATATATATATATAAATTGTAAAATTAAAATAATATTATATATTAGTTTACACTACAAGAAAACAGCGGCATACCGACAGACATAATCGTCGGCATGTCGTCGAATAATGCTATTCGAAGATATACCGACGATAAGTGTCGCCGAAATATTTCCTCGGAAAGTCAACTTTTTTGAATTCCCTCGGAAAATTCGACGAATACCAAGAAATAGATTTCGAGAAAATTCGAGGACTACTTCTTCGTCGGTATATTCCTCGAATATACCGAGGAGCACTTCCTCGGTATATTCCGATGGATATGTCCTCGAAGTTTCGAGGAAATATTCCTCGAACAGTCATCGGAAATTTCGAGGAAGACCCTCGGTAAATTCGAGGAATTCTTCTCTCGAATATTCGACGATTTATTCGAGGAAATATTTCGGGAATTTCGAGGAACCTTTCCTCGAATTTACAAAAATATATTTAAAAAAAAAAATTAGTTTAAATTCGAAAATTTAAAATTAAAATTAAAATTGAAAACATATTAGATAATATTCAAAGTTGTACAAATCAAAATAAAACATTCCGAGTTTTTGAAAAAAAAAACTACTGGTCTTGCACGTTCGGGAACACCTCGTTCGGGTACATCCTCTTCATCATCTCCATCATTTGCTCGTTCTGCCTCTTCTGTGCCTCAAAGCCCGCCTGCTGAGTCGCCATCATGGCCTCCAACGCAGATATGCGATCATCCTTGTCCTTCAACTGATCCATAAGTACTTCTTGATTAACAAACGGCGGTGGTGCAGCAGAAGGAGGAACCGACCGGGAGAGCGACGACCCGAACCGACCGGGAGCGACGACCCGAACCGACCGGGAGCGACGACCCAAACCGACCAAACGTCCCTTCTTCTTTGGAACCAACTGAAATAGAAAATAACCAAATTTAAATAATAGAAAAGATGATAAAATAAAAATCAAGAAATAAATGAATTGAACCTTAAAAAAGAACTTACCGATTCAACGATTTCGTTGATTCGAATCCGAGACATGGTCGAAGCCGTCGAATCGTCTTCCTCGGTTTGAAGCTGAGACACTTCGTCTTCCACCTGAGTTTGGACCAGGGTGACCACATCCCTCACAACACCATCATCAATCTCCCCGATCTTCTTGTTGGTATACGCCCTCTTCATTAGGGCGAGATCATCAACCGGCTCGCCATCATTTTCTTCCGCCTTGAAAAAAACATAAATTAAACAAACATTAGAAATTAGAAGAAATGCACAAAAATAAAATTTCAAAACTTAAATAATTGAAGAAAAAGAGACTGAACTTACCATGCGATCCGCCAGAGTGGCAATAGATTGGGCACCCAAGTTGTGCTTGAAGACGCCCTTCCCTTTACGATCGCTCTTGCGGTTGGTGGAGTTGGTGGAGGAAGTTTCTTTCGTCTCTTCCTTATTCTAATGCACACACAACTCTTCCCAGACCGTGTTTTTGATCGACTTTGGGACCTTTTAATAAATAAAAAATAGAAAATAGTTAAATAAAAAAATAGTTTAATAAATTAAAAAATTGTTTAATAAATTAAAAACAACCTTGTTCTTGAGCCACTTCTGCTTCCACTCGTAGATCTGCTTCTCATAGTTGTCCATAACTTTATGGACGAAGTGGTGATAGATAAAGAGAGAATGATCTGCATCCCAGTTGAATTCTTGCTGAAAAAAAAACAAAATTAGTAGAAATTTTGTATTAAAGATTAAAAATATAAGTAAAAAATTAGAATACTTACCGCAGACTGACGAAACCACAGCTGCTGCTTGTAGTAGTCGAAGTCAGTGAAAGTCAGATGTCCCTTGTCGAGAGCCGAGTACATCATACGGTTGATCCATGCGCTGATCCCGTTCCCGGATCGGTCGAACCTAAGAGCATGAGCATTGGTGAACCCCAAAGGGGGGTTCACCCAATTTTTTTAATATATTTTGGTAGGACCATGAACAGTTATAAACCCGTACATGCTGTTTTCTGCATTGGTGAACCGAAGAAAGAGTTCATAGAAATAAAATAATAATAATTTTTATTTTTAAAAATTAGAAATTATTCAGAATACATGAAAAAAATATTAAAATATATTATAAAATTTATGAAAACATTTTATTCAATACATTTATAAAATTCATCGCCAAACTTTTGCCAAATATTTTCGACTAAATCAGCTTTCAAACGATCACGATTCTCTAAATCTCGAACTTCTCTGCGCATGGCTAACATATCATCGTTGACCTAAACATTATCTCTGCTTCTCATATAGGGATAAAGAGTGTCATTTTAGAGATTTCAAAGGGTGGAGTTTAAGTTTTGGCTTTCGATATATGTTTTAATATTTTGGTTTGGGTTTTCAGATGTAGAAAAACTATGTTTTAAAACTTTATGTTGTTTCTTAACTTAAAACAACCTCATGATCAGTCTACGCATTCAACAAAGGAATCAAGTTCGATAATGCTTAACTTAGCATATAAGTTCACATAGAAAAACCATTCAAGTTTTACAAATCGAAACACATAAGTTGATAAGTTGCTAATGAAACAAAAGGAAACAAGTTAAGATGATAGAGAGGAAAGACAGCAAAAGAGCCATCTAATTTTATGAGGTAGAAGCAATGGTACCTGTAGAAGAGAACACAAGTTAAAGCAAAGTAGTAACATTGAAGATATAGGCAACACAAACAAGTCAATGGAGAAGACTCACCATTGATTCTGCTGAAGTGATTGATCAGTAGTTCAGTACCCTCTTTCCTTTCCGGACATACACACAGTAATGGAGTTGTCGTCCCGTCTCCAACCACGTTGAAGACAAACAAGTCTCCGTTGGTGCATTTGTTATCATGGCAAAACTTTCTCCACCCTCTGCTGATGTAATATGCGCCGTCTGATTCGCTAAATCCGAAGCTCGCAGTCCATGACTTTCCGTCCTTGTTGACAAGTTTTACCTCTTTGCATTGTTGGTTCAAAGCGTACACGCATAGCTTCCACGGAAGAAACTACAAACACAGAAATAAAAGAGACATAAATATTCATAACTGATATGGTGTATAACTATTAAAAGTTTACTTACCAGGTGGTCTTCCTTTTGATTTGTAGTAGTGACCTCAGCCAAGAAGCAGTAGTCGAATGAGAAAGAAGGAGCATCATCCGTCGGCTTCTTCCTTAACGTTGTGAGGATTTGTATACTGAATCTCACAACTGCTAGGACCAAAAGGAGTGACATGAAAGACCAAGTCTCCTTCGTGTTTGAAGATGACAATGTCACCGATTCAAAGATCATGTGCTGTGGCAAACTCTTTCCAACCTTTGGTGAGTGTCCTGCCTTCTCGTATCACCTCCCAAACTTGATCGAAGCGTCCGATCTTAGTTTCCATGGTTTATTCTTCTCACTCCCTTGTATGTGTTTTGAGAAGAATTCAAGTGGTATTGTCACGCCACTATGAAAACCAGGAAGCAGAGGCTTGAAGAAATGAGGTTCCTGGGGAGTTGTCATCTGCAAACAAGCAAAGAGTTTGTAACTAAAAGTAGTGTCCGAGCAAACAACAACAATAACCACACAACACCAATAACTACAATAACCGCAGCAACTAAACCTACTCGACTGTGGGAAATCACTAACTACAAAGCAATTAACATGCAACAATCGAGTTCAATTAAAAATGGCATGCAACTATGGACCACACAAGACCACACAACTATAGAAATCAAAAACCCGTAAAGTAACCCTAATATAAACCCGCATGAAGATTTTAAACCGTTAATTGAACCAACAAACTCGATTACGAACCCTAACTAGAAAAGCCCCAAATCGATTTTGAAATCCGAGAACCCGATAACCCTTGAAAGCCCTAATCGAGGAAATCTAACGGTGTAAGTAGATCATACCGATCTTAGATCGTAAGCGAGACTCAGCGGTGGATTTGGTCGGTTAAATCTGACTCGGCGAGATTTCTAGAAATCGCCTCCGGAGAAAGAAACCCTAGGTTTTTCGAAGAGAAGAGAGAATGACGAGATACACGAGGAAACCCTGATTTCCTCTTCGTCTGCGCTTTCCTCCAGCCTATCATATAACGAGGCGTGGCTTGAACTCGAGTCATACGAGATCACGCGGAAGGCCCGGTTCACCGCATTCAACCCATTTTTATTACTTTTTTAATCGCCGGCCCTTAAGACCTCCAGCCCACGAACCTCTTTAGATCCGCCGATGCTCATGGTCTAATATAAGGAACAAATTATTAATAATGAATCAAATTTTAAAGAAAAAAAAAGACGTTTAATTACCATGTTTGACCCCGTCGCTGTGGATATAGTGAGATAGGGAAGATGGTGTGATCATCACTAGACCTGTAAATCTAAAAATGTTTTAAAAATACAAAAATAGTTTAAATAAATATAAAAATATTTTTAAAATCCAAAAATGTTTAAAAATACAAAAATAGTTTAAATAAATATAAAAATATTTTTAAAAATCCAAAAATGTTTTAAAAATACAAAATAGTTTAAATAAATATAAAAATATTTTTAAAAATTCAAAAATGTTTTAAAATACAAAATAGTTTAAATAAATATAAAATATATTTATAAATCCAAAAAATGTTTTAAAAATACAAAATAGTTTAAATAAATATAAAAATATTTTTATATTTATGAAATCATCTTTATAAATCCAAAATCGAATTTATATACAAAAACGTTTTGTAAAATACAAAAATATTTTTATATACAAAAAACCTTTGATTTTGTTAATTTTCATCAAAAAAATTTTGTAAATCAACAACAACACAATCAACACCGACACCATCTAATTCCCCTATCTATCAACCATCCTAACAAAATCACAATCTAAAACTCCTAAAATCCCTAAAACTAACTTCAAATCCTAATCAAACAACTAAGGATGATGGGGATTGAGGACTTACATGACTTGGAGATGAAATAGAGGAGATAGAGTAGGTTTCGTCGGTGAAAATGTAGGGAGGAAGTCGGAGATTCACGGAGGCCGAAGGAGAAGAGAAGAGAAATGAGGAAAAAGGAACCGTTTCGGGTTAATAAAATCCGAAATTCCGACGGAAAGGATTCCTCGGAATTCCGTAGGAATTTACTTAATTCGATTTTCGCGAAATTTTAGGCGGTTGATTTTCCCGGTTAATGAATATATTCCGAGGACATTCCAACGGACCTTTAATTGTCCGTCGGTATTTCCTCAGAATACACTTTAAACGGTTGAAGGGGGTTATCGAGGAGAGCATATTCCTTGTTCCTCGGAATTTCCTCGGAATTTCCTCGGAAATTTATGAGGATATTCCGAGGAACAAGGAATATGCTCTGCATGTATTCCTATTGGTCAGAGTATTCCTCGGAATTTCCTCAGAAATTTCCGAGGAAATTCCGAGGAACACATGTTTGGGGTTTGGTAACATCAATTTTTTTTGCCCTATATCATTTTTTATACAAATGTAATGCATACCATTGAGGATTCTTTGTATAGATGATCATAAACTATGAAATAACAAAAATCGAAAATCAATTGTAAGTATTCCGTTAACTGTTCATTAAAGTGTATAGATGATCATCTTATGTTGTTGGGATTTCGTTCATACAATCAGAAAAGTGTTATTATAGGGTAACACACCAAATTTTGCCTTCATAATCAGTTTAAGACACTTAATAAGGCTTATATAAGTGTTATTCAAACCGCAAAACGTCGTTTTCGGTTTAAAAAATCATACTTCCTCGGTATATCCTCGGGATATTCCGAGGAGATACCGAGGAAACACCTGCCTTCCTCGGAATGTCTTCGGAATATTCCGAGGAAATACCGAAGAAATATGATTTTTTAATCAAATCCCTAAATCCTCGAAATTGCCTCAGAATATTCCGAGGAGATACTGAGAAAACACCTGCCTTCCTCGGAATGTCCTCGGAATATTCCGAGGAAATACCGAGGAAGTATGATTTTTTAATCAAATCCCTAAATCCTTGGAATTGCCTCGGAATATTCCGAGGAAATGCCGAGGAAGTATGATTTTTTAATCAAATCCCTAAATCCTCGAAATTGCCTCGTAATATCCCGAGGAAATACCGAGGGAAACATGTGTTTCCTCGGTATTTCCTCGGAATATCCTATACATAAAAAAAACCGGGGCTACTCTGTTTCCGAGTCATCATCACTAGATGAATCTGAATCTGGATCTTGGTGAAACTCTCCAATCTCTGGTTCATCCTCTACGTGAACGATGGCTTCCTCTCTGAAGTCGGTTAAATCGACTACAAGGCCAACTCCAGCTAAATCTTCGGCTGCACTTAAGTTGCCGGATGTGCTTGGTTGTAGTGGGTCTTCCAGCTCAGAACTTCCCTGAACTCGGCCTCTCGGGTTGAGTCTTGTAACAGTGACCCATGGATCATCTCTGTTCCTAACCCGGGGGTACTTGATATAACAAACCTGTAACATTAAAAAAATTATTAGTAAAATTGTAAATTAATACACATGATGATGAATCATTCTGAATAATTGACATATGTATATTTAGTCACCTGATCGGCCTGAGAAGCAAGAATGAAAGGATCATAATATTGCAGCTTTCGCCTCGAATTTACTGATGTAACACCAAATGCATATGTTCTCACACCTCGATCTAGAGTGTTGTCGTACCAATCCTCAGGTAGAATACGTTTTACAAAATCAGCAATCGCATCCACACAGTCTTCAGCCAAATTATAATCTGTTTTAATGCCCATCAGTCTTGTAGCAGATGATAAAGCTAAATGACCATCTCTGCAACCTCTGTACAATGGTTGCTTTCCAGCATCCAACATATCATAAAATCTCCTAGCTTCTGCATTGGGTAAATCTTCCCCTCTAAAATGATCATTTACCATCTGCTCAGTACCTACACCATAATCTACATCCGTTCTAATTGGTTCTTCTAATCTAACCACCGGCTGAGGTTCGCTAGTACTACCATGTTCATAATCAGTTTCTCCATGATGATACCAAATTTTGTAACTTCGTGTAAACCCACTCAAATATAGATGATTCCAAACATCCCACTCTTTAAAAAACCTTTCTATTTTTACAATTAGAGTAAGGACATCTTAACATACCTGTTTCTGCTTCCGGTTGTCGGTGAACTAACCCCATGAATTCGGTTATACCTCGTTGGTATTCTTCCGTAAGCAATCTCGTGTTCGGATCCAAATGAGGTCGATCGATCCAAGAACGAAAATAATTTGAAGAATACATGTTTTTTTCAATCAAATTCGTGTGTAAAGTAAGTAAGAGGGGGATGAAGAAATGGAGTGAATGAAGAGGAAAGAGGGTGCTTGTATTTATAGATGAAATCCTGCCGACAGACCAAGGAAATTCCGACGGAATTCCGATGCCAACGGCTACTTCCTCGGAATTTCCTCGGAATTTTAAAAATTTCCCAACGACTCTCTAACGGCTATAAAATATCCTCGGATTTTCGTCGATTTTTTCCGAGGAACGTAGTTTCCTCAGTATTCCATGAGAATATACCGACGGAATGAGGTTTTCTCAAAATTCCGTCGGTATATTCCGAGGAAATACCGAGGAAACCAAGTTTTGCATTTCCTCGGTATATTCCGAGGAAATTGGTCGGAATATTCCGAGGATTTCATTTTCCGTCGGAATATCCGTCAGAATACCGTTGTTTTCTTGTAGTGTTAAACCAACTTATCTATTTATTGGGACCATTTACCTTAATGTCTCTATGTTAAAATGAATATTTAACTGACGTGACGTATTGTAAATGATTAATTGATTATATAATTTTCATATTTTGAAAAATAAAATTGAAGTCTTGAAAATTTATAATATCCATATATTAGTATAATAAATTTAATATTTTTAAAAAAATAAAAGTTGTTTAATATTTTTATATTTTTAAATTATAGTTAATTTGTTTTAAAAATGTAACATTAATTATTAAATTATTTATGAATATTTGGTGTTGTGGTAATATATTTCGTATCAAGTAATAAAACATTGAAAGATATGAGAATTTCATAAATTTGTTAAAATTGTGTTAACATTTAGTGTTTCATGATAGACAAATTGTTTTATTTTATATAAGATTACAGTTTTTTAATTATGAAAATAAAAATGGAATCACAATTTATATCTATCTGAAATACAATTAAGCTGGAAAAGAAAACTAATAGTCCTCTTTGAAAATTATTAATCAAGATGTGTAACGAATTTGGAGTGACGGTTTAACTTGGATCAATAGCAGAGTGATCTATATACAAAGGTGACAAAATTGCCTCAAACACTGGCTCAGATTAGCTGAGCAAATAACATTCGAATACAAAAATAAAAGTCTCTGTTTAAAGATTTCACCAAAAAAAAGTCTCTGTGGTAAAACCAACGAAAGAAACAAACTTGAAGAGAAGCTTACATGGGTTTTCAAGTTCTAGTAGACGCATCTTGATTAACCACGAACTATCTTTTCACTCGTCGTTGCTGCTCTTCTATTAACCTATAATCCAACTGAATTAATTTGATCTTGTATATTGATGAAAAATCCATAGCTTGTGAGCCTCTTACCTCCTAACCAAAGCATTGATGCTTCCTCTTCCACCGAAACTTCATCAGTGCAGCTGCTCTTTGACTCAAACGTTGCAGGAAGTGAGTCCACCTTCTTCTTCATTTCGTTTCTCTATGCTACTACTTTGTCCTACCATCTCCTTATTGGTGATGCATGTGTTCTGAAAACCAACCTCCACTTCTTTGCGAATTGATTATCTTGGCTACGGAAGCTAACTCGTTTCGTCCACATTTTCCACTTATGATTGCTGACGGTCCTATATTCCCTCGTTGTAGGGCTTCCGGGATCCAAATTGACTTTTCTTAGCTTTCATGTGATTCACTTGGTGTCTTGGTATCAGCTGAACTACTCCGTTCGGTATTTACCAGTTTAGCTGATGTTATTGATCGTGGAACGAATCATGAGTCAGAGAGGTTAAGCTTTTGATGCTTGGTTTGATCTTCGTTCTCGAAACTTCCAGATCAGGATTTTTACAGAGAAAGCCACCATAGAAACACTCATGCCATTTGTCAAACCCACTGATCAAATCCATTGTCAGACCAAAAGATTCAAGCTTTTTGTTTTTGTTTCAGGTGATTTGACATCCGCCATTATTAGCTTTTTGTACAATATATCAGCTTCTACTGAAATACGATGAACAAATAGTAAGTGAAGATACAATGCAATCTCAAGAGGAAATCTCACAGTGACAGCGACAACTCATAGAAACACCGTCCAGAACATAGACTTTGTATTGGTAGCATATACCTGAGCACCACTCAACAGTTTGCGGCGCAATGACGTAAGGAAAGTCAAAGGTCCAAGAATTGGGAGACTTATGTAAACAATAAAGGAATGAGGGTTACCGGTTACGTAAACTTGCATTTCTGAAAGCTTCTAACTTTCCCACCATAGCTCAGCTCCTTTGTTTGGTCCTAAAACCCCAGAAACCTCTCTAGCAATGGAGAGGATTGGTTACACTTACAGGTCCATAGATTGCCTCAGTCGAAGTACGTATACGAATTTTGATGGCCTCCACAAGCTTCAGCCTTGAATGTTTTGCAGCAGCGTTCTACAACCCTGACTGTGAATCTTCGTCAAAAGATATCAATCGCTCGACTTAGATCCTAACAATAGTCCGTCACTCCTAAAAGTTTATACAGTATATGCTTAACGTTAGAAACAGAGAAATACAAAATCACTTAAATTTCTATAATGCTTGAAAAATAGGCGAGGATAACAATAGAGCTAGCCATTTTCCTCGAGTTTTTTGAAAACTAATGATTGAGATGATTGAACTGTTTTGAATTAGAAGGGATAGAATATGCCTTTTTACAGTCGAAGATTCACCGAAAAGAAGTAATGGGACGCATTCAATGACAAATCGTGAGGAGTTTAGCAAGCTATTGGTGATAACAGCGTTAAAGACAACCTTTCGATTGAATCCCCCTCCGTAACGTCTCCAGTTACCGTGGCCGGTAAGTTGAACAGATTGGGTTTCTTTGACGGTGAAAAGTTTCATGAGTCGACACTCGACATTGATCTAGCCGGAAGACTGTTAACTATATGGGGTCCAGAGTTTAATTCAATCCAGTAAGTTAAACATTAAACCAATTGTTATACACTAAGGCCCATCAAAAACAAAGCTCGAGTTCACCTATACTTAAGACACGTGGCACGTTCTAAAAACTCTATTTTCTTACGTGGAAGCACCACAAAGAGAGAAACTATTCTTTATATAAACTATATATATATATATATAGGTGATTTTCCGTGTTCATATGCAGTTTAAATATTTATAAAGTAAATATATATTATAATAATTTATTACAATTTAATTTTGATTTTAAATTAATTTTATGCATAATATATATTAATAATATTATATTACTTTAATTAGATATATGATTTTAGATATGTTAGATTAGATCTAGTAGATTTAACTATCATTTTGGTATATTGGATTGTATCTATTTCTCTGAATTCAACTATAATATTTTTTATTCTAAATCTATTAAAATTTTGATTAATTTTCTTATTTGCATTTAGGTTGGTTTTTCTTAGATATGTAAATATATATTAGGAAGATTATGTATAACTTAAGAAATATTGTGCTTAGAATGAAATAAAAATAAACTAAAATGTTTGATTCCAAATTACGTAAATTAGTATAATGATATTATTCGAAGTCTCATGTATATATATAAATTTTACAAAAGAACTAACTTGTAACATTTGGTTAATATTTTATTTTTATTTATTAATGTGTTTTGAGTCTTCCTATAATTTATATTTATAAAATAAATTATTATTATTACAAAATTATATTTTCTTATTGTAGTTAAATCTATGATTTTAGATCTAAGTTGGATTAGTCGAGTCACTCATATTATGAGTATATTGAGTTACATATATTCTTTTAAATTCAAATGGAAGTATAATTATTTTTATTATAATTAAGCCAAGTCAAATTAATTTTATTTACCATTGTACATGTATTTTCATAATATATATCAAATTAAATGTTATTTTTAAAAGATATTAGAAAATAAAGTGATGATCTATAGGAAGTTACATACATAAGTAACTGATACTTTTGGAAGCTCATGAAGACATATCAATATTTAAAATAATTAAAATATTTTATAATTTCTAAATAATTTTATGAATATTTATTAAATTATATTTTTACTGTAAATGAAAGATATTACAATCAACTAAATATAAGAAAAAATAACATTTCAATAATACTAATTATAAACTATTTTAGTCAACTAAACATATATCAGTTTATGTTACTTAATTATTTTATGTAATCATCTAAAACAATAGATAGATATATAAAAATATTTCTATTACTTTGAAAATATATTGTTGTACTGTTTAAAATTGTGTTTTATAAGAAATATTATTTCTTTTATAATATCAAGATTATCTGTGAAAATATAATTATAAAGAAATTATTTTATTAGTATATTTTTATTATCAATTTTTTTTAAAAAAATGGAATATTACTATTTTGTGAACTTTACTTTTAATGAAATATTATTATTTATACATATAATTTAGTTTTAAATTCCTTTTTAACTTTATAAACGTTTCTTTTTGTTATATATGTTATTTGGAAAAAATTATAAAGGAAACTAAATAAAATTCAATAATAGTATTTAAATATAATATTTTTAATTCATTAAGGGTATCAATGTAAACAGCCATCTTGAGAATTAACGTGAATGCGACACATAGGAAACTGACTTCTCAAATAATATTATAGAGATAGAAGATTTAAAACTTCATGTTACTTAAAAATGTTACAAAAATAATAACAAAGATTAAAAATAAAAAAAAATAATTTAAAGTTTGTAAGTCGGGTTTGAATTGGTTCTTATCGGGTCGGATCTATTCGCGTTCGGTTCTTTAAGGTCCGGATCTATTCGGATCGGTTCTTTTCGATTCCGGTTCTTTTCGGTTCCGGTTCTTTTCGGGTAGAAGAATTTTGGATCCAATAGGTACTTATAATTTTCGGTTTGATTTCGAATCAGATATTTACAGATCGGTTCCGGTTCAGGTTTTCGGATCCAGGTTATAACCCAGGCCTAGTGGTGACATTCCCAATTGCCTACAAAAATGTGGTTTTCTAGAAAATTGTGAGACTCTCAACAGTTTGCCCTCCAAAGATCTTACGAAAATTCTTTGACGCTGTGGATAAGCTCCAAGAGCCCTTGGAAAGGTTTCTTTACCAGCAAGAAGCTCCTCCAAGTTGCATAATCTTCAACAAATGCCTTTTTGGACTTCGAAAACCGCAAAAAGGTTCAAGCTCCAAATCTTGTGTTTCACGGTATATCTTATTTCTCTCTATTAAGCTTACACAACGTCCATCTTCATAGCCCGCACCTCTCGGTTTCTTCGCGAGAAGATGTGTAAATCTGAATCTGAAGCCTTTGGGGTTATTGTTAATAGCTTCCAGGAATTGGAAACTGGCTATGCAGAGGCATACGTTGAGGCCATCAAAAAGAAGGTATGGTTCGTTGGACCCGTTTCTTATGCACTGGTCGTATGGTGGACTTATTCGAGAGAGGAAACAACTGTAACTTTGCGATTAGTGAGAGACTGAATGCTAGATTCGATGAGACCAAAGTCTGTCTTATATGTTTGTCTAGGTAGCCTCTGTCGGCTGCTACCTAGCCAGTTGACAGAACTAGGCTATGGTTAGAGGACTAGAGGTAGACTAGTTACATGATTCAATATCGGACTTATTTAGGTGTTTTCAGATTTATTATGGAATAATTTGGTGTTTTCAGATTTATTTATCGGCCATGGTAAGAGACATCGACGTGTAACTGCCATCAATTGTGTTCGTTTAAAGGAAAACAATAAATTGAATTTAATATAATGTTCTGCTGTATATGTCGTAAAAGACGAACTAGATGATAATCCGCGTCCTGCGCGGAGTAAATATTTTTTAAAAATATTGTATCTAAATGTTATAAAGAACATACATTTTTTTATCAATAACATTCTTTACATTTGATTAAAGGTAGACATTTGATCACCATTTGATTTAGTTCGGTCCGGATCATGGTGATTTTGGTTCGGTTCAGATTTTCGTGGATTTAATTCGGTTTTGGGTTCAGATAACCTATTTAAAAAGTTTCAAAAAGCAAATTTCATATATGTTTTAAATTTTTCAAAGTCTAAAAATCAAAATAATATATCATATAAATTTGAATAATGTATGTCAAAATACTTAAACTTAATATAAAAATTGGTTTAGCTTAAAGTTTTAGATAGGAAATCAAAAGATATTTTAAGTATTTTGGTATTTTAAGTATCAATTAGTTATTTTAAACATGTACTTATAACTATTTGTAAATATTTCAAAGTATTTTAGACAACTTAAAAACATCTTATATTTTGTGTATATTCTTTTAGATATTAGATTTAAAATAATTAATATATTAATATGGTTTAATTTAATATATTATTGGATATATAATTTAAGTTTATAAATCTGGTTCAGATATATTCGAATACCCGGAATATTTCTGTTCGGATCGGGTTCAGATATATTTGAATACCAAAATTTTGAACCCATTCGGATATCTAACAAGTTTTGGTTAAAGTTTAGTACTATTTTTTGGATCAGACTTGGTTCATTTTTTAGATTTAGATTTTTGCCCAACCCTATATTTTTATTGTAACAAAATTTTAAACGAAAATGATGATGGTTCATATTGATTTTGGGTATGCAACAATTTTTAAACTAAAACACATTTTACTATGCACGTGACCCATTTAGTTAATCACTAAAAACAATTCTATGTCAATTTGAGAATAACAATGGACTGAACTTAAAAAACATTTTCATTTCAAATTGTCAATCGACACTTCCAAATATTTTATTTTGGTGTTGTGATGAATACAAAGGGGTTAGGGGGAAAACAAATTTGATACGCATTCCGTGTCTCTTTAGGTGATTTCAATAGCGTATAAATAAATCTTTGTTGCATCGATCTCTTGTAAGATTTTTGAAAAATATTAATTAATAAAATCTTACACTTGCTAGAATAATCAATTGTTTCTCAATTAATATATAGGAGATTAGAGTAATCACATAAATCAAAACAATGCATCTTGCTTATTTACAATATTTTTATGGTAAATAGATCAAAATAATCATTTTGTCTATTTTATATGTATATAATTAAATTTCAATGATGTTAACATAAATATATAATATATTTGAATATAAACATTTATTATTGAGACTTCCTACTCATATGGTTTTATTAACATTTGTATATTTTATGTAACAAAAAATTAAACCATTGATCTCAGAATTTTGATGTGATTTTTTTTGATGAAAATTTCAAAATTAAATATTAAGGTCTCAATACTTTTTCAATGCAAATTCCAAAATTAACATATTTATGTATTTTTAAATGGTACATATAAACGGTATTAAAGTTGATATATATATTATTTAATGTGAATATCTATTACATAAAAATTCATATTAATACGATTTTATGATCATTTGTATCTTGTTATAATAAAAAAATTAAGACACTGATCACAAAATTTTCAAAGTATTAATAGCTGTTTTAAAAATTCAAAATATAACATGTAAGAAAAATCTGATTTTTATTATATGGTTTATATAGTTATTTAATTTCTTTTAATAATATAAAATTAAACAAAAATGAAAAATGATACACAAATTGTTATCAAATTTTTATTATCTATAATCATTAATTTGTCATAAATATATAATCATATTAGGTAATTCTGTAGCTTTTATGTAAGGAATCTATATTTGCTTTTAATATTTTGGGTTAATGTAATGTTTCCTAGCACATTATATTATATAGTTAATGCTTTTATGTATCTAGTGAGACATATTAATTGAATTGAACCTCCTTTTTTCAATTAACTATCTAATTGATTGACACATAAGTATTGTGCATTTTCTAATTATTACAAAATTGAGGTTACATCTTTTCAAATATTCTTCTATTAATATATAGGAGATTTTGTTGGATGATTGGAGCATTTCTACAAATACGGTGTAAGATGATACGTGATATTATAATTGTTCCTAAGTTAATGGATTTGTCTTTCCACTAATGATGTGTGATAATGGGTAGTTAATTTGTCTTCTTCTGTATTTATAAGCATCGGTGTTTTAGTTAATGAGATATGAAAAGAAAATTGTAGTAAAAGTGTTTTTAAGTCTTTGAAATCCATCAATAGCATTCACCGATAATTTTTTTAAAAAAAAATTATTACATATGTAATCCAACAGAGTTATGAAATAGAAACACAACATGGCACAACTGTGTATCTCAGTTTTTTTTTTTTTGAATACTGGTTTCATGAATGACAAGTTGGCCTAATAAGAAAATAAAAACATGATCTATCAAACTATCGAAACTTTCTTAGTCTAATGGTTTTACTGAGAGTCCGAATGGAAATCAAAGAAATGAGAAAAAAACATTCAATTTTTTATCGTTCCTTTAAAATTACACGATTCATAAGAAATAAATTTTCCTTTTCATTCCTCCTAAATTTTTTTTATGGAGAATAATAAAATAAAATTAACCTGGCTCTGATATCATGTTAGATTCGGAATGGGCTTCCAACTTAAAACTAATTGATAATTAGTGGATTCGCCCTAATTTTTTATATATTAATTAATGTTGTTATGAATATGAGAAGATATAGATTAACAGATTGATAAACGATAAAGATTGACACAGAGATTTAACGTGGTTCACCCCTAGGGTTACGTCCACGGGCAAAGAGAATACTTTATTGAAAGAGGCGAGTTTTCAGAGTACAATTCGTGCTATAGAATTGGGTAAAACTCTAAAGGTATATATAAGAAAGCGTTTAATGAAACATTTCATATATCACAGATTTTGGCAAGAAGCGCCCGCTTCATGCCACAGAGAACGCCCGCTCCATGTCGGGAAGCACTCGTTCCATGTATATGGGAATGCCCGCTCCATATATTTGGGAACGCCCGTCCATGTATATGGGAACGCTCGTTCTCTATCAGGGATCGCCCAATCTTCGCCAACTCGCAGATTCAAGGCATATTTCAACAAATCTCCACCTTGACTTGAATCCTACATAATCAGATGTACCATAATGCACTTCTCCGTGCTCAAAATTCAGATGTACCAGACTCTCTCTTTGCCTCAGATGTTTCGTCGAACTCAGATGTCAGATGGCCCGTCGGACCAGATGCTCCTCAAAGCCAGATGCCCTCACTTGAGTCAGATGCTCTTTCGAGCCAGATGCCTCTTAGGGCCAGATGCCCATCAGGACCAGATTTAACAGCTTGAGATGTTCAGCAAGTCAAGACAATGTTTGAACTTGCTGTGAGAAACCGGCTTAGTGAACATATCCGCAGGATTATCAGCTGTTCCCACCTTCTTCACTTCAATCCTCTTATCATCTCTCAGAAAATGGTATCTTACATCGATATGCTTGGTTCTCTCATGATGAACCTGATCATTGGCTAAACAGATAGCACTCAAGCTATCACATAATACAGTAGCCTGATCATGATGAAGACCAAGATCACTGACCAATCCTCTCAACCATATCGCCTCTTTAGCAGCTTCTGTCAATGTCATATACTCTGCCTCAGTAGTTGAAAAAGTCACCGTCGACTGCAAAGTCGCCTTCCAGCTCACAACAGATCCACCCAAAATAAATTCATAACCAGTCATAGATCTCCTGCTGTCCACATCTCATGCATAATCCGAATTAGAATACCCAGTAACCAGTCTCGGATCCTTGTCTCTATAGACAAGACCAACATCAGATGTACCCTTAAGGTACCGGAAAATCCTCTTCACAGCTCTCCAGTGCTCTTTTCGTGGCTGAACCATGAACCTACTCACAACACTGACTGCATGTGCAAGATCTGGTCTTGTACAGACCATAGCGTACATCAGACTTCCTATAGCGCTAGCATAAGGAACTCGTGACATATAATCGATTTTCCCTTCAGACATTTAATCACTCATGGTAGGATGAAATTTGCAGCACATGGAGTATCGATAGGCTTAGTATTAAGCATCCCGAATCTTGTCAAGACCTTTTCAATGTACGCCTTTTGTGACAAGAACAACTTCTTCCTTGCCCTATCCCTGAAGATCTCCATTCCTAGAATCTTCCTCGCAGCTCATAAATCTTTCATCTCAAACTCAGAACTCAGTAGCTCTTTCAACTTCTGAATATCACACTTTTTCTTGGCAGCTATCAGCATGCCATCTACATACAACACCAGGTAGATGTACGACCCTTCCTCCACCTTTCTCATGTAGAAACAACAATCATACGGACTCCTGTCATAGCCCAACTTGACTATATAGCTGTCAAACCTCTTGTACCACTGTCTAGGAGACTGCTTGAGTCGATAAAGTGACTTCCTCAATTTGCACACGTGGTCTTCCTTACCAGGAACAAGAAAACCCTCAGACTGATTCATATATATATCCTTCTCAAGCTCTCCATGAAGAAAATCATTCTTAACATCAAGTTGCTCCAACTCCAGATCGTGACGTGCTACTATCGCCAATAGCACTTTGATACAAGTGTGTCTGACCACTGGTGAGAAGATCCCATTGTAGTCCACGCTTTCTTTTTGACTGAAACCTCTAGCAACAACACCGATAATTATACTTATCCCTCTTCTGGTGATTGACCATCTTTTATCTTATAAATTCACTTGCAAGTCACAACCTTTCTCTGAGGGGGTAGTGTGACAAGACCCATGTGTTATTCTTTTCATGAGATTCCATCTCATTTCCCATTGAAGCAAACCATTTCTCAGACGCATAACTTGAAATAGCTTCTCTGTAAGTAGACGGCTCGTAAGTGTCCACTTCCTCTGCAACCTGGAGTGCATAACCCACCATATCATCAAACCGATATCTCTCTGGTGGCCTGACATCAAATCTCCTTGGCTTATCTTTAGTAATACTGCGTTTTTCACACTCAATTCAATGATTTTCAGAATTAAAAGACTTAGGCTGCTCATCAGACGTTGATCGCTCGATCACTTCTTGAGGATCGCCCGATCCCATGTCTTGCGTGGATCGATCGCTCCCTGACATTGGATCGGTCAATCCTGGGTAATATGACTGCACTTCTTGCAGCTCCACCTGCTTATCAAAATCCTTATGCTATGCTTCTGAAATGGACTCAGCTGAAACTTTAAACATGGAACTTTCATCAAACACAACGTTCCTGCTCATTGCAACTCGTTTCTCAGATGGAGATCATACTCTGTATCCTTTGACACCATCTCCATAGCCCATAAACACTCGCTTCTTTGCCTTGGTTCCAGTTTTCCTTCATTAACATGATAGTAAACTGTGCAACCAAAAACTCTCAAAATAGAGTAATCAGCAGACCTGCCTCACCACACCTCATTAGGTATTCGACACTCGATCCCTGTATACGGTCCCAGATTAATCAAATAACAAGCTGTATTCACTGCCTCAGCCCAAAACTTCTTCTCTAAACCAGCATTAGACAGCATGCACCTTGCTCTCTCTAGCAATGTCTGGTTCATTCTCTCTACTATATTATTCTGGTGTGATGTATATCTGATTGTATGATGCCTAGCAATTCTGGCATCCTTACAAAACTGATTGAACTCTGATGAACAGAATTCCAGACCATTATCAGTATGAAGCCGCGTACTTCTTCTCAGTTTGATTCTCCACCAGTATCTTCCACTCCTTGAAGCTGTTGAAAGCTTCACTTTTGTGCTTCATGAATGTTATCCAAGTCTTCCTTGAATAATCATCAATCATCGACACAAAATACCTGTGACCCTTCAGCGACTCAACCTTGGAGGGACCCCAATAATCTAAATGGATGTAATTCAGCGTGCCTTTTGTCTTATGAAAAACCTTAGAAAACTTCTTTCTATGTAGCTTCCCAAACACACAATGCTCACAGAACTCAAGGCTCTTGGTCTTATGACCACAAAGAAAATCCTGCTTTGACAGAATCTGCATCTCACGCTCACCCATATGTTCGAGCCTCATATGCCACAGCTTGTCCATATCTTCTTTGCGAACATCTGGAGATGCAACATTTGCTGAACCTGAAACCATAGAATCATCCAGCAAATACAAAGTACCATGAATGAAGCCTCTGAGAATCACATCTGAACCCCTGTAGACACTCAGAACTCCATCTCCACCTGAATACTTGAAACCTCTGCTATCCAAAAGACTAACTGAGATCAAATTCTTGGACATAGATGGAACATGTCTAACTCCAGTCAACGTGCAGACTCTACCATCATGTGTCTTAAGCTTAATAGAACTGATTCCTGCAATATTGCAAGCAAAATCATTTGCCATCTTGATCTTGCCATCAGTCACTGCCTCCTACTCTGAGAACCATTCCCTCCTTGGACACATATGATAAGATGCATCCTTGTCTAGAACCCACACATCTCTAGAATGTGTTTTTCCATGAGCAACTAGAGCAATATTGTCATTAGACTTAACTTCATTCTCGGCTACAGTAGCAGAACCAGCTTGCTTCTTCTTCTTAGGACAATCTGATTTCCAATGCCCTTTCTCTTTGAAGTAATTGCAAGTATCAGTTGGTTTAGGACCCCTTGGAAACGACTTTTTGTCTTTCGACCTTTTGTCTTTCCTAAAGTTCTTTCCACCACCTACAAACAACCCAGAAGCTTAGTCGTCTGTACCAGAACTTGATGCCTTGTGTCGCAACTCCCTGCTATGAAGTGCCGACCTGACTTCCTCCAAACTCTCTGTATCCTTACTTCCTATGAATGATTGAACAAAGTGCTCATAGGAGTTTGGTAGTGATACCAACAAAGTCAGCGCCGCATCCTCATCCTCCACCTTAACGTCAATATTCCTCAGATCCAACATAATGGAATTTAGACTGTCAAGGTGATCCTGAAGTTATGTACCTTCCTGCATCCTCAAAGAAGTAGCTTCTTAGTCAGAGACTTCGTCATATACAGACTCTCTAACTTCGACCACAAACCAGCTGCAGTATCAACACCAGAAACCTAGATGATGATCTTATCTGCCAGACTCAACAGAATCGCTGAATAAGCCTTCTCTTCGGTAACCTCCATCTCAGCTGTAATAGGTTCAACCTTCTTCCCTGACAACGGTGCCCAAAGACCTTGTTGCTTCAGCAACGCCTTCATCGTGATTTGCCAGAGACTGAAATTGTTCATTCCAGTAAACTTGTCGATCTTCATGTTTATCACAAACATCTTCTCACCGGATTCAACCAGGCTCTGATACCAGTTTGTTGTTACGGATATGAAAAGATATAGATTAACAAATTGATAAACGATAAAGATTGACACAGAGATTTAACGTGGTTCATCCCTAGGGTTAGGTCTACGGGCAAAGAGAGTACTTTATTGATGGAGGCGAGTTTTCAGAGTACAATTCATGCTACAGAATAAGGTAAAACCCTAAAAGTATATATGAGAAAGCATTTAATGAAACTTTCCATATATCTCAGATTTTGGCCAGGAACGTCTGCTCCATGCCGCAGGAACGCCCGCTCCATGTCGGGGAGTGCCCGTTCCATGTATATGGGAACGCCCGTTCCATGTATATGAAAATACACGTTTCATGTATATGGGAACGCTCGTTCTCTGCTAGGGATCGCCCTATCCATGACGCCTAAATCGCCCGATCTTTACCAACTTGCAGATTCAATGCATATTTCAACAGTTAATATTCTTTAAAATTTTCGATATGAGATACATCGTTAATACTAACTCATAGATATATCAGATTAACCAGGAAAAAATACATGTATGTATAGGGAAACCATAACTTGAAAAGTTATGCACATATGGTTTTTAACCTATATGCCGTAAACTGTGTCAGTTGACTGAAATAACTGTGTCAGAGTTAATGAATAACATATCTAGTGCCAAAAAGAAAAAAAGTTTATTTGTCCAGACATCTTTGTATTCACCATAGATGCATGCACATGTTCTCTTAAGAAAGCTATGATTTGCATTTTGTCTTGTCCTTCACGGATCCGAGCCCCAACAATGACAAAAAGACAGTGATGGAACTTTCACTGTTTTTTCCTTCATTGATTTGAAGTCTGGTAATACTTGGGAAATTACCAAAACTTATGATTATAAAGGAAAGGAGACTTAGGACAACGACTAAATATAACGAAAGCACTAGGAAAGTGTAAACCCTCACTCTAGTGGTGACATAGTTAGATCTGAACATCATCATTTGATGTATGAGATTATATATATCTTCCAGAAAGAGATGTTGAGGAAAATACCAAACCTGATGATTAAAAGATTACTGTGCAGTTTTTTACAAATGGTTTTCTTTAATGAATTAATTGAGTTTACATAAGGCAAGCAAGCACCTAAACAAACCAAAAAGGGGAAGAGAAACCAAAAAAACTGATGGTAAGACTAAGGAAAGAGATGTATGTATAATAAGGCCAAGTCCTTGGGATAGATTATCCCCTTCAACAAGGGGGATGCCTAGCTTTGAACCTAACATAGTCAGTGCCAAATATTTGTTCATCAATGTTGATAGAACTAGCCGGGCCACCTTTGAAGAAGTGAGATTATACCCTTATGCAGCCGACGGCTTCATTCTCTACATATCTCATAGGTGACTGCATGCCATCCTTGTAGAAGAGCCTTTTTTGACACCCTTATCCGTCTGAATAGATGGAAACCATGACACAATTTCCTTCCACAAGAAAAGAGAAAATTTGGCTTCTTGTGATCAGTCTCCATATCTTTGCCCAGAAGTTTCACTATGGCCCCTGCTCTCTGCCACTGGACTAGGCCTACGCTGGACGACAAAGTAAACATTTTGTCTCGCTGCTAGAGAGTTGAGATGGCAACATTAGAACGATCATTGTTCAAATTTGATATTTCATCTTGTTTATGCAAGAGATTTTAATACATGGATATGTGTTTATCTTCCGATGCTTCAAACTATTGTTGCATCCCTTGTATTTATCATTTGCCCAGATTACATTATAGTTTTGTCCCCAACAAAAAGATGAAGTGGACCTTTTACTCCTTTTATTTAATTAAATTTAAATCTTTTTCAGCTTAACAGAAAATTACCAAGTAATTACAAGGATCTATCATCTATCTATATCTGCTGAGAGCGATATACGAAAGTTCTAACTAAGAAGTTCTAAGTCTCCTTTTAAGTCATGGTTAAGTCTTTTCCTTGTAAGACTTTATGGGCTCCATTAAATCACTGAAAGAGCTTAATTAAGCTAAAAAAAATAGTTCCTTCCTTGAAAGATATGCCAAATAATTCAATGTATCAGTCACATATTCAGGTTGTAAATTTCCATGATAGATAAATTCTTACGAAAATTCGATGCCTATTAAAAGTTGCAATCTATGCCTAAGCTCAAACCATTCTGGTTACTGGGGATTATCAAATGCTTTGGCTTGCATATTTACTATATTTTGTCCTAGCCTGCATAGAGCTAATATAATGATTACAGAAACACTACAAGAAAAAAGGGATATTGTTACTAAATTTTGAGACTAAATTTTTTAGTCACATATTTATGACTTTATAGACACTAATTTGTGACTAATATTTTATGTCAAAAAAAGGTAGCTAATTGGTCACAATATTGTGACCGGTTTTATCGTAACCAACTTTTGTCACATTTAGTGACATAAACATTACGAAAATAAACGAGACAAGATATGTGACATAATTGTGACTATGTTTATTGTTATCATAGTGACTGATATATGACTAAATCATATGTCTCCATTTACAACGATAGAGCAACTAAATATTTGTGACAAATTCATATAAAAGCGGGCAAACAAAAAAATTTATAGACTCTAAATGGACTTTTTAACCCTAAATTCTTAACACAAATCTCAAAACTCTAATATTTTCAATTTTTAACCTCATATCTTTAACTTAAACTCAAAATTTAGTATTTTTAAGACATATTCCCATATTTTTTTTTTGTCAACTTCTGACATATTCCCATACTTTAATTTTAAACTTCAAACACCCAACCCGTAAATCACAAAAGAATAAACCTTAATAAATTGTTAAAATTACTATAATTCACCTAAACTAATATCAAATGTTTATAAAAGTTTTAGTTTTTAAAATAAGATTTTAAAAAACCTCAACTTCGTATTGAAATTTAAATTCCAAACCCTTTTCTTCAAACTCCAAACCTTATATCATAAATGATAACTCTAATATTTGTTTAGAACTATATAGATCTGTATTTTAATGCATTAAACTTAGAATTTTAATCAAACTCATAATAAACATTAAAAATTAAAGAATGATTAGAAACAAAAATTCTATCATTATATATAACTAAGATGAGATAGAATCAACAATTCTATTGCTTTACAACCAAAACAAAACTTGCCCTGTCAAAAAAAGAAAATAAAGTAAAATAACAAAAAAAGTAAAAATTTCTATTGGCTAATTCACAAGCACAAGGATCAAGTTTTTTGACCGTCGGATGAGACTAAATCAACGGACCAAAGTTATTAATTATTTCAGATCTGCATATCTTTTTTTTTTGGAAACATATGTGCATATCTCTCGACAGATTCTCTTATTTGATTTCATCTCCTAATCTCTTCATTCTTAAGCTTTCTTCACTGCTAACCTTTTCATTCTCTTAGCCCATCTCTGCTCCATGTCTCTCCAGCTTCGCTACCGGCTCTGTCAATGGTCGTTGTAATAAACGAATCCTCCTTTTTAAGATCTACAAATTAATTACTTTTTCATTATCTCTCTTTTGTGTTACTTTGATTTTGGTGCATGTTCAAGAATCGAAGGAGTGAAGGAGAGAAGAAAGAGGAAGAACATGAGAAGGATAGACCAGCATGAAAGGTGGAGACATGACGGTGTTCCGGTGTACCGTCACAGCGTCCGTTGTCGCTCCGGCATGACTGTTCAGATTGTGAGAATCCAATGAATCTGTTCATCTTAATTATGGCTCTTTCATCTATGTAGTTTTGCAATTATTTTCACAGATCAGTTTTTCCTAAATCTGTGTAGTTTGTTTAACAATTATTGGTATAACTGTGTAGATTTAAGAAGGGAGAGAAGGAAGAAGAAGAGGAGAAGGAGAAAGAGAAGTAAGAAGAGGGTTTTTCCTGATGTCTACTTTTTCACTACTTTCCCACCCAAGGATGAGTCGGAGGTACGATGAGGCGTTTATGTGTAAGGAGTTATGGCTTTGGAGACAAAGCTTTGAGTTGCTGAGAAGATGCAGACTACTCAGTTAGGTTTAGTTTTTTTTTTTTTTTTTTAAATTTGGTTTAGTTTTATGAACCAATTTTAATTTGTAATTTATAAACCAAATTGGTAAATCAATTTTATTTCGTTTGTAATTTGTACTGAATTTTAGATTTATTTTAATTGTAATTTAAAATATTTTATACAATTAATTATATTTTATTAATTCAATTTATAAATTTGTATTATTAAAATAAAAGTGAATCAGTATAGATCTGTTACATTATAATTATATTTATATTTTTATTAAAAATATTTTGAGACAATGGATCCGTAACCACAAATGACATTGTTGTTACGTTATAAATATAATAGTCACAAATTACAACGAATTGAGACAATTTAATATGTAAAAAATTGTAACATTCTTGTCACATTATAATAGTCACAAATTACAACGAATTGAGACGATTTAATATGTAAGGAATTGCAACAATGCTGTTACTAACATACAACGTAACTATATGTGACGAGTTTGTTACAAATATATTAGTCACAAATATTGTGACATTTTTTGTTACGTTAGACATTTGTGACTCACGTATTGTAACCATTAAAATTGGTAACAAAAACGTAACAATAACTATATTGTTACGAATTTTTTTCTATTATGACGAAATGTTTTGTCACAATACCTTTATTTTTTTGTAGTGAAAATACAAGAGGGACCGTTTAGTATCATTATTGAATTAAATTTTAAAAAATAAAAAATAAAGAACAGAAAATATTATCAAATTAATATTGATAAAGAAGGGCACTAAGGAAGACGACGACTCATCAAAAAGACAACCATCACGAAGAGACAGAGAAAAGACGCACGAAAATATGAATTTTTTCGCAAAGTCTATTTAAGAGCTTAGTAATTTTTAACCATACAGAACGTGACTCCATGGAAGAGTGCCGGTTCGAAACGAGCGAGCTACAGGCTTCGTTCATGATGTCGACCCCGTTATGGTCGGACTCATGGAGTTTATGCAACGCCGCCGATTCCGCCGGAAACATTCAGATTCAGCACGTCGCAAGAATCATGTACGTTGCTTTACCGAAGGTGGTGATGAATCAAACGGAGAATCTCGTGGGCCTGGAAGTTGCCGGAGATGGGTTTTTCTCGGTCTTGTCCTCATCGTTACCCTCCGGTGAGCCTCCGCCTATGGTCAATGGTGCACTACGTGAGCTTTTTGTTTCATCGGGTCACCTTATTCAATCACAAGTTTGTTCTCTCTCTCTCTCTCTCTCTCTCTATTTTTTGAACCTTTCGCTCTTTTTAAGTCGCGTTTTTGTTCTTCTGATTATTTGTGATGCATTATTGTTTTTTCTTAAAAAGATATTAGTTTACAAAAAAAAATATATATATTATTGATTTTTAGGAAGCCTATTATTTTACGTATCTATTATCATCCATACAAATTCAAGTTCGATTAATGTGTTGACGTAAAAAAAAAAAAATATCAACTAATGTTGCTAGAAGCACTAGCTATGACAAATTTTAGATGGGAAAAAAAACAAAATCACCATTACGGTTTAGAATTTTTTTTAGATTCTTAAAATATATCTTCACATATTAAACATTAGTCATTTTCAAAACTACAAATGTATTAATATGTTAAACATACTATGAACTTTCCGAAATTCGTTAAACTATCTCATTCTAAAGAAGATGATTTTTTTTCTCTCTATCTTTTCTAAATTTATTATAAGCTCAGCAATGATGATTTTAAATATGTTCCAGATTTGATTTGATTTGATTTGTGAGAAAACTAAAAAAGGCTCAAATTGGTAAGATTTTAGAGTAAAATGGTGAAACTAAAAGTAAAGGAAAATTACTGTGGGGGACCACTGTAAGGGAGTAAAATTTCCACTTCTTTAAATTGGAAGAAACAGTTTATAGAAACACTAGGAGTGTGATTGGAAAAGTTAGCGCAACTGACCAGAATAAAAAATGGAGAAACTGAGTGAAATAAAAAATGGGAGAAAAGGTAAATTCTGGAGTAAAACTTTTACTCTAGAGAAAAGGAAAGGAAAACTTTACTCTAAAAAGCGTAAAAGGGCAAAAATATTTACTCTGAGCAGCGTAATGATTTTCATCCTGATTGGACAAATATTAGCGTAACTATGAAAACTATTTTTACTCTACAAAAATTACCCTAAAAATGCTTTTCAGTCGGAGCCTAGATACGATAACTTCTTTAATCTTTGCCCAAAAAAAAAAAAACTTCTTTAATCATTTCTCCATTTTAATTCATTATATTCCTCACGTTTAGCAATTACAACCTTAAACTAACTCTAGTGAAAATGGTAAAGCAAAAAAAAAAACTGACCAAAACCAACAATAAACTAACTCTAGGGAATATAATTAAGCAAAAAGCTGTCTAAAACCAGCATTAAACTAACTCTACTGAAAATAATTAAGCAACAAAGCTGACCAAAACATTAATATTTTTATTTTATATTTGTTAATCTCAGTCTTTCTTTAACTAGATAGACAAAGTGTCTTTTTCATAACATCACCACCAACCCCTATAAGGCTATAGGCTATTTAAATAAATAAATAGAATAATGTTTTGCTAGAAGAAATCCCTGAAAGATTCGCAGATATATCATTTTCCACGATCTAGTATATCATAATATGACATTGTCGTCACCTCGGATATGACAGGCAAGTGAAATTCAATTTTTGGTTTGGGTGCTATGTCCGTCCAATTCAATTTAAAATGATTAAAGGCTGCGTGTGTTTCAAAAAAATATGATTAAAGGCTGCGTGAATTGTAATGGCAACTTTATGCTAATGGTTCAATTAGCTTATCAAAATTCGGTTTGTGCATCACTAGTCAAACCATCTAATAGAAAGATAGGTTAATCTCTCAATCGGTTTACATTAGTAGAGAAAACGAATGTGAACTCGTCAAACAGTAATTATGCGCTTTATAAAAGATTAATGCTTAAACGGATGCATAAGGTGCCGTCTAAACCGATTTTCCAAATAATCTTTTTATTTATCACCAATTTGCCATTTAGGTGTGTATTTATGCGTTGTGTAAACCGATTTTTAGAATTTTGAGAATTTTTTCATTTAATAAGAAAATATATTATGGAGTAGCTATAATCACGTTATTTTGTTCATTCTAATCTCCCAGTAAAACCAACCAATTTATTGTAAGACTGATTAAATTTACCAACGTGACAGATCACACAAGGATTGGAACTGGAAGAAACTAAACAAGTGGTAATTACCGGACATTCAACTGGTGGCGCGTTGGCCGCACTCACCGCACTTTGGCTTCTCTCACAATCTACTCCCCCGCGCTTCCGCCTCCTCTGCATCACCTTCGGCTCTCCTTTGCTCGGAAACCAATCTTTCTCTTCCTCAGTGTCCCGATCACGTTTGGCGCACAAGTTCTGCCACGTGGTCTCAGTCCACGACCACGTTCCCAGAGGAAATGATGATCGATTCTGGCCCTTTGGAACCTATCTCTTCTGTTCCGACAGTGGAGGTCTTTGCTTAGACAATGCTGATTCAGTTCGTGGGATGTTTCGTATACTCAACTCGACAGGAACTCCAAACATCGAGGAACATCAAAGGTACGGGCATTACGTGTCCACACTCTCTCACCAGTTTCTCATATCTAGAAGCTTTCGTGGTGGATGTATCCCTGAAAATAGCTACGAAGCTGGTGTGGCATTAGCTGTCGAGTCTCTTGGCTTTTCCATTGATCAACCAAGTGGTGTGTCAATCAAAGAGTGCATAGAAACAGCTACAACAATTAGTCGTGCACCAATTTTGAGATCGAGTGAGTTAGCTATCGAACTTGGTAATGTCGTCCCATACAGACTAGAGATTCAATGGTACAAAGATAGTTGTGAGGCGTCACCAAAGAATCTCGGTTACTACGATAACTTCAAAAACTTCTCAAATCAAAAAGAGATGAGGGTGAACATGAGCCGCGCAAAGCTAGCTAAGTTTTGGGACGGCGTGCTTGAAATGGTGGAGAAGAATGAGTTACCTTTTGATTTTCATCTTGGGAAGAAATGGGTATATGCATCGCAGTTTTATCAACTTTTAGCCGAACCACTTGATATTGCGTACTTCTACAAGTACACATATTCAAGGACGAGGGGTCATTACATGAAGAGTGGGAATAGACCCAAAAGGTATGAAGTGATTGATAAGTGGTGGAAAGAGAGAGGAGAGCCTCATAAAGAGAAGCGTCCGAGGACTCGATATGCAAGCACTACGCAGGATACTTGCTTTTGGGCTAAGCTTGAGGAAGCAAAAGAGTGTTTGGATGATCTGAGCTGCGAGAGTAGTGATGCACAGAGGCGAACTTTGTTAAGGGAAAAGATTGTTGGGTTTCAGAGATACGCCGCTACATTGGTGAAAAAGAAGGAAGTTTCAAAAGATGTCTTGGCGAAGAACTCGAGTTACAAAGTGTGGGTAAGAGAGTTCGAGTTAAAAATGTGTAATGGTGTTGTTGATGAGAGTGACGCAATGGAGACTTAGTAGGAGTAATAGCAAATCTAACGTGATATGCTCTATAACAACTTTTATCCGTGGCTGTTTCATGTTTATGTAATATTTTCTCATGTATGCTATATTCTAAGACGATGTCTATCTTTATGTTCAAGAAGTTTATGCAAGAGTTTTTAATGTATCAAGATGGAGCTATAATCATCTGCATGCTGTAAAGAAATCACTAGTAGTGCTTAGCACTACTCCATTGTTGTAATATATCTATCTGAAATATCCAAGAAAAACCAAGAAAATAAACATTTATAAACATTTTCTAAGTAATACGTGAAAATAATTTAGTGGATACTATATTTGGAAAACAAATAGAAAACAAAATAATCTATGATGAACACATTTTATTAAAGTTATTTTTGTTTCGCTTATTTTATTTCTTGTACACAGTACTGATAGACTCAAGAAGGTTTATATCGCAAGAGAAGAGGGAAGAAAGTGTTGGAAGAATAGCGTTGAAGAATTATTGGGAATAAAGGATTTCATTTAGAGTCTTCGTCGTTAAGAAAGTTGACTTGAGAATAGTCGTATAAATAGAGTCTGTTGTTCATTGAGTGGAGTATGCTTTGTTGTAGTTTGTTATAGACGTCATGATTCTGTACAGCTCGATTGTTATGAGATCGAGAGATTGAGAGTGAAGCTCGTTACGAGAGTGGAGTTCGAGATCGTACTTCAAAGATAAACACATTTGTACTTCGTTTATCAATAAAGAGTGTGGAAATTTACAGTCAAGATAAGCAAAGTCTATCATTGGTGCGGCGAAACTTGATCAGAACCTCCGCAAAGAGACGAAATGGTGGAAACGAGGAACGGTGGTGATTGGGAGAAGACTATTACCGCAGATGCAGCAAAATCGCCGGATTTACAACAGCTTCAAGATGATATGGAAACGGCGAAGCTCAACTACGATAAATTAGCTCGAAACGATCGAGCAACGATGGCGAAGTTCGATTCGATGGCGACGAAGGTTGATTCGGTGGAAAAGAAAATTGAAACGATCGCGATCGATTCCACTGCAAGATTCGAAGCACTCGAGAAACAGATGACCTTTATCACAGACGTTCTGACACGATTGGAGGATTCATCAGTATTCAACCAACACCAAGGCAAAGAGATTGCATCCGCCTCGCAACCACCTCGTGATCAGGTACCGAATCCGATATCTGAACCGGAACTACCTCACACACAGTTAGGTTATCGGGGAATTCACCATGATAATAGAGAAAAATATCTTGCGAATAGAGATAAAATGGAACCAGAGGATATATTGGATAAGCGTTATGATTCTAAGGGAGCTTTAGAGCTGTTGATTCATTGGCATGGCAGGTCGTCTCTTGAAGATTCTTGGATGTTATTGGATGAGTTTTGTGCGTATTTTCCTTCGTACCAGTTTGAGGGCAAACTGGATTTCGTTGGGGGGAGTATTGATAGACTCAAGAAAGTTTACTATCGCAAGAGAAGAGGGAAGGAAGTGTTGGAAGAGTAGCGTTGAAGAATTATGAAGTGTTGGGAATAAAGGATTGCGAAACTTCTGTTTCATTTAGAGTCTTTGCCGTTAAGAAAGTTGACTTGAGAATAGTCGTATAAATAGAGTTTTGTTGTTCATTGAGTGGAGTATGCTTTGTTGTAGTTTGTTATAGACGTCATGAGTCTGTACAGCTCGATTGTTATGAGATCGAGAGATTGAGAGTGAAGCTCGTTATGAGAGTGGAGCTCGAGATCGTACTTCAAAGCTAAACACATTTGTACTTCGTTTATCAATAAAGAATGTGGAAATTTACAGTCAAGATAAGCAAAGTCTATCAAGTACACATTAGTAGAGAAAGAGATACTTATGATCCGTCAAAGATATTTTACATAATTTTGATTATTCTACTGTAATTTTCTCACCTTTATATATTTTAATCTCTAAAGTTTTCTAATACATTATTTAAAATTTTACACAATTTCTAGATGTTCTTATACTAATATCTAAAAAGTATTTTATAAAATTGTCTAAAACATTTAAAAAGGTGGAAATCTTTTAGAGTATTGCTAGATAAACTCTATAAATTAGATACAATATTTAGCCTAAAATGGATAAATGGATCATGAACAAATAACTAAGCATAGTCCAAAATTAAATTTTTATTTTAATACATGTAATATAAGGGAAGCTAATTTTCAAGAGGACTTGAAAAAAGTGTATAGATAAACGTTAAGACCGATCGACGTAGAAAAAAGTTTATTTGTCTTGCCATCTTTGTATTCACCATAGATGCACATGTTCTCTTAAGAAAGCTAGGATTTGCATTTTTGTATTATCCTTCACGGATCAGAGTTTCCGAGCCCAAACAATGACATAAAGACAGTGCTGGAACTTTCGCTGTTTATTCCTTTATTGATAAAAAGTCCAGTAATACTTGGGAAATTACCAAAACTTATGATAAAAGGAAAGGAGACTTAGGACAACGACTAGGTTGATATAACGAAAGCACTAGGAAAGTGTAAACCTCACTCTAGTGGTGACATAGTTAGATCTCAACATCATCGTTTGATTTATAATATATGTCTTCCACAAAGAGATGTTGAGGAAAATACCAAACCTGATATTACAAGATTGCTTTACAGCTTTTTTTTTTTTTTTGCTTAAGCTTTGGTGCATTAAATTTAAAAGTAGCAAGTGTTACAATTACAAGATTGAAATTGACCACACTAGAGAAAAAATAGACGAAGAGCAGAAGAGATGTTACGGTGGAGGCCCAATTTGAAGAAACCTACTTTAGTGAAAGATTAGCCAGCCCATTTAAAGCAGATGCTAGAAAAACCAGACCAGTGAGGCCCAATTGATACGGAAAGAAGAGAATGTCGTGACGGTTCTTTCACCGGAGGGAGAGCCAAAGTTGCATGCAAGCACTTGATTCAACTGGGTTCTTTTCTCTGAAGGAGGAGATTTTGTTCTTGATTAGAGAGTAGATTAGGTCTCTGATAGAGTCTGGGGATCTGAAACGGTGATGATGGAGTCTCTGATTTCGTTCTCTCCAAATCTCGTAGAAGAGTGCTTGCCACGCGAGGAGGGTTAAGTAACGAAGATGCTTTACAGTTTTTTACAAAAGGTTTTCTTTAATGAATTAATTTTTACATAAAGCAAGCAAGCACCTAAACTGTGGAAGTTTGGGTGCTTTAATGGACTAGCAACAACATCATGTCGTCTTGGGCTGCATCACTCAGAAACCAACTCCAGTATCACTACAAGAATAAAACTTACACTCCGACAGTAGTTTTTATCGGTAGTTAATCGGTAATGGGTATTACCCACTAGTTTCCGACAATCAAACTTTAGTCGGAGTTTGACTCTCGGTAAATACCATTTGTCGGAAAGTAGTCTATAAATTCTGATAACAAATATTCTCGGAAGCATTTGTCGGAAGTTGGTAGGAACGTTCCGATGTAGTTCCGAGAAACATATTCCGATACACTTCCGACAATTTGATATTTTTAAATTTAAAAAAAAAAACAAAATTGAAATAAAAGAAATTTAAAATAATATGATAATTATCAAATATTCATTAGCAATAAAGAAAGGGATAATTTGTAAATTACTCCAATAACAATTTGATTTTTGATAATTGCATTTTCTATTTTGCTTTTTGAAAAATACATTTCCTTAATTGTGAATTGACATTTTTACCCAAATTAATTATTTCAATAATTAATATATAAATTCGAAATTAATAAACTAATATTCGAAATTAATAAACTAATATCATTAAAATTAGTTATTTATGTTTAAGATAAATATGTGTGTTGAGATAAACATGTTATTTTAACATTTAAATTTTACAATGACAAAGATAAATATGTGAATTATGATTTCTTTTGAAGACTATATCATGAAATTCTATATAGATTTTCCTTTATTTTATTTACTTCAACTTATATAAACAATAAACAAGTCACGAACGTTGTTAAAGAAAAACAAGTCACGTTTATCATTTTGTCTCTACAAAATTTTCATCTTCCTTGAAAACCGTTCTATCTGAACCAAGTAAGTTCTAATATTATGTGTTTATATATGTGTATATTTTGTTTGACTTCATCGATTTGTTCTTCTTCTTTTTTATGTGTCACAAAAATCCTATAACTTTGTTTAATTAAGCCAATGATTTGATTCATATATCTTACAACTTTTTATTATGTTGTTTATATAGAGATGGAGTACAAGGTTCAAATAGGAAGTAACGGAAAAAGAAAGGCAGAGGTAGAATAAACACATACACACTCAAAAGTACTTTGTGTTAAAAGAAAAAAAAAACATAAATGAAAACAAATGCAACATGATTTTCCTAAAAGAAAAAAAAACAGAACTATTGTCAGATTAAAATAGAATCAGAATTAGAAACTAATATTTGATTCATGAATCAACAAACCTCTCTTAATGAGATGAGAGTAAGAATCTGTGAAAGGAGAAAAAAATTTCAGAAATGGAGAAGACACGAGAAGGAAGGAGACGAGAAGACGACGCGGCTTGGATTCTTTTTTTTTTTCAAAATAGTAAAATAATTTGATATATTATTAAAAAGATATGGGAAAAAATATTGTGTAGATTAAAAGAGATAACTGGTAGATTCTCCATCGATATTGTTTTTTAAAAAATTCAATTTTAAACAATATGTCTCTAACGATATTTTAAAAAAAATCAATTTTTAAATAATATATTAGAAATGGAGAAATATTAAGAATGGGTAATTAGGTAAATTTATGTATATATAAGTGTATTTTTCCAAAAACTTAAATAAGGGTGTAATTTTCAAATTTTATTCTTATTTGAGTGCATTTCTCCAAATTTTCCCATATAGAAATTAAATACAAAAGTTCTATAAACTAAAATAAAAAGAAACAGTATCGGCGGTGATGTTTAAGGCGCGGTGGTGTAGACTGCGACGGTGGCGGTGTAAACTGCAGCGTTGGCGGTGTAGGTATGACGATGCCAGTGTCGAGTGTGATGATGTCCGTGTAAAACACGAAGTGGCCGTGATGGTGGAGGGAGCGGCAACAGCAGCGGAAGGAGTTACGATGATGACGGAGGTGGAGTGAGCAGAAACAGCAGTCGAATGAGTTGTGATGATGGCGGTGTAAGCAGTTCAAGTGGTGGTGGCGTAAGGAATCTTTGGTGTTTTTCGAAAACAGAGATTTGACAGGAACGAAAGGAAAGAGACCATGCAAGAAGGAAGGAGGAAAAGAAGAGAATGAATTGAATGATAAAATCGAAAATAACTAAGAGAGGAAAAGGATAGAGGAGATAGGATTTTAGATGCAGATCTGGAGAAGAAGAAGAAGAAAATGATAAAGTAGAAGAAAGGTCAATAAAGACCGAGAAAGAAAAATAAATATACGGGGAATCTCTATAATATTATTTGAGAAGTCAGTTTCCTATGTGTCGCGTTCACGTTAACACTCACGATGATTGTTTACATTAATACCTTTAATGTATTAAAATGTTATATTTAAACATTATTATTGATTTTTATTTAAATTATTTTTAATATTTTCCAACTAACATATATAATAAAAGGAAATATTATAAAGTTTATAACGGATTTAAAACGAAAATATATGTATAAATAATATGATTTCATTAAAAGGAAAGTTCACAAAATAGTAATATTCTATTTTAAAATATTTTTAAATAACATAAAATATACTAATATACTTTCTTTATATTTATATTTTCACAGATAATCTTGATATTAGAAAAAATATTATTTATTTAAAACACAATTTTAAAAATACAACATTATATATTTTCACATAGAAATATTTTTAATATATTTATCTATTTTAGATAATTAGATAAAATAATAAAGTAACATAAACTGATATATGTTTTATGGACTAAAATAGTTTATAATTAGTATTATTGAAATGTTATTTGTATTTTCTTATATTTATTTGACTATAATATCTTTCAATTACAGAAAAATATCTATAAATTTTTTTACTTATATAATAGGATTTCTCAAATACAATCACAATTTTTTACTGCTTATTATTAAGAGATATTAAAAAATAAAAAATAAATAAATTTTAACAATAAATATCTTTCACCTCTCCTTGGGGATTAGTTTGGATCTCTCCATGGGTCTGGGATATCCGAGGTTAATAAAAAAAACGATAAACATCTTTGATCAAATAACAAAATATTTTAAAATCACACTATACACTTTAATGAAGTAAATATGTTATATTTTGTATTATTAAAATTATATGTTTTCTTAATATTAAATTTGCTTTTAAATTTTATGTTTTATGTTTGTGGAACTTAATATAACTATAACCAAAAGGCATAAAACCATTTGTAATTTATAAAAATATTTTAGTTATTGTAAATATTGATATGTGTTCATGAGCTTCCAAAAACGTATCAATTACTTATTATGTTCTAATTTCTTTTTTTTTAAATCAAAATTTAATTTGATATATATATATATATATTATGAAAATACATGTACATTTAAACGATAAATAAAATTAATTTCACTTGACTTAATTATAATAAAAATAATTATACCTTAGTTTGAATTTGAAAGAATATATGTAACTTAAGATACTCACAACATGAGTGACTCGAATAATCTAATTTATATCTAAAATCATAGATTTAACTATAATAAGAAAATATAATTTTATAATAATAATAATAATAATAATAATTTATTTTGAAATATAAATTATAAGATAACTCAAAACACCTTAACAAGATCACAAAAAAATACCTTAACAAATGAAATAAAATATTGAGCAATTGTTTTAATTTACATATATGCATGAGATGCAGAACATTATCGTTATATTAATTTACGTAATTTGGAACTAAACACTTTAGTTTATTTTTTAATTTCATTCTAAGTACAATATATCTTAAGTTATAAATAATCTTCCTAAAATATATTTACATATCTAAGACAAAAACCAACCTAATGCAAATAAGAAAATTAATCAAAATTTTAATATATTTTGAATAAAATTTTTTATAATTGAATTCAGAGAAATAGATGCAACCTAATATATCCAAATGATAACTAAACTGATTGTAAAAACAATAAAACGACTAGATATAACATATCTAAAATTATATGTCTAATTAAAGTAGTATAAATTATTAATATAAATTATGCTTAAAACTATAAATTATTAAAAGTAAATAGCAATCAATTATTATAATATATATATTTTATAAATATTTATATCCGTGCATGAGCACGGAAAAATTACCTAGTATTAATATAAACGCACATTAAGTGGATATGGACGACTTTCGAGAACTAGAAAATGATATTAGGTGATATTAAATATTATAATTATGTATTGTAATATCTTTTAGTTCTTTTTGTATTTTTTCACTAAATTGCTTTGAAACTCCCGATGACCCGTCTCTAAAATTGCCGACGACCATTGCTCTGAAAATTCACCCGAACAAAATAAAACGAAGATAAATATAATTTACTTTTAGTACTGTCGATTTTCCGGCAACAACTCATCCTTCTACCGAGAAAACTCATATGCGGGTATAATCCGGGATTATTCCGATAAATTTACCGAGAATTTTCTGAGATTATGTGTTTGTCGGAACTTCAATTAGTTTCCGAGACCATTCCGAGAAAATTACCGAGAATTTGTCGAGAACATCTTTTTCTCGGAAAATTCCTTCAAATTTCCAATGATTGTTGAAATTCCTCGGCACTGTCTCGCTCAGATATCGGAAGTTTTCCGAGAACAGAGGGCATCGGAATTCTTTGTCGGGGTTCGTTACGTTTTCTTGTAGTGTATGCTTAATACCTAGTCTCACACATTATATAAAGACGTCAGTAATTGTGTGATCAGGTTAAGGCGAGCAGAAACAAGTATACATCAAATTTACGGCAACAAGAATCAAGAATCAGATCAGTAAGTTTGATAAGCAAGAGGAAAAGGAGACAACGATACAAGATAAATAGCTTAGGCCTAAGTCTATCTTATCTAAGGATTTTGTTATATTCTCTAGTCTAAAATATTAGTTTATTTGTAAACAAACTATCTAGCATACTGATTTGGTATTGGTAGAGTCTATTTGATCTAGTGGGTTTTGGGAACATGAATTTTTCCACGAAATGTACCAATTAGAGACTGGGGACTCGTTAAATTGATTGTGTCTTTACTTTCAGTTTTAGATCTAGGTCAAAGATAACTTATAACCTAAGTAACTTAAGAAATAATCTTTGCATAAACAAACAAAAAAGAGGAAGAGAAACCAACAAACTGATAGTAAGAGTGAGGAATGAGATGCATAATAGAAGCTAAATCCTTAGGATAGATTAGTCGAACAATAAGTGAAGGGGATGCCTAACTTTGAACCTAACATAATGCTGGAGAGAAGATTCCCATTAAAAATATATAAAAGACTTGAGTAATATATAAGAATTAGGGTAAACCCGACCTACATGCGGGCGAAAGAATAAATTATTAGTATAAATTTATTTTAAAATGTTTAATTTATTTTTAACATTAATGTTTATTATTACTTACAACATAATTAAATTATTATATATTATCGTATTTTTATTGAATAAAATTGTTCTTTTATTTATTATATATTTATCTATTTTTATTTTTATATATACACATTAAATTATGAAAATTGGATATTAGAATGGTTTACCATACATGTAGATATAGATGATGAAAAAGTTTGTTAGTAAATTTATATTCATTTAAAAAGTAAATTTTTCTATTAAAATATTAGAAATAAAAATTTATTAAATTTATTATTTGTTGGGAATTTTGATGTAAAGGTTGTTTCTAATTTATATAAATAATCCATTTGAAATATTGGATAAGCAAAACTAAATTTAAAATTTAAAATATGAACTATTAAATAATAATAACATAAGGTGATGGATCATTATTAAAATATTTTTAGAGTGTTGAGATATTAAAATTTATCAAATGATTTTGATTATATAACACCTAAATTTACATAACCCGATTTGATTAACCAATTGGTTTTAGTTAATGAATTAACTAACTATTGAACCATATCATTTTCTATTTTTTATAGAACTGTAATGACCTGGTTTGCTGAACCAATTGGTTTAGTTAATGAATTAGTTAACTTTCAAGCATTTCTCTGTTTTTTAAATCGTGTATGTGTTTATACGTGCGCCTACAGAAATCAACGCTGCCATTGTCATCATCTTCCTCTCCTTCACTCGTCTAATTTTTTTTCTCTTCCTTATTCTCTTGTTTCTCTTCTCCTTCTTGTGTTCTTGTCCTTCCCTTCACTTTTCGGCTAAGTATGTTAAGCGGAGTAAGAGATGGTGTTGTTACCAACCTTCACGATTGATGCACTGGAGCCATGCAAATTGAACGTGACGGTTTATTAGAAGAAAAACAACTCGCAGTGTCTCTTAAATTAGCACAAACCTTAGAGGCAAACTCTCAAGTGTGTGGGGTCGATCTCTTTCTATTTTGCTATGTATCAGAACTTTTTACAATTCACTTTTAATTTAATAAAGAAAAAAAACTTATCAGATTTTTGGAGAAATTGATCCTTCCAAAAAGTAACGTATCCCTTTAATCTGATATGAGTTCTAAAAATCTTATTTTTAAACGAAAGATCTTCTTCTTCAATTATGTTCATTTAGTGTGATTATAGAAATTAAAATTACTTGATGTTTGATTTCAGGTTGTTGAAATTTTTCAAATTTGAGTTGAGATTTTGATAGGTCTCTGGTGAAGTAGCATTTTGTTTGCATTAACACTGAGGAAGTTCAAAAGAGCTATGCTGTGACAACCGTATATCTAACAGAAAGTATACTTTGTGGAATTTGTTTTCTAATAATTTGTGGGAGCAATTAAGGTGTTTAACTATCCTTTCTTTTTCTTCTCCGTTCATTTTTTCTTATTGCATGCCATCAGCTATGGATCTTAGGTAATAGTTTGACTCTTAATTTATATGTAAAAACTGTTTTTGATAGCCTTGGATTTGATTTAGTCTAACGCTTCATGTGGATAGTCAATAAATTCTCCAAATTAGCTGGTTTGAGATGAGATGCCAGATGAAACTAATGCCTATAACAATTGACAGGTTAGTGTTCTCTCTATAAATCCCCTAAAAACTCCTATGATCGATATAAATTTAGCATTACGGTTTATGAATCAATCTGTTTGCTCATTCATACTCTGATATATGTATATGCATATCTGAGAAAGAATCAATGAATAAAAAGTTAAGTTATAAGTTACATTATATTTCGCTCACAATGAACAAAAGAAAGAACTTCTTTCACGCATGCATATATCTTTTTATACAAATAATAATATACTTGAGGATATCTACAACACGGATTTGAGATTCTAAGATAGCGGAACTCGTTTTCAGGTATAGGCAAGAACATATATAAGCTAATCTAGATTGGGTCGAGGAACTTCTTCACGTGTTGTCGGAAAGAGCACGGAGGATTGGGCAGAAGTGGATAGTCGTAAAGAGATTTGGTCACATATCTTCCCTCCCAAACCCCAGCAGCCGCAGTTCGGCGGTGGTGCCACAGTAATCGTCACTGACATCAGCAAGAAGGAGAGAGGAGTTCGCCATTATACTATGCGAAAGGTTTTGGTGTCAATGTGATAGTGAGGAACAAAATGATGAAATTCACAAATACAAACTAACCTATTTATAGCTCCAGAATCACCGACTGGAAGGAAATGGGAGATGCAATGAATGTGATATCGTGGAAGGAGTGGGGGAGATGAATTTAATTAGGACCTTAATGATAATGATTAAATGCGAGGGTGAACGGAGGAGACGATACTCATACGAAACGACCGTGAACGAAACTCGGCCAAGAGATTCCTCCGGAATATTTGTCTCACACAACCTCCATTCAATTCTATTGTCGGTTTACGCAGATCAAAGAAGCCGATGAAGATGAACCCTAGATATCAAAGTCGCCGTCGTGGAGAAGATGTTGTTTTATTTTTATCGGGTGGGCTATTATCTTTCACAAAACTAAATAATATAGAGGAGGCCCAAAAATTATAAAGAAGAAAGCCCATAAACATCGAAACAAAACAACAACGATTAACTCGTTTAAGAGAGATACACGTGTCATTCTCTGAGTCACTTATTTAGTGATGTGGCTCATTCTCGTGAGAGAATAAAGCTACTTTAAAATTTAGGCAAAGTGATGGGTCATATGATGGGCCTAATATGTAAGTCCAGAACGAAATTTAAGTGAAGCCCAATATGCTGAGTCATAATTGTTGATGTGGCAGTTGAGTTGGACAGCTTAGGAGGGAAGGAGAACCCAACTTTATATATAAAGATTTGGACCAACCTGCTTACCACCAATTTGTTTTAAATTGAAAGTTTATAATAAGTCTGAATCTGTTATATTATTAGAGCCAGGTTTCTCGATGTTGATAAAACCAGAAGTGAATTATACCATAATGCAGCCGACGGTTTCTCTCTCTCCATATCTCGTAGGTGACCGCATGCCATCCTTATAGAAGAGCCTTTTTTGACACACGTATCCACCTGAATAGATGGAAACCATGACATAATTTCGTTCCACAAGAAAAGAGGTTTTTTTTGGCTTTCTTGTGATCAATCTCCATATTTTTGCCGAGAAGTTACACTATGGCCCCTGCTCTCTGCTAGGCCTACACTGGACGACAAAGTAAATATTTTGTCTCAGTACTTGAGAGTTGAGATTGTAACATTAGAACGACCATTGTTCAAATTTGATATTTCTTGTTTACGCAAGAGATATGCATATGTGTTTCTTTTGATGCTTCAAACTATTTTTGCATTGTTTTTATCATTTCGTGTTGTCCCTAATGAAAAGATGAGATTGACCTTTAACTCCTTTTTTAGTTAAATTAAAATCTTTTTCAGCCAAACAGTAAATTACCCAGATCACATGTTCTAACTGTCCTAGAAAAATATATAGAACTTTAACAAAATTCATTGCATATCAAAAGTTGCAAGAAACTACTAAATGTGATCTATTATTTGTTAAAACACTATTCATCTAATATTTTGATAAAGAGCTTAAAAAACTATGTATCTCTTAAAAATGAAATATTGAATATAATAAATACTAGATGATGGTCCGCACACTTGTGCGGAGTTATATATATCTAACTAACTTAAATTTTAGCATAATTTATGATTTTAATCTAGTTTATTTAATTGGTTTCAAATATTAAATTAGTCAGAAAATATAATTTATCTGTTTATTACAATGCAATATAGATAATGGTTTGGTAATTGCAAAATCTTTTATTTAATCTATCACCAAACCACACTTGTAAAAAGTATCATCATCATAATAACCTAATAAATTTTTATTAATAATATAAAATATAAATTTTAAAATTAAACCATAATTACCAATTATCATTGAATCCTATGAAATCATTCACATACTCATCAAAGTATTAATTGCATTTTATATGAATTTCGTCTTTACTGGAATTCGTAGTGACACATATTAACAAAATCAACAAAATAATTAAAAGCATATTTCTATTTAACTAAATTTTCTAAACTAAAAGTAATAAATTATATATGTCTAGTAAAATTCGGATGTTTAATTATAATGACAAGAAATTGTATTATTTGAACTCATATTTTTGATTGATAAGATGATTGGTGGCATAAAAAAGAAGAAAGATTCTTTTAAAAAATAACAAATAACAACATTAAATGATTAATATTAGTAAAGTAAACATAAGATGAGCAAAATTATAAAAGTATTGCTAAAATTTGATACTACTTGTTAATAATAATTATTATGAATATAATTAAAATATTTATTAAATAATCACTAAAATATCTAAAAACTAACAATTCAAAGTTATTTTTGAAACTAATGATTCAACCTAAATAATGGAATATCACAAATAAGCTTCTAGAAAATAACAAAACATGAAAATAAGTAAAATAATCTAAAATCATTGAAAACATGACACATAAGCAAAACTAAAATTTCCACCTAAAATTATTTTAAAATTATGTCAAATAAATAAAATTACCAATTAAATTTATTAAGAACATAATAAATATATAAATGACTTAAATTATGGAGAATATGACAAATAAGCAAAATTAAAATATTAAAAGTATAAAAAATAATAAAATTACCTAAAATTATGGAAAATATGTCAAATAAGTAAAATCACCTAAAACTAAGGAGAAGATGACAAGTAAGCAAAATATAGTTAAAATATTTATTAAATAATCACTAAAATATCTAAAAACTAACAATTCAAAGTTATTTTTAAAACTAATGATTCAACCTAAATAATGGAATATGACATATAAGCTAGAAAATAATAAAACATGAAAATAAGTAAAATAACCTAAAATCATTGAAAACATGACACATAAGCAAAACTAAAATTTCCACCTAAAATTATTTAAAAATTATGTCAAATAAATAAAATTACCAATTAAATCTATTAAGAACATGATAAATATATAAATGACTTAAATTATGGAAAACATGATAAATAAGCAAAATTAAAATATTAAAAGTATAAAAAATAATCAAATTACCTAAAATTATGGAAAATATATCAAATAAGCAAAATCACCTAAAACTAAGGAGAAGATGACAAGTAAGCAAAATCACTTCATAAATAATAGGATAATAAATTGTATGTTGATAAAAATTAGACTAAATAACATAAGCCACTATTTCTAATTATGTTTTAGGCCAGAAAATATATAGGGACGGCACTTCCGGCTCGGAGGACAAGCTATCCAAACAATCATTTAGGACATATAGTACAAGAAGGAATATTATATATATATATATTTAAAATTTTTATAAACAATACTAATATTTTGAATATTATTATTATTATCAAATAAATACAAATAAATTATGTCTACATGTAAAATTTAATAAACTATATAAAATATAATGTAAAATTATATTAAATATAAGTAAAAATTATATAAAATATAAGTAAAAATTATATAAAATATAAGAAAATATAATTTTAAATGTGAAATTTTGTATTAACAATTGCTTATAGTCAAAATATCTTTAATAAATACTAATGGATTTGAATTAGTTTATAAAAAAATTATGTGAAATTTTATAATATATTTATATAAATAATTATGAAAAGATATAAAATATGTTGTTAAAAATTTTCTGAGAAATTGTCACAAATAACATTTTCCCAATACCACTTTTCATTAATACACTAATCAACTATACCCTTAAAATTTTAAAAGAGAAAGTACTATCCTACCCTGAGTAATCAAATCAAACATCTCGATCTCTTCTTCTTTGTCCTTCCGGCGAGATTCGACGGTTCGGGCGAAATTCGGCCGACGTCGGACGAGATGTGGCGAAGAATAGAAGAAGTTCTTCGATTCTTGAGGAGTTAGCTTTCGATTTGCTCAGGAAAGCTTTTAATTCTCCGGTGATGTCCAACCTCGACCGCTTCATCGCCTCTAAGCTTACCCACGCCGTTACTGTTACTAGCTCTCTGGCGAAGTCTTCCTATTTCATCTCGAAACAGAGTTTCTCAGGGTCAGTATCGAAAAGAAACAGAGAGTCTTTCTATTTTATTATAGTTTGTGGGTTCTTACGTAGAGTTTGATTGTTGCTCTGATTGTAGAAGAGATGTATGTTGACTCTGAAGCTCCTTCTTTGACAATACAAGGCAATGGTGGAGGGTCTCTGCACATTCCTCCTCAGCTCTTAGATTTGAGTGAACTTGAGTTTAAAAAGGCCTTTCTCTTGCTTACCTACATTCATCGGTATGTGTTTGGGTGCCTGCAAGTTTTCGTCTTTTTTTCTCATCCCTTCTACTTTAAGTGATTAGCTATAGTAACAGTTACTTTTTTAATGTCAGACATAAACGATCTGGGTCAGGTCAAAATAAACTAATAAAGGCTGAAGAGATCAGAGAATGGAAAAATTTGTCTACGATTGCATATGAGGCTCCTGTTATAAGCCATCCAACAAACTCTAGAGGCTTCCTGTCTGCAAGGTCTGTGACTGGTTTCCTTTCCGTCCAGCTGCAGATCGAGTTGGAAAAATCTTCGTGATCGCAGATGACAGGGTCAGTCTTAGTGATATGATCATCATATCAGTAGATTATCTTTGAACTATCTTATTTTCTTAGAAATCTCTGACTCTGCAAATGTATATCAGGTGCAAGGAGCTGTTTTTGATCTATCAGAGGACATCGCGAAAGAGCTGCTAGAGAATGAAGTGCCAGAAGGAAACAGTATATCCTTGATAACAAAGGTATTGATCTTCGCTTCCCTTAGTTTCTGCTGGCTTTCACTCTTTTGAATACAACATAACATATACGCAGTGAAATCATTTCTGACCAACAACACTTAACATCTTTTGTAGTTACCCCCGCCGCAAGATGATGGACCGTCTAGTGATAACTACGGACGGTTCTCTAGCAGAGACAGGACGCCTAGAGGAGGAGGAGGTTCTAGAGGGTCAAGATGTGGCGGTAGAGGAGGATCATCACGAGGACGTGATAGTTGGGGAGGTGATGATGACAGAAGAAGTAGAAGCAGTGGTGGTGGAGGAAGCAGCTGGTCCCGTGGTGGTGGTGGTGGTTCCAGAGGAAGTTCTGATGATTGGTTGATTGGTGGCGGTAGTGACAGACGAGCATCAAGCAGCAGAGCTCCTTCCAGGGAGAGGTTAAGTTTCTTTTTTAGCGTCAAACGAATCTAAGTTAAAATCTGCTTCTTTCAACTTATTGATTTGATGTGTGTAAAACAGGAGTTTTGGAGGTGCTGCTTCAATTGTGGAAGTTCAGGACACAGGGCAGCAGATTGTCCTGACAAGAGAGGGTATTAAAGTTAATGGCTCTGTTCTTGAGACAGAGAGAGAGGGATCCTTGTCCTTTTTTGGTGTTCTTAATGTGAATCCTTTCGTGCTTGCTTCAATCGTTTGTATCAAGACGGTAGAGACTGCAGTCATGGAGGAGGTATACTTCAGACAAGGGTTTTAATTATAAGCATAGTGCAGAAAGTAAGTAAAGGAGAAGGTTTTCCCCAATTGGCATTTTCAGAGATTGCTTCAGAAACAAGGGAAAGTTGATGGATCTTTTTTGTTTTTTTTAGGTTATTGTAATGATCAGATTCCATGTTTCTGACTTTTGTATGATTTCAAGTGGTTAGACAGTCTATTTACACTACTCTTATTGTTCTTTACGTTTCTATTATTTTATGTGAATCGTTATCACATGTATTTGACAGAAGGACCTATGTCATTATAATATAGATTTATATATGTCAAGATACATATGTTGCAAATCATGATTTGAATAGAATTTGTCACACAATTAGCAGCAGATACATTAGATGATAGTTCTCGACTCTTTGTAAAATCTTATAAATGGTTTATAAGTTCATATAAATGGTTTTATAAATCCGTATAGCTCATGTTATTCGGTTTACCCACTCCGCATCGAAATCAAACCACTAAACCGATGTGTGTTTCCGTATTGATCTCATAATTTTGTAGCTCGATGCGAAGACCTTACAAAATGATTTATGGACTCTTGTAATTAATTTATAAAGTTTTATAAACCACTTATAAACTCTTATAAATTAACTTATAAACCTTTTTAATCAAAAACCATTTTATAAACTCTGTTAAATCAGTTTATAATCCCTTATAAGTTAATTTATAAACCCTTAGAATTAATTTATAAACCATTATAAATTAAGTTATGAATACTTAAAATTAATAATAGTGATTAACTATCAAAATGACTCATTTATGATTTCCATAATCAACTATTATTCTAAAAAACCACATAAAGTAATTGCTAATCATTAATTCAGGCTTCAAGAACGATGCATACACATGTGAAATTATTCATAAACCATTTATAAACACTTATAAATGACTTATAAACCCTTATAAACCCTTATAAACCTCATAAATTGTTTATATAATTTTATAAATGAAATAAAGACTTTTATACCGTCAAACACTCTACGAACTCTCGATCTCTCCATACTTAGCATACATATCTACAAGACTTGTCAACACAATATCATTCATGATTCTTTTGATAATAAAATGATTTTTAAATCTCTATAAATTATTTAATAAATCCTTATAATTTGTTTTATAGACCTTTATAAACTATTATTAATGAATTTATATACTCTTATAAATAATTGTATAAGGATTTCTAAACTGTTATAAATATATTTATAAGCCCTTATAAACTATATTTATAAAACTTCAGAAAAGATTTATAAATCTTTTTAAATAGATTCATAAACTCTTATAAATAATTTTAAATAAATCTTATAAATGATTTATAGACCCTTATAAAAAGTTTCTATATTTTCATATAAATGATTTTTAAGACTTTCTAGATGAATTACCTTTCTAAATATTTATAAATGATTTTATAAAACCTTGTAAATATTTGGTATATTCTTATAAGTGATTTTAAAGGTTTATAAATCATTTATAGGAATATATATATATAAACTATTGATAAAGGTTTATAAATGATTTCTAAATCTTTAAAAATGATTTATAAACAATTATAAATTATTTATGATCCTTATAAAACCTTATAGACTGATTTTATAAACTCTTATAAAGTCTTATTAATTGTTTTATAAACCCTTATAAATTATTTATAAATGATTTATAAACCCTTATATTTATATTTATAGTACCTACAAATTGGCATCAATAGACCCTTTTCTAGTCCAGTTTTCTTGATCATAAAGATTCACACTTGAATGTTTTTTTGTTTTTTTGCTGGAATGTTGTTTTGATTCTGCATTTATCTAATGACTATTCTTGTATAAGAGATTGGTATCTTACAAATGGGTTTCTTGTTTTATGGAGATTGCTAGGAACACCAAGAACACTTGCGAAATCTTCATCATCTCCGGTTTCTCCGATGTCACAGAGGAAGAGGAGAGAAGACAAAGACATTTGTTTCGTGTGCTTCGATGGAGGTAGTCTTGTCCTCATTTTATGATCTTACAGTTTCTTATTGTCAAACATCGTTTTTTCACTTACAGGCAAAGCTTCTCAAAATCAAGCTCCTTATGGTGTCTAAAGATTACTCGGCTGCGATTTCAGAGTCTGGTTATATCCTCAAGGAAGATGAAAACAACCTTGAATCTCCCCTCCTTCGTGGCCGTGCCTACTACTATTTAGTAGATCACGATGTTGCCCAAAGGTTTGTTTACCTTATCAGAGAGAGAGAGTGTTTGGATCCAAAACTGATATAAACTCACTGTTTCAGGCATTACCAAAAAGGGCTTCGTCTTGATCCAGAACACGGTGAACTGAAGAAAGCATACTTCGGATTGAAAAAAACTGCTTAAGAAAACAAAAAGCGTGAGTCCTCCAATTCCTCAATTGGTTTACGCATATTGTGACAAGTCTTGTTTCTTTTTCCTGCAACAGGATGATAATGGAAAGTGTTAGCAACCATGTTGTCAACAACGTTGCATGCCCTGTCACCATCGTGAAGTCTCACCACTGAGCTTTGCCTTCATCTTCTTCACATCATCTGCTCCGAGAACCTGAATCAGAATGACCTGTGGTGTATTGTGTTTGTTGGTGGTGTCTGAATTTGTAATTTCAAACTCTGGCGTGACTTGTTAAACCGTGTATGTTGTGCATCTTTTATTGTTTGATATCCATCAGCTTTGCCCTACGTTTACTTTTGTATCTTTTCAATTGGTATAAAACTCTAAGGTGGATTCTCTAGCCAACTTATAAATATATATAAATGATTTATAAGATCTTATAAACAGTTGTAAATCTTTATAAATGATTTTATATACTTTTATTAGAGTTTTTAAATATATTTTATAAAGTTTGTCAATATTTTATAATTCTTTATAAGATTTTCAAGAGTTTAATAATGTTTTATAAATTTTCCCTAAATTCTCTTAAGTCCATATAAACGATTTTATAAATAATTTTATGAGAAGTTATAAATGGTTATATAAATTCAAATGATGTTATGATTTTATAAACCCTTATAAATAATTTTAAATATTCTTATAAATGATTTATAGACCCTTATAAAAAGTTTCTATATATTCATATAAATGATGTTTAAGATTTTATAAGCGAATTAACTTTATAAATTTTTACAGATATTTATAAATGATTTTATAAAACCTTATAAATATTTTATATATTCTTATAACTGATTTTATAAGGATTTATAAATCATTTATAGGAATATATATAAACTATTGATAAAGGTTTATAAATGACTTCTAAATCTTCATAAATTATTTATATACTGTTATAAATATTTTTATAAGCTCTTATAATATTTTTATAAACATATTCATAAACTTTTATAAATATATTTATAAAACCTTATAAATTATTTATAAGTTCTTATATATGGTTATATAAACCCTTATAAGAGGTTTTGAACATGCAAGATAATATAGATTAGCTATCTATTTTGTTGGGAGATAGAAAATGCAAGACCACCACTTTTGCTTCTTATTCACATTTGTTTTGTCTTACAAGACACTTGGGTGATTTTGCACCCTTTTCTTTTGATCCTAATAGGTTTGATTGAAGCTTGGAGTAAAGCTAAGAAATCTTGTAGGCCACCATTGTTCTCACTCGCACCACAACTTTAATAACTTCAAGATGGAAACTATGTATCATAATCAGGCCATAGTCAGAACAGACATTTATATTTAATCCCAAATTCTAAAGATGTAACCGATCACTGTGAGAGACAACATGCCTCTTCTACTAATGTGTTAATTTTTTAATTTTGTGTGTACGCAATAATGTAAGAACTCTGTTTCTCCTATCTCCGTATAAGAGTTTTAACTTTTGACCAAAAGTGTGTCACTAGATGAAGTTATCACATCAAAATTTATGTTTGGTAGATTCAACAATGTTACATGTCTGCCACAAGACTAACATAGGCAACTAAGAAAGTCTAGCTGTATGAGAGCATCAAATAAATCATGGAGATGGAGGCGAATCCCCAGAGCTGCTACATCGGCTTCAAAGTCAGTTTGTTGAAAGCAGAACTCACTTTTTCATCCGTGATGGTTCTGTAGTTCTCGTAGAAGTCCAGAATCTCCATGGCAATGTTCCAATAAGAAATAATAGTTGGCCCATAGTTTCAGCGACATGACATGTTCATCACTTTCTTACAACCACATAACAAAACAAGAACCTTAAACTGTTCATTTTTTCTTTTGAATCTGCCAATTTTTGTTTCAGATTAAAAAAACTACTGCTTGCGTGTAAGACATGAAGCAATCGTCATGGGGATGCACAATCTTTATCCAATTATCACTCTGTCTCATCGTCTACGCGTCTCTGCATTTTGGTCACCGATCTTTGTCATCAAACAACAACGGTGACAATGCCGGAGCTCTAGATCTCCATTTCATCTCCGTCTCCGGTGGTTTCAGGCCTCTTCACCGTCAAACTCGACTTCTGCGATTGGTGTGTGTTTCCTAACTTCTTTCAGTGATGAATCTGTGTTGCTCTGTTTTCGGTTTTGAATCTGTGCAATCTCTTTGTTGCTCGGTTTTGAGAGTTTCCTTGGAAACAAAAACAAGACAAGAGTATTCATAAGCAAAATCTGATGACTAACTTAAGGAAGATGCTCCAGCTTAGAAATGAAAAGTGACGCAAAGCAACTGGTTTTACCGTAGTTGATTTATGAGGTATGCTAATATGAGGTGATGCCATGTCTGTTTCCACCATATTATCCTCTGACTGCCTCATACGCTTCCTCATGCTTCTCGTTGTAACTTGAGGAGACTCGAGTCTTTCGCTTTCTTCCACTCTGATCGTTGTTGTTCTGAGGAACTCCTCTGAGATCAGCTCTTTTAGTTTCTCAACTTGCTCGAAAGTGCCTTGTCTGTAAGAAAAATAACACCCATTTAGTAAAAGACAAGAAAGGCTCGAGAACACTCTCCATAAACAGGAATCGTCAATCATTGAAAAGCATCATTTTTACTCTTCGTTCTTCTTCCACAAGACACTTTTGAGACTCCAGACGCTCCTTGTCCCTGGTGGATCTGTGGACCAAAGACACCCATTGGTTTCATAAGAAAAGTCCAGGGAAGAAGATTAACACAGTAATATAGAAGAGGGTTCATGCCTGATTTCAGTAATCTCATCCCTCAATGTGTCCAAGGTCGCCTTCAAATCCTGGTTTTCACTTCTCAAATGCTCGATCAGGGTTTCTGAGGCTGCAAAACACAAAAAAAAAGAGAGAGAGAGTTTACTAAGCACAGACTCGTTACACCTACAATTGTTATATAATTTCCAAATGTTTATATATATTTTCCAATTGTTATATAAACAAACCCTAGAGATCGAACACCTATGAGAACAGATTAGTGTGAGTAGAAATGTGAGAACGAAACTAGACGGAATAACGAAAGCAAGGGGAGCGAGAGAAGAATAAGAGTACCGTTCTGAGTACGAACATCTTGGCCGGATTGCCTCTCGCCGGAAATATCCGGATTTTGAGCTGAGATCGACATATCAAGTTAAGCGATGAACACGAGGAGAGAATAGATAAGAGATCAAAGGATCTCGACGGCAAATCTTGACGGTGACTGGATCTCGAAAGGAGAGAACAAAGGAAAAGATAAGGTTAGGATAGTATTGTCTTTTGCTCATTAATGAATTGTGTATTAATGAAAATGTCTTTTAATTGGTGGTAAAGTTGAAAAGTGGTATCAAATAAAATGTAAAAGTAAAATTTCCCCAAATTTTCTTATGACATCTGAAGGTGTTGGACCGACACTGACTCCTATCATGAAAGAGTGCTGGTTTAAGACGAGCGAGCTATAGGCTTCGTTCAAGATGTCGACCCGACTATGGTTCGACTCATGGAGTTTATGCAACGTGGCTGATGCCGAAATGTTTCTTTACCGAAGGTGGAGATGAAACAAACTGGGAACCTTGTGGACATAGAAGTTGCGGGAGATGGGCTTTTTGTGCCTTGTACTCATCGTTACCCTCCGGTGTGCCTCCGTTTATGGTCAACGGTGTAATACTTAAACTTTTTGTTTCAACGGGTCTCCTTATCCACTCACAGGTTTTGAGAAATGACTTTCCTAAAATTTAAGGAAACTATCTTTTAAAATAACTGTCTATTTTTAAACAAAAACCAAAAACCAACTTTTTCTAGTTTTTTTGCTTAAAACGTGTTTTAAAGTTTACTCTTATTAAAAATAAAAAAATCTTTCATCCAACAAAAAGCTACCGTAGGGTATTTAAAATAAATGTACATATTTAAAATAAATGTACATTATCTACTCATATAGATAATGTTTATAATCCAAACCTGAGCACATATACTTAGGGCATTTTCTAGCTATCTTTTTTGGAACATACATATAACAATAAACTGATGTTAATAACTTTTTATTTTATTTAGAGAAATTAGATTTTTTTTTTCTTTTACTATTTGATGCCCATAAGTTATATTTTGGTTTTACTTAATATTAACTAGGACTAGAACTAGAACTAGTGTTTTTATTTTACTTTTCATACTTATAAAATTTATTTCCTATTTTTTTTAATTTTACTTAGTATTAAATAAGATTAGGAATATTTCCTTTTTATAAACTTTACTAAGTATAGATTTTATAAAAAAAATTGTATGAGATTCAGGATAGTTTTCTTTTTTATTTGCAGTATTTGTTTTAAAATATATTATGTGTGTTTTGTATAATAGTATTTTACATTTTACTGTTGCAGAATAAATATTTTATAAGTAATAATATTTTTCATTTTATTAATTTAAAAATAAAAAACCAAAATCTAAAACAACCATTCATGTTTTTCAAAGAAACTAGAATCTACTGCAAAATCAAAAACCAAAAAGTAAAAACTAAAATCTAAAAACCAGAAACCAAAATCCAAAAACTAGGATCTAAAATCTAAAAACAAAGGAAACAATCATCACCTAAAGAGAAAACAAAATAACCTATGATGAACACGTTTATTTAAAGTTATTTTGTGTCGCTTATTTTATATCTTGTATACAGTACAAAATAATAGAGGAAGAGGTATTTATAGTTTTTCAAATATATTTTACAAAATTTAGATTATTCTACTGTAATTTTCTTACCTTTAAGATATTTTTAATCTCTAAAGTTTACTAGTACAATATTTAAATTTTTTATACAACCGTCTAGATGTTCCTATACTAATATCCAAAACTATTTTATAAAATTGTCTAAAACATTTAAAGAGGTGGAAATCTTTTAGAGTATTTCTAGATAAAATCTGTAAGTTAGATACAATTTTGGATTAGTCTAAAATGGATAAATGGATGAAGCATACTCCAAAATTAATATTTATTTTAATACATGAAATATAAGCTAAGCTAGTTTTCAAGGGGACTTGAAAAAAAGTGTATAGATAAACGTTAAAACCCACATAAGATTATTGGAGATTGCCAAAAACACATGATCCAAGAAACTCTCTCTTTTCCCCATTCAGATTTTCCTTTCCAAATACCCTTTTTGTATGTAAACAATCAAATAAATTCAAGTCAAAGTATATGAATAGAGAGAGTATTTCTACAAAACTCTGTGCTTTCTTGTTTCACCCTCTCTCACCTTAATTTATATTCATAGATCGTTATGCATACCTTACATAACATTTTCATACTTATTAATATGACCCACACATACACAAGTTCCAATTCTTCAACGGCTTTGACGTCCTCACGAAATTAAGATTGTTATATGTTTAAGATTGTTTATGTGAATAGAAAAATGTTTCACAAAGATTACTCTTGGGGAATTCCTACTATATACTATTGTTGATACGAGTATAATTCCTACCATTATTGATAGTAATACAAGTAATTTTTTTTAGTTCAATGTATACACACTTTTATAATAATATCGCATATATGGCGACGGAGAAAATTGGACATATATCTATCTATAGAATATGTATATGGTTTAGTAATCGTGCAGCCTCCATTAACTAAGCCGTACATATAGCTAAATGTACACCAAATAACCCTTCTCTCCCAAGAGGCCATAGGCTTCTCAAAAAAAAAAAAAAACCCTTAAACTATCTCAGTTCGCCTCGAAACTATCTCCAAGACTAAGTATTAAATTACGATTTTATAATTCACATCTTATTATTTTAACATATCAAAGATTCAAAACCCTTAAAACCTGTCTCCCCCAAGAAGCAACAGTGAGTGCACGCTTACGAGGCAGTTGCTCCCCCCACACTTTCTCCACTCTCCAACCTACACGTGTCACACCCTCTCCACATGCACAAACTAACACACAAGTTCATGCATGCGTATATAATACATTCATATTGTGAGATAGAGGAAAAAAGAGAGAGATATGGAGAGAACAGAAGCCTTGACGTCATCGTTTATATGGCGGTCAAACGCAAACGCAAACGCGGAGATAACGCCGAGCTGTCCAAGATGTGGATCCTCCAACACAAAGTTTTGTTATTACAACAACTATAGCCTCACTCAACCTCGCTACTTCTGCAAAGGCTGCCGCAGATATTGGACCAGAGGTGGCTCCCTCCGCAACGTGCCCGTAGGCGGTGGCTGCCGCAAATCCCGGCGTCCCAAATCCTCCTCGAGTAACATTAAGACCGGCCAAACCTCTAATTCTTACAGTTCTAGTGGTGACTCACCAAGCATAGACCTTGCTCTTGTTTACGCCAATTTCTTGAACCCAAAGTCTGACAAACCCAAATTTCAAGAAAACTGCGACACAGATTTTCTAGCCGATGAACCTGCCGGCGCTTCGATGGAACCCTTATGGAGTATGAACATCGGTCATGGTCAACATCATCATCACTATGATCATCAGGTGGAACACGTTGTGAAGGAATGTGGTTACAATGGGTTGCCTCCATTTCCTGGTGAAGAGCTTCTGTCTATTGACACTAGTGGTGTTTGGTCTGATGCTTTATTGAATGGTCATAACCATGTAGACGTTGGTGGTGTGACTCCGGCTCAGGTTGTTCACGATCCGGTGGTTCATTTTGCTGACGAATCCAATGACTCCACCAACCTCTTGTTTGGAAGTTGGAGCCCTTTTGATTTCTCAGCCGATGGATGATCCTTTTTTTTTGCATAAAAGTTTGTATTGTACTTATTATACATACATACACAATTATATGAATATATTATGGATCATTTATGTAATTAAGAAAGTCCATAATTTAAGTACAAATTTAAGGGGTTATATGTATACATAGGCTATCCTTTTTGTGTGCTGTGATTCTCGACCTATATATGATGCTATAATTAGTCGTTATCAAGATTTGCCCAAGAATCCCACGTGGGAGGTCCTTATCTTTGGATTCGACTGAGATTTGCTTGTTACTTGAACTTACAATTCACTGAAAGTGAGACGCACGTGTGATACTTGTAGTATCTCTGGCCTTTGTGTGTGTCCTTGTAGATCCTTCTCTATAGAAGGGAGTGTCAGAGAAAGAGTATATTTGTTCCTACTTTTCCTTTCACTCCTTTCTACCATTATTAATCTTTTATTGCCCAGACTTATATTATAGTTCGGCTTTAAGTCAATGCCATCCATTGAAAAGATTAATGTGTATAATATATATGATTTTTAACCTTACATACATATTCATTGAAATATATTATTCATTCCTAACATATTTGTCGAGATGTGTCATGTATGTGTAGATCAAACACATTTATATTGGTAATGTAAAATGTAACATCATAACCAACTCGTTAGTCGTGTCTATTCAGATAATCTTATTCAACATGTGGCTTCTCACTTCTCACAAGTTGGCCCGTCTAACTCGTGGTTTATCAGGGATTGACTACTCCGTCGTCTACATGTGAGACCTAATTCTATAGGGATTGGAATTTTTATAGCCCAGCATGATTACCCGGAGTTTCTTAGGACGGGTTTCTTAGGAAAATATAAGAAACTGTTTTTTAACTTTTAACTAAAAAGGTAAGAAACTTTTTTTTTAACTGTTTCTTAAAGTACTACCTTAAGAAACAGTTTCTTAAAGTACTACCTTAAGAAACAGTTTCTTAACTTTTTAGTTAAAAGTTAAGAAGTAATTTCTTATATTTCCCTAAGAAATCCACCCTAAGAAACCCCGAATAATCATGGTATTAGAACATCATTAACCCTAAAAACCCAAATGGGGCTCTTAATGAATTTTTAGTAATTAATAATTGATAAGAGCTTGTACTTAAGATTCATCAATTTCTTTAGTTCCAATGGTAGGTTCTTAATTTGGAATTCTTATAAAAAAATTATTAAACTAAAACTTTTAAAAAACAAAATTTTATTTATTAAATAAAACATATTAAAAGATAACATTTTAAACATAGATTGTAAAAAATAAATAAAATAAAGATTAGTAAAATAGACGAGAATAATTTGAAAGATGCATCCGAGCTCAGTTGTTGTCTTCATCACGTCTAAATTTGCGCCATGGTATAACTCATATAAGTATGAACGTAGGGAAACTAAAAGTGAAAAATAATATTAAGAGAAAAAAGAAGAAGAGAATTTATAGATTTGGTGAACTATAATAGAGGAATTTACGCAAGTTGTGTTCAGAGGTAAATAAGTTCACTTGGAAAGTTGTCTTCAGAGGAAAGTTGTTTAATGTTGAACTTCTTGCGTCACACACGTTCCGATACATCTCCACGTTCCGATACATCTCCACTTGATCCAAGAAAATAGTAAACTCTTATGACCATGAAAACAGTTATACATTTAAATTAAATTTTAGACTATAAACGATATAATCAAATATTGCCAACCAACTGACCGTTCCTGCTCCAACGGCAAGAGAGTTCTTGTGATCTGTATATAAACAATAATCATCGCAAGGTAATTGGAAAATATTTTAGTTAAAAAGTGTGAGATAACAAACTAAGTTTCACATTGGAGAATTAGACAAGGAGTGTCTAATATATAAAAAGAAATCCAATTCTAATTAGTACTAGGCCTTTTGGGATGGAAACCAAAAGTAAATATATGCGGGCCAGCTACTTGGACCAAAAATGGACAATATCATACTAATCAGATAATAAAGATTTGGATATGGGATTTCGCAATCCCAACCATTGGTATCAGAGCGGTTTGACGAGAAATCTGCAAGAAGACCAAAATACCCTTCGAGTGATGAATGAGACCCTTCGAGTGATGAATGGGAGGTATGTGTGGCAGAGATCAAGTCAAAAGATCCTGTAAGTCAGTTGTGGGATACAAGATGAATGTGATTCTTAGTTTGAGAGGGAGAATGTGAGATAGCAAACTAAGTCCCACATTGGAGAATTAGACAAGGAGTGTCTAATATATAAAAAGAAGTCCAACTCTAATTAGTACGAGGCCTTTTGGGATGGAAACCAAAAGTAAATCCATGCGGGTCAGCCAGTTGGACCCAAAATGGACAATATCGTACTAATTAGATAATAAAGCGTTGGACATGGAATTTCACAATCCCAACAAAAAGATGTTAGAATTTTTTTTGTCATTTGATTTACCATCTTCAAAGGAAACATTTGATTTTCTTAATTATGATCAGATATGTAGATCCTAAAATCTACACTAGAAATTTTTTAGTGTTTGAGATATTAAATTAGGGAGAAAAAGGATGTAGGTAACGACTTCCTTAGAACACAACGATTTAATCAGATTCCGGTTGACAAAAATGGACTTTTTATTGGATTATGAAGGTTGAATACAAGTAATGAAATGAGAACAAGAACTACACAAAGATCAAAGTGAAATCAAAGTCTAAAGCGATCTTGAAGAGGTCGATCTACTGCTAGTTCTTTCTAAGGGGGTTTTCCGTGTCTTGTTTGCTTTGCTCGACGTTGCTTTTATAATTACTTAACTCCGCGATCTCTTCTAACTTCCTCCCTGATACTCGAAGCTCGTTACCTTTTTCTTTTAGGTCGATAAGACCGAGTCTTCGCCGTTTCGTTGATTAGATATGGCCGCAATCTCTTTATCCTTGGGCCCGGGCTTCCGCGCTTGGTGATCGACATTGTAGTCCGGAAATGTTTTAGTCGAGATCGATGGGCTTCGGCCCATTCTCTAAATGGCGGTTTTTGGGTCCAACATTTGTCCCCCAGTCTTTTTAATGGATCTTATCCGTAAAAAGGCGAGACGTCGATTTCCATTTCTGACCATTATCGCTTCGTATCTCGAGTAAGCATCTTTCCACATGTCTCGGATTGTCGGCCACTTGTAGATCGTGCGGTCGAGATCGTTACCTAGTGGCCGGTTATGATTATAACCGTTGGGAGTTGTTTTCTCTTTTAATGTTTTCTGCTATTTAAAGCGTTCGCCCATCTTCTTTCTGAGGATTTTTCTTTCTTCTTTCTACTCTCGAAGTCTCGATTCTTCTTATCCGATCTCTATCAAAATCTTCCACCAATCATATAGAATGGCAGTAGAGAAGTATGGTCCACACGTCCCGACGACTTTAGATGGTCAGTTCCTTGACTCCGTCTACGAACTTCCGGGGGTTGATTACAGCGTCACGATCTCTGTCCCCGAAACTTGGGAGTCGCCTGAGAACGTAAGGCCTGGTTTTTGCGGTGCCTACCTAGCTCATTTCAAAGATGGCCTTCTGTTGTTTCCGATCCCGTCTTTTATCCTTGAGGCCCTCGCGGAGTTAAAGATGGTTTTTACTCAAATGTGCCCGAACTTCTGGCGATATTACATGACTTCGTGGGTTCGAGCAAGAGAGGAGGGTCTTGAGTTCGGCCTAAATGAGCTCAAGCAGCTATGTATTCTGAAGAAAAATCATCGTTTTAAAGGTACCATTCTTCTCTCTCCTCGAGGAGGTCGTACGATCGTGGAGGGTATCCCAGACAAGGACGACAAATGGAGGAAGCAGTTTTTCGTTTTCAAGGTGGACAGTGCGTCGGTCGGAGATTTTGATTTTAGCTCGATCCCGGCCGAATGGAATGATAAAATTGGTATGTTTTCCAGGTTTTACCCATTCCTATATATGTATATAGATTTAAAATGGTCTTTTTACGGTACGGACAGAACCTTTCGGGACTTCTAGATATACTCCGGAAGTCAAAGGGATGATTGAGGTACTTTGTCGGAATGATCCTCAGTGGTCGCATTTTGACCTAGCTCGGGTTAAGGCGGCCTATACCCTACCACCAGAACAGAACCGAGCTCTCCCTTTGGAGCTGGTAATACCGATCAGGCCGTCAAGGATCCGAAAAAGCCAAAGTACGTGTTCTTCTACCTGTGCTTTTGCTCTTTGGTTTCGTTGTATAACATACGTTTTACTTCATCTGCAGGTAATAAGGACGGTGAATCGTCGTCGGAGGATGTTGAGGCATCTCCTGAGAGTGTCGCCGAGGCAAAAACGCCGGTGCCTCAGGGCAGGGTTCTCCGGTCGATGTCTATCGTTCAATCCCCAGGGATTGATGCGAGGCCGCTTACTATAGCCCTACCTTCCGGTGAAAAGCGAGCGGCCCTAACTTCTTCGGACAAGCCGATAGGTGGCGATCTTTAGGGGTCTGAGGCCAGCTCAGCAGCACATAAGAGCAAAAAGAGGCGTCTTTCAACAATTCCATCGGCAAGCTCGAGCTCATCTGATCGGGATATTCCTCCTTCGGTAGAAAGGCCGGGTGGTGATCCCCTCCGAGCTTTTGAAGGACGCAATAATGTCCTTCCGCTGTTGTCTCTCTCATTCGACAAGGATATCCCAATTTTCGAAGATCCTGAAAATTTGGCCTTGCTGTGGCGGAAGATTAGGGCGAAAGACTGCGATTTTCCTGATCTTGACAAGATATCGGAGCGTGGTGCCTACATCCGAATAGCTACTGCTAACGCTAAGGTTTTGAATTTTGCTCCTATCGATGCGCTGGATCCCCTTCTCTTTTTTTTATAATGGTTTTGATTTATCTTATGTTAATAGGCGATGGAGGCGAGCAACGAGTATGCTGCCTTGATGGAGGCTCGTATTTCGGCTTTCCCGGACAAGGAAGAGATCGCGGGTCATCTGCTGACTATTCAGCGATTTCGTGCCGATCTTGAAGCTGCCCAGACAGAAGGTCAGAAGAGTACTCGGGAGGTAGCGGTGAGAAGCTAGCTGTTGCTGAACAGAAGAGACTCGAGGCTCAGAGCGACGTTGAAGCTATGATTATGAAATACAAGCGAGCACTTGAGGGTCGGCTTGCTGCTGTCCGGAGAGGAAGTCGTCGAGCCTGTCAGTCACTTACTGAAAAGCATGGTGAGATTCTCAAGAAAATGAAGGAGAAGTGGAAGAAGAAGAAGACTGAGGTCGCTGCGGAGATTGCTCTGGAAAGAGTAAGGGCTAAGATCGATGTACTCTCGAATATTTGGACGGCGGTTTCGAGCTGGAGGAGAAATTAGCTCAACTTCGAGAGAAGGAGGTTAACTGCGACGTCGATCTCGGAGCGGTTATGGTTTCTGATTCCTCTTTGGAATCTTTTGAACTTCCGGGAGTGTCGGATGGTTCGATTAACCAAGAGACTGATAATTAAAATATCTAGATTTGTGTTGCTTGTTTTTAGGAAGTTCGTACGTGTTGTTTTTTCTATTTTTCCTTTATCTTTTGAATCTATGTTGAATATATATATAACTTTTATCAATGGATTGACTTCGGTTGATACCCTTGCAATCGTTTCAAGTTCTGATAAGAGGATTGAATATTATTTGTTTTGTCCTTGAGCTGTTGTGCAGATGTCAGAAACTGATCAGAGATCTGCTCTGTGGACCGATGATTGGTCGGAGGACGTAAAAGATAGATCAGAAGAAGGATTTTATTGTTTTATTATTTTCTTTGGGCTGTACTCGTAATTGAGTTGCCTACGTACCCTTTTTAGAGGGATCAAGCCTTTCGTAGTTCAATTACTGTATTTTGAAGATTCGGGTATGTGTCGTGTATAAGATTGGTGTATTCGAGTAGGTTAGTCCCCCAGGTCGGTGTTCGATATGTCGAGGTCGATTACTGACCTTTTACTCATAATATCTCTTCAGGTTGAAGGCGTTCCATGGTCTCATTACGGGGAGTCCGTTTTTATATTTCTCGAGATCGTAGACGCCTGTGCGCACTTCTTTTGTTACTTTGTAGGGGCCTTCCCATTTAGCTCCTAGTTTCCCCGCCCCAAGTTCTCTGGTACCGTCAAATACGTTTCTTAGAACGAGGTCGCCTATAGAGAAGGATCGATCTCGAATGTTTGCATCGTAATATCGAGCTGCGGCTTGTTGGTAATTCTGCACACGAATCGCTGCCTTTTCACGTTGCTCTTCTATCATGTCTAACCGATCGATCAGCATTTCTTCGTTGAGTTCGGTATTTTCTGGGAAGGTCGTTCTTCTCTGACTCGGGACTTCGATTTCTGCTGGAATTACGGCTTCGACCCCGTAGGATAGAGAGAACGGTGTTTCTTGGGTCGATATGTGAGGAGTGGTTCGAAAGGCCCATAACACACCGTGTAACTCTTTGCTCCATCTTTCTTTTTTCAGGTCGAGCCTCTTTTTTAAGTTGCTTACTATGGTTTTGTTAGCTGCTTCGGCGTGCCCGTTGCATTTCGGGTATCTTGGGCTCGTGGTCTTCACCTTGATTTTTCCATTTGTCGCAAAACTCGATGAAGGATCTGGAGATGAATTGTGGTCCGTTATCGGTTATGATCTCGTATGGTAGACCGTGTCGACAGATGACGTTTCTCCAGAAGAAGTTCTTGACCGTTGTTGCAGTGATGTTGTGGTATGCCTCTGCCTCTATCCACTTGGTGAAGTAATCAGTTAGGACTAGTAGGAACCAGAGTCTAGACGAGCTTGATTGTACGAATGGACCAACTATGTCCATTGACCACTTCATAAAGGGATAAGGTGAGGACACGTATAACAGCTTTTGCGTTGGTTGATGGATCATGGAGGCATGTCGTTAACATTTATCACACCTGAGAGAGAACTGTTCGCAGTTTGCGGTGATTGTAGGCCAGAAATATCCATGTTTTTTTATTTTGATTGCTAGCGACCTTCTTCCAGAATGGCTTCCACAGGAGCCGCCGTGTGTTTGCATCATGATTATGAAAGCTTCGTTGAAATCTACGCATAGCAAATGTTGGGGTCAAAATCGGTCAATGACGAAATCGTCACCAGAAAATCTTCGAAAGAAAAGCCAAGCGACGATCAAAGCCAAGAAACGGGTCGCCGCCGATAAAACTCGGAAGTTCGTCCACTCTCGCGCCAGCGGCAAAGGTCCTGGCGCCCATCCGTGCATTCATCTCATGATCTCGGGCAATGGTAGCATCTTGGTCCCACAAACCCATGTCCGGATCGTCCGAGATCTACAGTGGTTCTTCCGCAAAGCCTTCCCGATTGTTTAAAAGATTCATCTTTTAACACATCTAAAGCTTCGAAGCCACATTTCTCGCATCCTTGAAGGCGGAAAGTCTACAAATCCAAGTCCATCTCAAAATCCGATGATACGAGGAGTCTCGTTGGATTAGAAACGATTATCTCGAAATCTACGGCTAAAGATCTTCCCAAACTCAAAGATTTCCAAACGACTACGGGGAAAAATCGAACAACGAAAACCCACGACGGCAAGATGGCCTGGCACCGGCGCAGCGCCGCGAGACGGTCTGGCTCGGCGACGGACGCTGGCGGCGCGCCGGCGGCACCGTCCCACGCTGGCTGGCCGCCGGCCGCGGCACGCAGCGGGCCGGCGCGCCGGCCCTCCGCGGGCGGCCTGGCGCCGGCGGCATGGCTGGCGCCGGCGGCACCGCCTGGCGCCGGCGGCATCCGCACGCGAATCGGCCTGGCGTCGGTCCACCCGCGTCCTGGTCTCGGTCCTATCGTGCCCGGTCCGATCCCATCTTAGCTTGTTCGGATCAATCCACGCAAGTTTGGTACGATCACGGTTATTCTAAAACACCAATATCTCGACTATACAAGGAATTGGGGTTCCTTCGAAACACGAAACCTTCAAAGATCGTTCTTTCAAAACCGTAAAACGCCTAACGTGGCCAGAGCGCCCACTTACGATTTTCCAAAAGAAGGATAACTATGACGGTTTATCTTTATCCTCACATAAGAGATAAATGTCAAGTTTCCAGAAGATAAATGTCGAGTTTCCAGTAGATAAATGTCAAGTTTTCCGAAGATAAATGTCAAGTTTCCCGATAAACACGAAGATGGACGAAAATGGAAAAAGCCCGATTCAGCCCGCGAGAAGATAGACCGTCTTAAGAGGAGTATATAAGGAGAGCTTTGAGCAAGAAGCAAACCAGATCACAAACTTTCAGAGTACTTAGCACTTAGAGCGATTTAGCATTCTTTTCTGTTTTCACTAGCGAGCTGCGACTCAACTAGGATAGACTTAGGCGACCAGACTAGCGGACTCCTCGACAGCTCTTACAGCCGATTTCTTTTCTTGTTGTACACGCTCAAACGAGAATTCAGAAATAAGATCTCTTTCGCTCAACTTTTACGATTTCTTTTTTCGCAACTTTTCTCTATTGATTGTTTCGTGTGCGGCCCAGCAGATATCCGGGACCTTCAAGGAAGATCGGGTTAACTCGGTTTTCCTCCACAAATCTTTATCGGAAATTGACGGTGCGAATTTCGGTTCCCACAGCAAATATGGTTCACTTAGATTTCTTTTGTAAAGTCTATCTTCCATAATGCAGTATCGTGAGCTCCTCGTTTTCCATTTCCGAGCTTCCCATCGTTCCGGTGGTAGCTCCCCGTCTTTTATGTAATTAATGATCGGTGTTTTCCAATCGGGCCGTGCTTCGAGTTCGATTCTGAACGATTCGTGAGCCTTCGGATTTGTTTCATGGTCGGGGTCCTCTGGTGGTAGTGTTGGCAAGATCGGTACACGAGGCTCCTCAGGTCGGTGATCTTGTTTTTGGAGGGGAGGGATTCGAATCTGTCGTTGTCCTCTTCCTCGGTATTGATCGGGGTTATGCCGACCTGAGGCAAATCAAGTTCCTCGTCGTCGGAATCTTGAACAGCTCGTAGAGCCTGGCTCCTTGTCATAGCGGCGTTGACGCGGTGAGGCTCCTTTTTTTGAGGATCTTGATATTTTAGTGGGATGTTTATGCTTGGTTTTTCGATACCTTCGACCGGTATCATCCTTCGTACGGTTGGGTTCGAAGTTGATGCAAGAGCTGCTAGTGCGTCTGCGGAGGAATTTTCACCTCTCAGGATTCGGGTGAGTTCGAATTGGTCGAACTGGTATACGATCTCTTGTACTACGGTAAGGTACGCTTCCATTTTTTCATTTTTGGTTTCGTATTCTCCATGGAATTGGCTTGTAACTAGCTGTGAATCGCTGAATGCGCTGAGCTTCTTTGATCCGATGCTTAGGGCGAGGCGAAGTCCCGCTATGAGAGATTCGTACTCTGCTTCGTTGTTTGATGCGTGAAAGCCTAGTCGGAATGATTGTTCGATCATTTCGCATGTTGGGGATTCGAGTTGTATCCCGACTCCGGAACCGTGTCTTTAAGATGCCTCGTCTACGTGGAGTTTCCACTTATCGGCTTTAGGCTCTTCCTCGGTCCTCTTCGAACGAGCTCGATGACGAAGTCGGCCAACACTTGAGCTTTTGAGCTTGTTCTTGATTTGTATTCGATGTCGTATTCGCTGAGTTCTATGGCCCATTTGGCTAATCTGCCTGATTGGCTCGGGCTATGGAGAATCGTTCGTAATGGCTGCAAGTTCATTACCTTAGAGTGCGACTGGAAATATGGTCTCATTTTTCGAGCGGCGGAGACAACTGCCAGTGCGAGCTTTTCCATTGCTGGGTACCTAGTCTCGGCATCGACTAGAGACCTGCTCACGTAGTATACGGGTTTTTGTTCGTTTCCTTCGTCGCGAATGAGCACTCCGCTTACTGCATGCTCCGAGGTCGTTACGTATAACAGGAGGGTTTCTCCTTCAACGGGCTTGGATAGTATGGGCGGCTCGCTTATGTAAGCTTTTAATTCTTTGAGAGCGAGAACGAACTCTTGGTTCCATTCGAATTTCTTGTTTCCTTTTAGGATTTTATAGAACATGAGACATCTATCGGTCGATCTTGATATGAATCGACTTAAAGCGGTTATCTTCTCTGTAAGTCGCTGTACTTCACGGACAGATCTAGGGGGGTGTGTGTCGACTAGCGCCGTGATCCGTTTGGGGTTAACCTCTATTCCTCTCTTGGTTACCAAATACCCCAAGAATTCTCCAGAGGCAACTCCGAATGTGCATTTTGTCGGGTTAAGTTTCATCCCGAATTTGTTGAGGATGAAAAAGCATTCCCGGAGCTGAGTGACGTGATCGGCGGCTTTTGTTGATTTTACGAGCATATCATCGATATATACCTCCATCGTTTCTCCGAGCTGTTTGGAGAACATTTTGTTCACCAATCTTTGATATGTTGCTCCGGCGTTCTTTAGGCCGAAGGGCATTAGGTCCCACGTTCCGTAATGAAGCTTGTCTTCTCTTGATCGTCCGGGTTCATTAAAATTTTGTTGTACCCGGAGAAGGCATCCATGAAAGAGAGTAGCTCATGTCCTGCTGTGGCTTCCACCAACCTATCAATATGTGGTAACGAAAAGCTATCCTTTGGGCACGCTTTGTTAAGGTCCGTGAAGTCGATGCATACTCTCAATTTCCCATTTTTCTTCTTTACGACAACGGGGTTAGCTAGCCAATCTGGATATTGAACCTCGCGGATGGACCCGATTTTGTGGAGTTTATCGACTTCATCATTTACAGCTTTGGCTCGTTCTGGGCCGAGCTTTCTGCGCTTTTGTTTCACTGGTTTGAAAGTCGGATCGACGTTTAGATTGTGCGTGGCGACGTCGATGTCGATTCCGGGCATGTCTTCGGCCGACCACACAGAAGTCCGGATATTCTTTTTTAAGAAAGAGATGAGGTCACTTCTGATCTCTCGTGGGAGGTTGTTCTCGATGTTAACGACTCTTTCTGGGAATGATTGGTCTATTGATACGATGCTGGACAGTTTTGTTTCGGGATTCCTTATTGGGGAATCGAGCTTATTTCTGTTGGCGGGGTTTTGAGGTTTCGAGCTTCTGAATCCGCTCATGTAACAAGCTCGGGACTGCTTCTGGCTTCCATGAATGGTTTTCGGACCAGTGGGCGAGATGAATTTTAGGCATTGATGGTATGTGGAAGGGACGGCCTTCATTTAATGTAACCAGGTTCGCCCCATTATGGCGTTGAATGGGACTGAGTGTTGAATCACGGTGAATTTGGTTTCGAGTTCGAGGTCGTAGGTTTTGACGTGAATTAAGATGGTTCCGAGAGATTGTATCGTGCAACCTCCGAGGCTTGTGAACGGTAATTTTTCGGAGACGTTTAAAGCCGGTGGGTGGCCCATTGATTCGTAGGCTTCTTGTGATAGGACGTTGATCGCGCCTCCTGTATCGACTAGAACATTTGAGAAAATGGTTCCTCCTAAATTAAGGCTGATGACTAATGCATCGTCGTGAGGCGTATCGAGTTTGGCGATCTCGTTTTCGTAGAAGATTATTTTACTTCAGACGCGGGTTTCTTGTCTCAGATCATCGATCTGATACATATGTCGATTAGGTTGTGAAGTATGGAGTCGCCTTTTGACGAAGGTCGTATCTTTGATCCGATCGTCGATCCTTCTTTTGGAGGGCAAACCGGTGTACCCGCGGCGTCGATTTTGATCGGAGAGAATCGACGTCGTTCCCTTTACGGACAAGGCTCTGTTGGTATCCATTATCGTGCTTAGGATCCTTAGATCGGTTTCTTAGCAAGGATGTTAATCGTTTTTCTCCCCACAGTCGGCGCCAAAATGTGGATCCTAAAATCTACACTAGGAATTTGTAGTGTTTGAGATATTAAATTAGGGAGAAAAAGGATGTAGGTAACGTCTTCCTTAGAACACAACGATTTAATCAGATTCCGGTTGACAAAAATGGACTTTTTATTGGATTATGAAGGTTGAATACAAGTAATGAAATGAAAACAAGAACTACACAAAGATCGAAGTGAAATCAAATTCTAAAGCGATCTCGAAGAGGTAGATCTATTGCTAGTTCTCTCTAAACGGGTTTTCCATGTCTTGTTTGCTTTGCTCGACGTTGCTTTTATAATTACTTAACTCCGCCATCTCCTCTAGCTCTCTCCCTGATACACGGAGCTCGTTACCTTTTTCTTTTAGGTCGATAAGACCGAGTCTTCGCCGTTTCATTTATTAGATATGGCCGCAATCTCTTTATCCTTGGGCCCGGGCTTCAGCGCTTGGTGATCGACATTGTAGTCCGGAATTGTTTTAGTCGAGATCGATGGGCTTCGGCCCATTCTCTAAATGGCGGTTTTTGGGTCCAACAATATATATCATGATCTTATCATATTATAGTAATAATCTATTATATAACCTAACTAGCTACAACATATGAGTTCATGGACAATGATACTTTTATTGTAATATAAATTACAATTAACAGTCTTACCTACACATTACATATCTATTATAAATAATTGTATTCATCATCACCCGATCTGATTTACAAGAATGACTCTAAGGGCAGCACATTAGAAACTCTAATAAATTTTGTATCCATGTTGTAAATGTTCTATTGAAGAATTGAACTTTATGGATGGTATAAAATGATGTGCAGCTATTCCTTATAAAGTTTGGCGTTTGGTGTGTTTATCTCCCATCCTCGCTCTCTCGGCGGTCTTAGTGCATGGATGTCTTGTATTTTCGATCTAGAATTGCTATCTGATTGTACTTCAATCTATGTTTTTAGTTGTTCTGTCTCCAGAGGATTTTCTTAATCCTATGGCATGTGATTCAAGAGAAATATTTGTTTCCTGCTGGCTTTGCTCTACGGGTTACCATAACTCGATAGGTTAGTATCCCACTTTGTATAATACCAAGTTATGAATCAATGAATATTGCAGTGTTAAAGAAAAAGACGGTATAAAATGATGATCATTTTCACAAAAAAGCTCCGCCATGTCTTCTTCCTTACCTGCTTTCCTTAATTTTCAAATAAGGTATTGACAACAGAAAATTAAAATTAAGTTGTAAAGAAATGAACTGATGTTTATATGTCAACTAGGGGTCTGCCAGCGTTTCGCGCGGGGTTGCTCACTTTGGTTTTGTGCATTGTGAGACATAGGTTGTCTGTTATTTGAAGTTTGAAGGACGAAAATTGTCTGAGGTGTGTTAGTTAAATTTCTAATGCTTTAGTTGGGAGGTTGATGTGGTGTCACTGGAACGGACTTAGAGATTTGGTTTAGGGAAAATTTGTGTAGAGCGCTCTTAGCTTGGACGGGAAGTTATTTGTATATTTGTAGATTTTTGTTTGTTTGTTTTGTTGGGTATTTTGTAAGTGCTGGGTTGTATTTTTTGTTGTTTCGGGATGTCAGCTGGTGTAGTTGTGATTCACCGCCCTTTTAAGTAATATGCCGAAATTTTTAATGTTTGCTTTAAGCATGATCGATAAATTTGGTCCATTTTGACTAATTGTCAATGTTTTGAAAACCGGACCGGATACCGACTCGGTGTAGCTACTGGTTGACTGGTTGGACCGGTTCAACCGGTCGAACCAGGTTTTCTATCTATGAAACTTATATATATATATATATATAATTATATATTTATATTATATGAACTTTACTTCTACATATAATACATTCTGTATTCTTTTTATACTTAACTAAATATAAAAAATAAACATAAATCTAACTGTATATATAGTAAAATAAAACTGAATAGTGAATACTATGTAAACTAAAATTAATAAAATCATATGATTTACAATTAAAATTATCATATTTAGTTATTTTACAACTAAATCTCAAATTTTATGAATATGGTAAAATAAAGATAGTATATGAAAAGTCAAAAATATTTTTCATATTGTTTCTTAAGAAAATAAAAATCAATTAAATAGTGATAGTTGAACACTAATTATAGAATATTAAATTTTATCTAGTAATAATTGAAAACACTTAATTATATGTTAATTTTTATGAACCGGGTTTTAAAATTGACCCGGGTCCGCCGGTTTTACTGGTTTTCAGTCGGTTTTACCGGTTTTTTACAAATCCGGGTTTTAAACCGAACCGGACTCGGCTTTTTCAGCGAGTCACGGTCGAACCGGTTCGACCGGCCGGTCCGGTCCGGTTTTCAAAACACTGTTGAGATGTTAATGTATGTGTGCGTGCATTGACGGCTTGGGGTTGGTGTAAAAAAAGCCATTATGTAAAGTTGGTAATTTTTTGGGCCTTGTTTCTATGTGGCTCATGTGTTGATATGTGAGGTTCGTTCACGTATATTATAATGGTGTGCGCACAATAATTAGGTGACATTACTATAAATCTTTTTTTTTTGGAAAAGATGTTTAAATAACTTGTGGAGTTATTTTATGTAGAATTAATGGGTTGTTTTGTTAGAATCTAGCAATAAGAAGAAGCTGGAAACAAAGTAGAGGATTCTAATGTACGAAGTAAAAGGGAAGCGTTGATGCGTATTGTTGTTGCTTTAAATGTCGAGTGGTTGACTAAGACTCAGCGGATAGATTCAAATGTCTTCATTTGCTTGAAGTAAATGTAAAGCTTTCAGTAGTTCTCCATGTGAAACCTATTTTCTATAGCTTCATATGTGTAGGTTGCTGCAGTCGAGGTCCCACTGTTGTATATATCAGCAAGCCACGGAGGCTGTATGGAAGTCGAACTGGTAACTGTATATGTTGACTTGAATGGGGGAACTGCATATGTTATGTTCTGAACACTACCACATATTTATGGCGATGACTAATGAGAGGAATTTATATGTACCTTGAACAGCCATAATAGGTAGAACCTTTTGTACCTGAAATAAAATAAAGGGATGAAGAATGTAAAGCTATTTGATTTTTTGTTCAAATTCAGCAGTATCAGACGTAATGGCTAGTAGATTCAGGTAAGGAACATATAGACAGGGTGAGAGAATCCGGACAAACCTACTTAAATATAATGGCGAGTAGCCTTTCCTGAAGGCTCTGCAAATGAACAATTTCAGCTAATTTTATGGTTCTTTGGCTTTTGACAGGTTGTTCACATATCATTAGAAAGGTACCTTTGTTGGGAGGCATTCACGGTTGTGGTGTGAGACACTCATGTCTTAACCATGGCCGCCTTTCAAAGTTGTTATGAGCATCTGCATTTGGGTGATAAATCGTAGTGAGATAAGTTGTTACTGTTTTGCAGCAGGATAACAGATCTTCTTGCTACTTGGACGTTCAATGAGAATCACACAGCTTTAAATAATTGTTACTTCTGGTCAAAACCCACTTTCATACATAGCTCCCTCCGTAATAAGTTCTCTGAATGTGTTAAGGCGATGGACCGAAACATACGCTAAAATGAGATATGCATGTAGAATGTGAAAGTGAGACCACAAAAAAGGAGAAAAAGATAACAAACATGAAACAGAATAAGTTACACTTATACCTTATCATCCAAGAGCATCATGTCGACGCCCATATGTTCACCACCTCTCTTGACACTCTGAGCTTCACATAAACGGAGAAGGCGTGTGACAACAGTTTTGGCAACAGTGGCCGTGCTTTTTCAATTCGGAAAGTGATAGCTGGGAAGTGGCCATTGTTCTTGGAGCTTTGAGTCTGTATGTCGATTGTTGAGTTGAAAACCGAGATGAGACAGTGAAAACCATGGCGTCGTTTGGCCAATATCGAACCTAATAATATCAAGATCTGGTTTTAAAACCCAAAAAGGTATAGTCGGTCAAAAAGAGAAAATGATAAATTGTTAAAAAATAAGACTAAAAAGGTTATAATTCAATCCACAAATGATTTATTTAAAGCTTTGCCTCATGTCCTCTGGTATATATTGCTTGAAAACTTGTCCATAGCAGAATCTACATCCTCTCCTGCACATTCCGAAACGAATTAGAAATCATACAAAATAAAGTAAAGCCTCTAAAGCCTAAAGATAAAACTATTTCTTCACTTTAACTTATAGCTTGTCCCAATCTTATCCTAGCTAGAAGATGTATACATCTAGGACCTCGGGGTATGCACTCTGTGACAACAAAAAAAGAAACAAAAAAAATTAAAAAAGAAGTGAAGAAGTTTCAATGAAGAGGTGGGAGATGTAACATAAGTTTCTAAGGCTAGTGAACTCAAGTGAACATGGAAACAATTTACAGGTGAAAACAGGGATGAGACTGCGCAAACAAAACAGATTAATATCGGCATGACAATCTCCAACGCTTCAAACTCTGATGGTGCTCGAAAGATATGGTAACGGCATCACGGAGATTTTGAAGAAACCAATTGTTCCATTGATTTTTCTATCTCAGATTTAAGTTTCGAACTCAGGATTTTACTCTTGCTCCCACTCTCACCGCTGCTGTTCATCGCAGGCATGGAAGACATTTATGGATGGAGATTCAACCAGTAACCTTGGAGGGAGATGAGTGACGTGTAAATGCGAGAGAGTGGTAGAAGTAGTGAGATCGGCGTAAATTGGATTAACGGAGATGATAACCAAAAACGGACGGTACACATTCGTTGCTCGGAGGTGTGGAGATTCGAAGAGGCATGAAGCTTTAGCTTCGAGTGGAGCTCTGTAAACGAAGAAGAACAAAACCTTATTAGGTATGGGCTTGGTTTGAAAAGATAATAAGAGCCATTAACAAATCGAAAATAACTCGTCAAAGTTTTAAAAAGATCCAGTTGTAATTACATAAGACGGCCCAAAGACAGGAGGAGATGACACGTGTATTAATTCCCCCCAAGGAGAAAAAAAAGCTTCCTTTATATATTAAGATATGTGCATAAACTCTGAATTAAAATATTAATCGCCGCATCTGAATTAAGGTATAAATATGCTATCTCCGGTCACATATAATATGATCTTTGATTGCTGATTTAAGCCATATCATTTTTTACATGGCTACTATTCTATATCTATGTTTTTGTTTTTGTTTATTTTTTAGCTCAATCTAATTATAGAAACTCAAATTTTTATCAAAATATTATAAACTAATAAATTAATTTATAATTTTACTAATTTATTAAGAAACTAATGAAAAAGTATTGAGTTAAAAACAAAAAAATATTAAATTCTTAATTAAATATTAATTTATAGAACTTATACTGTATTTTTATTCAGTCCTCCACCTTTGCGTTTATATGTAAACACAGATGCGTCACTCGTGTATATTTAAAAAAAAAATGTAAATTGTATTTTTTGTGTCGTCGAAGGACCACCTAGATTCGTAGTTTTAACTCTTTTTAGATTGCGACATGGTTGTTCGTCAGATCTGACTTTCGATTTATTACTTTTATTATATACAATTAATATAAATATTTAAAAAAACAATGCAGGTTTATCATATAGTATATGCAAGTCTCCATAGTCGCTCCTCAACAACCATCCGCTTGGTACATGTTTAGAGAGGTCAATTTGATAACAGAAGTATTTTGCTAGAATCAATAAGTAAAATTCACCAAATTTTTCTAAGCTAATACAAGTAAAAGATTTTCTTACAAAAAAAATCATATGGGTCATGTGACCCCCCTGATATATATAACCCTGGCTCCACCAATAACTTACCGCTTAGAGGCCAGTAGGTTTAAAAATAATTTGGGGAGGGGTGTGTGTAATTTCATTGATGATCTACTAATTGAGATGGTATAAGTTGGTTGATATAGTTCCCACAAGGGACGAGTTTGTGTCTCAGGTTCAATATTATACCTTTGGTAGCACAGTTTTTTTTGTAGGCCCAAATTATTTTTAGCTGCTTCCATACATATTGGCGGTCAATACTCAGCTGCTCCTGTTTTTTCTTTTAAGCTGGTAATTATAAACGGATTAATATACCTGGTACTTAAATCATTTAAAAGAACTGAATAAGAGGCATCAATAAGGTATCGCCATGATGGAGTTTGATCTTTAATTTGGACTAGCGTGAAACAATCTTTAACAACGAAAACACTGTACATGGACCACGACCGTTACTTGTCATATGTGTTAATACTTTTATTCAAACTTAACATATGCTGTTGGTTTTAATGCGTACGTCAACTCCTGAGCAATCCCCTTTACAATGTTTTATGATTTTATCATCTTTTATGCGTTTTGCATTTTCTCAAAGTTAACTTGTATCAATTATATAACTGCAAATATTCTTACAGAATAATAAAACAAAAATCTAATCCAAATAAAATTGTTCTTTGGGATTTTTTATGTCGAACCTTACAAATTAGCCGCGCAAGGTGGCGTAGTCGTAACTGTAACACATTCACTTCTGGATGAATTCGACTCCTATTTATAGCAATCTTGCTGCACGTTTGGGAAGCTGGAACTAACTTCGTCCCAGCTTAATATCCGCTGGATTAATTAGTTTTCTCAGTCAGGTTACGCTTAGTTAGGTGATCCGAATTAGAGGATGTGTGGTTCAACTTGCATAGTGGGATGAAATGGAAGACTTGCATCGTGGGATGATATGCTATTTAGAATGCAGTAACGTGCTTTAAATTCATACATATTAATGATCTCATAAAATACAATATTCTGAATGCATATTTTAATTTCAGGATTAATTTTCAGATCTCTTTGCCTTTCATCTATAGCGATATTGATATGTCTATATATAGATCGTTACGTTGAGATGTACATTTTAAATTAAGAGTTTTCCAAAATAATTTCACGTTTAGTCTAAAATAATTTCAAACTGAATGACCTGAAAATAAAATGATTTCAGTATATAACATGGCGAGTGAAAACAAACACGCATATCACGAATTTTGGTATCTACAAAACAGAAAACAAATCTTAAGAGTATCTTGAAATCAAACTAGTCATGGATGAATGCCATGTCGTCGAATTCCATATATAATGGAACCCATACATTAGTGGGGTTAGAGACTTAAAGATGTTGAATATAGGGACATAAGCATTCGTAAATCGCAATTGTTAGTTCCACAAACATAAATGGTCAGGAACGTTACACATGATGCATACATATCTCTTAAAATAACTATGTAATCTTTTAGGCTATCTACTCAATAAAAATGAGAAGTTGAAAGAGATTGTCTCCATTATTTTTGTGGACAAGAACAAAAGAGAATACAAATGAAGACCCTTTAACAATAATGAAGAAGCAAGTGGAAAACTGTAGCCATGCAACTTGTGATTCCATTTATTTCTTTGCAGTCTATAATAATTTCATATAACACCCGACTGTTATCTACATTTGAATGATATTACAAAAGCAAAAGAAATTCTGAACTTGGGTAAAAATAAACCACTCTATTTTTTTTTTTTTTTTGCTTTTGAATGAACTTATACTAAAAATAACTCCCAAAGAATTGTTTGTATCTGATGAGAATTAATCAAACATATAAGTACGTTGTTCTATCTTGCTGTTCAAGCAGGATATGAAGCATACAAATTTCTTGGAACACAAGGTGACTCTCTCCAAACCCTAGCGTGAAGCTTAAGCAATTCTTTTGCCTTTTCTTTAGTCTTGTTCCCGCAACTAACTTGAAGCACCAGACACATCTTTGCTACAACTCCCAATTGCAACATCTCCTGTAATAAACACGGCGTCGCACAAAACTTCCCAATGGAAAGCAAAACCCTAACCGCCCTTTCACTAGTTATCTGAGAGACCCTAAGTATCTTCTTGGACACAACCGCAATAGCAGCACCATGATTCAAGAACTCAGCTCTTCCTTCTGCACACTGACATAACATATCAAGAACCACCATAGCCATCTCCAAAGTCCTTCTCTCAGATGAGAAAGTCTCATCCATCAAAAGCTCAATAATCATCGAGATCGCTCCAGCTTCCACAGCCTTGTGTCTATTCCTTCCCCATGGACATATAATCACCAAGATCTGCATTGCTGATTTCGTTGCCTTGTGAGAGATCTGGTCATGCAGGATCTGAACCACCTCGTTGAAAAGCTCCCGTTCCAACAATATGATTTGCATTGGATCCGCAACTTCAAGGATCTTCTTGAGAAGAAAAGTCGCATAGGCTCTTGACTCGTAGATCCCACGTTGCATAATCTTAATCAACGTTTTCACAAGATTAGTTCCCTTCTTGTTGTTTAAAAGACTCTTCCGGGCCATCTCCGACGTGTCGAGATGATAGAGCAAGCTTAAAGCTTCGTCCATCAAGCTCCTCGAAGAATCAAACCGATTTTCTAGCATGTTTGACTGACACAAGTCGTTGAGATTCGAAGATGAAAGCGAAGGTGAAGGAGAGTTGTAACTATCTACCGTGTTGCTGACGATCTTGGCCAAGAACTCTGGAACGTTTGCAGCTTCTAAGCACCGCTTGTTCGTTGTATTATCGGACACTATTTGACGAAGTCTTTTGAGGCATTTGACTTGGTTTAGATGTGAAGATGAAGAATCTTTGATAAGCTTTTCGATCTCGGATTTAGAGATGGGAGGTTTTGGTGTTGGGATCCTGTCGATGCCGTAGGATGCGTTGAGAGTACACCAAGATTGGATCAGACGGCGAAGAGTGTGGTTTGGTGTGAGATCAGTTTCAGTTATGACTTGTTTTGTGACCGGACATGAGTTTTTCTTACCGGTGAAGAGCCACTTTTCGATGCTGTCTCTGTCGTAGGTTATACCGGTGGAAACTATCACCGGGTCCTTCATGATATCTAGAGAGATCGGACATAGAAAGAAAGTAGGAATCTCTATCTCTTGATCCATTTACTCGCCGGAAAATATTAAAAACTTGATGAATAAATCGACTAAAAAGGAATCTCAAGAAATGAAAGTTTTGCTTCAAAGTGTAGTAGTTGAGATTTAGGAGATGTGTATTGGTTTGAATAAGTTAGCAAGAAGAGAGACGGAGGGTTGGGCTTTAAATATAAAGGATTTGGAGAAATATTCAGAATTAATACAAAAGTCAACACGGAAAATACAAATATTTGTAACTCTTTTTGGATAGCTGTACCTATTCATTATTGTATGGCTTTTATAGAACGAACGAGGAACGTATATAGATTTGACTTTTTTGGTGGTGTTACAAAAAAACTTAAATAAATGTTTTTATATAAAAGGTAACGCATGAAGAGTGTTGACTTGTTAAAGAGATGCGATTACGGCGAGGAAAGTGTAAATAGTTGCGAAGTCATTGGTAGATTGGTTGTGTGGCGGTGTTGAAGGCAAATAATTTGTCTGCTTTGTGTTTTCTTTTTTAACGCACATGCCATAATTGCTGATTCCTCGCCTCTTTGTTTGCCATACCCTATTTGACTTCTTTAAAAAAAAATCTAAAAAGCAGGCATATTTCAAAGATTTACTTATGAGTTCCCCCTGTTTTTAGATAAGTGTTGCTTTGACATTTTTCGTACAAATTAAGAAAATAGCTGAAATATATGTAAATTGTTATTAATTACACCTCTTTGATCGATTGTATTTTAGATAAATAAAATTATTTATAAAATCAATACAGCTTACAATTAATTTTCAGCTGAAAGAAAATATAATTTACATTGAATTGTGAAGTGATATTTTTTGTGCAACTAGAAAAAAAAATAGAATGACACTTGTTTATAAACGGATGGAGTAGTAAGTTGTAACTGAAAGGTGGAGGAAGATTACTGGTTTTTTTTTTGTCAAAAACACACGTTTATTTTGCTGATGTAGTTATTTTTTGGTGCCGACAACACCTAAAGTGCCATCATCTGTCCGTTGCTGGATTGGTACGTTGTTTGAGGCTGCAACTTTGATGGTACATTTTGACCCATGATGCCTTGTTATGCTCTACTTTGTTTCTTCCACAATATACTGCCTCTTTTTGACTATATTCTCTTTTGGGGTAAAACTTCACTTTTATATTTATCTTTCTTGATCTTGGTGCCAGTGGAGGTGTCGTCGTACATTGCAAATGTATAAAATTCAGAATTAATCTGGTAAATGGGCATTATGAATTTTGTTTTAAATGATAATTTTGAAAAATTGCTATCAAACTAAACAAAAGGTAATAACAACATTTTTGAAATTTAGCATAAGATTTTATTCAGTGCACTTTCAAAACTATACTCATTTAGTTATCTAATAAATGGATATACTGGTTAATTACAAACTTATATGAGCGAATTGGAAGTCTATTTGATATAGATTTCTTGGTGGACATGCCATAGTATGAAAAACTGAATCCGTTCCACAAAAGTTAAATGATAGAAAACCTATATTTGATCAGTTAAATGTCTATACAAAAAATAAAGGTAATCATTAATAGACTAAATAAATTAATATGAATAAATCGATGTTGAGAGGAAAAAAAAGATAGATAGATTCATTTCTCTAACACTTCTGTAAAGTAGTAGAAAACATCTTTCGAACTTTTATTGGTCAGTTTTAAAGTGAAATGAATTGAATTGTTTTCTATATTTTCAACTCAAATGATAAATTTAGTGAAAACTTTAATGATCCACTAACTCTTACATCATCCAAATAGTATTCCTTCTGTTTTTAAAAGATACACTTTTTAGTGTTTTTACACATATTAAGAAAACGCATTAAATCACTATAATAAATTTATCGTTTTCTGTAATTTTCAATTTTCAACAATTTTTAGCCAATAGTAATCCAATAAAATCAATTAATTTTCTTAAAATTTGCAATTTTTCATAAAAAACATAAAATATATATCTTTTTGAAACAAAATATTTTTCCAAAACATGAATCTTTTAGAAACAGAGGGAGTAATTGTTTAGATGAATGTTTAATTTCACCAATTTCTTTTCCGTTAAATGTATAACCATTTTTTAATGTATAACCATTTGCATCTACATAAACACAAATCTCGCCTTCATATCATATAACTGATAGAACTCTATCTTTTATTGGTCAGTTTTAAAGTGAAATGAATTGAATTGTTTTCTATATTTTCAACTCAAATGATAAATTTAGTGAAAACTTTAATGATCCACTAACTCTTACATCATCCAAATAGTATTCCCTCTGTTTTTAAAAGATACACTTTTTAGTGTTTTTACACATATTAAGAAAACGCATTAAATCACTATAATAAATTTATCGTTTTCTGTAATTTTCAATTTTCAACAATTTTTACCCAATAGTAATCCAATAAAATCAATTAATTTTCTTAAAATTTGCAATTTTTCATAAAAAACATAAAATATATATCTTTTTGAAACAAAATATTTTTCTAAAACATGAATCTTTTAGAAACAGAGGGAGTAATTGTTTAGATGAATGTTTAATTTCACCAATTTCTTTTCCGTTAAATGTATAACCATTTTTTAATGTATAACCATTTGCATCTACATAAACACAAATCTCGCCTTCATATCATATAACTGATAGAACTCTCGTCCAAAGTTGGTAAAACTGATTTTTTTTTAAAACCATGGTCATATATATTGCTATACATTGCAAATCTATATTATTATTTGAAAAGTGAATTTGTTTATGTGTCAGCGTCTCCATGATTTCAGAAAATTTTGTTTATGTGTTATTGTTTATTGTTTATTTGTCATATTTTCATAATTTTAGGTAAATTTGCTTATTTGTTATGTTTTTAATAATTCAGTTTTGCTTATTTGTCACATTTTTCATAATTTAGGTTATTTATCTATTTTTATGTTCATAATAATTTTAATTGGTAATTTTATTTATATCATATTTTAAATAGTTTTAGATGGTAATTTTAGTTTTTCTTACTTGTCATGTTCTCCATAATTTTATGTTATTTGATTTATTTGTCATGTTTTATTATTTTAAGGCCTTATTTGTTATATTCAATGTAGGTTGAATTATTAGTTTTAATAAATAATTTTTTGAGTTGCTAATTTTTTTTAAAAGTATTTTATATTATTATTTGAGAAGTGAATTTGCTTATGTGTCAGCGTCTCCATGATTTTAGAAAATTTTGTTTATGTGTCATTTTTATTGTTTATTTGTTATATTATTCATAATTTTAGGTAATTTGCTTATTTGTTATGTTTTAAATAATTTAGTTTTGCTTATTTGTCGCATTCTTCATAATTTAGGTTATTTATCTATTTTTATGTTCATAATAATTTTAATTGGTAATTTTATTTATTTGTCATATTTTAAATAGTTTTAGATGGTAATTTTAGTTTTTCTTACTTGTCATGTTCTCCATGATTTTATGTTATTTGGTTTATTTGTCATGTTTTATTATTTTAGGAGCTTATTTGTTATATTACATTTAGGTTGAATCATTAGTTTAATAAATAATTCGAGTTGTTAATTTAAAAAAAAATATTTTGTGATTATTTAATGAATATTTTTATTATATTCAGGATTAGTTATTATTAACGATTATTATCAAATTTTAGCAATAATTTTATAGTTTTGTTTATCTTATGTTTACTTTACTAATATTAAATCGTTTAATATTTAAAAATTGACAAAATCCAGTTTTTACTAGAAATATATAATTTATTATTTTTAGTTTATAAAATTTTAGTTAAATGGAAATATGTTTTTAATTACTGTAGATTTTTTCAATAAGTGTCATCACTATGAATTCCTATGACGAGGAAATTCATATAAAATGCAATTAAGATTTTGATGAAGACGAGTTTGATTTTATAGTTTTGTAAATTTATTTTTATGTTATTTTAAAGTATTAAAATCTTTTATTAAGTTATTATGATGATGATATATCTTACATGTGTGGTTTGGTGATAAAATAAATAAAATATTTTGCAAATACAAACTATTATCTATGTTGAGTTGTAATAAGCAATTATAATTAAATTAATTTAATATTTAAAACAAATTAAATAAAATAGATTGAAATTAAAATTTATAGTAAAATTTAAATTAGTTGAATATATATTAGTCCGCACAAGTGTGCACACAAGGGCAACTATCTAGTACTCTTAAACAAAGAAGTTATACTAGTCTAACACTCTAACAGCCAAAGTAATGAACTCCAACTCAATTTCAAGTTGCTCTAGCCACCACGGATTTAATGTACATGATTTTTGTTTTTGTCCATACGAAACTCGAAAGCATGTAACATGTGTTCTCATAAAAAAGTACCGAAAGTAGGATTTTTGTATTGTCCCGGTGAGAAACCAACTTGCTAGATACCACTTTGGGTTTCGATGATGTATTGTTTCGGTGAGAATTCAACTTGGTAGATACCACTTTGGGTTTCCTAAGCCTTTGTGATAAAATTTTTTGCTTACGTTAATTTAAAAAGTCAAACAATATGCTTTATAACTTGGATAATTAATAAAATTATGACATTGGTTATTTTAAACGTTTATTACATTTTAAGGGAGAGTTACGAATAATGAAATAGCTTTAACTTATATCAAAACCAGAAAAACTATTTTCAATTCTTTTCTAAATTAAGAAATTATTTTAAAAACTCTAATCCCTAATACATAAATTTTAAAGTTCTAAATGCTTTGCCAAAAAAAAAGTAAGCGTTAAATCTTGGTTAAAAACTAAACCATAACCCCTAAACTTCAACCTCTAAAATACAAATCCTTAAACTCTCTAAACAAAATGTTTCATTTCCTCGATTTTAAAGAAAAGTTTGATAAATTTTCAAGAAGTAAAGTAATGGAATAAAATTAAGTTTCTAATTAAAGCGTTCCGATTTTTAAAAAACAAATATATGAAGAAGAACCATCCATAGTTTTTGACGAAATTAGTTGGTTATGCTCAATATTTTTCTTTTGACTAACCCATCTCGGATGTTTTTAAGATTACATCTCATCTTGTTCCTCTTGCCATTGGCCTTTTGGAGTTCCTTCTGTGTCTTTGATTATTGATTTAAGCGATATTTCTTCTTTTTTACACGGTATTCTATACCCAAAAAATGGTCTTCGGTACACCTATGTTTTTTTTTTTTCAAGCTTATGTGAGCATATAAAGTCGTTTTTATGATTTTGAAATTTTTAAGGATATAATTAAAACAATAATATAAGCAAACTATTTTCGTTTTGTTCTATATATTATTGGAAAATAGGAATAACTTAGGCAACTCATGAGCACGACCCAGAATCATGAGCAAGTTGCTACTCTTCTACTAATCAGGGATTCAAATATAAAATAGTAATTTATCTAAGTAGACAATTGTTTTCAATCTTAAGAGTATATTTATTTGAGATATACGTATATACATAACATTGGTGTATTTGATTTAGCTAAATTGTTAATTAATTCCTTGATTCAAGTCTAAGTAAGGATGTTGATTTAATAGATGTTCGTTCCAATCAGTTAGCCACGCCCACATCTTTTAACGAAAATTCCAATACTATGACGTAATCAATAAGTTAGAATATGTGAAGAAAATATTGATAATATAAAAGATGTTAATTCTTTTCTCAAAAAAAAAAAGATGTTAATTCTACAGAAGAATTTTAAACACAATTTCAAAATACTTGAGTACAATCACATATTTTTTCATAATTATGATTTATTTATTTAAGCTACTTAAGGATTTCTTTTTTCAGTTGATAAATGAATAAATTCAAACATTATATTTTTTTTAGAAAGGCAGCGACCATATTCTTCAAAACTTTGATTGGTGAACAAGAAAATGAGAAGAAACATTAAATTCCTTATATATTTTTTTTAAATTATACTATTTATAATGAATAGTTTTTTTCATTCTTTTTATTTCTTTTTCCGTAGAGAATAATATAACAGAATTATTACTCATCAAAATTGGGAAACAAACCATCATTTCTACTTATTCCTATTATTTTATTCATTTTCATTTTTTTCCTATTCGTTCCTATGTTTCTAAAATGGTTACGAATTAGAACCTAGATCAAAATAATAACATTCCTTGTAAATATTTATTATCTTTCACCATTACAGACTTTGCTACAATTGTTTATTTTCTTGTAACATAGTTATGAGTCGAGTTCTACACATCTTCAATTAAGGACGAAACTCTTCCCAAACAAATATTCAAATCTTCGGTCATCAGTCTCTTTCAAAATAACAAAAACCAATAAAATGATCAATATTTGATGTTTTGTATAGTGTTAATAGTTGAAGTATGTTACATTAAATTTGAATATCACTCCGTAGTTGTTGCTTGATTTATAAGTAAAGTTTACTGATTTTAACTTTCTCTTCAACAACCCAATAAATGTTTCAGACATCTCAACCCGAAAATCGATACTAAAACTTAATTATGTCCAATTATCCTTTTTTTAACGTCAAACTTATGTTTATTTGATCAAGGTATCAAATTCGTCCCTCCACTAACGTGATTAACTTCCAGATGAGGATGAATGTGAACAAGTACTTGATCAACTTAGTTTAATTAATAACTAGTTCCTACATGACGGTCAAAAAATGACTAATACGTATAGAAACAAGCGGCCGTTTTAAAAATAGTTATTAATGACGTTGTCCTTTTAGCCAGATAAACGTTTTGATTTATAGAGATCCATGACGTGTCCTTTGAGAAAATCTTAGATAACTATACTCTTGGTCAAATAATTATAACCATGATATGGGCCAGTGGTAAAACAAAACCGTGCAGACATGTAGAACACCATCAAGTCAATTAAGTATTACTGTAGACATTTCAAATATTCAAACGTATGTCAAGTTGTGAAATGGAAAGCATGGTCTTGATCTCGGTTGATTGGCTCTATACAATTTTGGTACGCTGGATAATACACATTGAGGTAGTCTATACAAGTTGATAGGTAATTCAAGTCGTATCCCATCCCATGACATAGATTTTGCCACGGTGGAATATGGAAGTGGTACCTATAAAACTTTTAAATAGGAATGTGTAGCGTAGAGATGAGTTATTTGACATGGGACCAAAATGAAAATGAAGTGTATACAGCTAAATAAGTCAGAAAATAGACGAAAATTTTACCCTGAAAGACACAATATGAGTTACATATTACACTAAAGAACACTTTACTAGATGACACACTTTTTTTAAGGAAGTTTACATATATACCCCCTAACTACATGATTGATATCTTTCGTTACCATCTCGTTAGACATATATCCCCTAACTACACGGTTTATTTTCCATTTCCTTCTATTCATTCTTTTTTGTACCAAATATCCCTTTTCTCTTATCTTTATGAGATCTCACTAAATCCTTAAATCAACAAAAAGTTTCAGAAAGCGAACCCTTATCCCATTCCTCCTTCGTCGTACTCTTGATCTTTCTCCGTCGCCGTTCTCTCCGTCATGGCATCTTTGGTGAATCATCGGAGCCGTCACTTTTTTCAAGCTCTCTGTCTCCACCTCTAGCTTTTGCTCGATCTGAGACTTCTCCACCGGATTAGCCTCTCCCGCTCTTCCTCCTCGACCATTGGTGAGTCACACCATGAATCCAAAAACTCCAATCTATTCTCAATTGTGATTCTCTGTTCCTAATTTCATAGATATATCTAATAGATTCATATATGAAAAATTAGTTTTTTGTCTGATTTTTTGGAGGTTTTGGTGGAGATGGCGGTGGATACCTCCATGGAAGCGGTGGTGGAAGACATGTGGGTGAATACAATGGTGGAGGTGGCTACTCGAGAGGAGGAGGTGATGGTGGATGTTGTGGTGGTGGATGTGGATACGGAGGTGGAAGACATGAGGAAGAGGAGGTGATGGTGGATTCCGTGATGGTGGATGCTATGGTGGTGGATGTGGATACGGAGGTGGAAGATGTGAGGAGGAAGAGGTGGTGGTGGATGCAGTGGTTGTGGATGTGAACACGGAGATGGAAGTTGTGAGGAGGAGGAGGTGGTGGTGGTTGCCGTGGTGGTAAATGTGGATACGGAAGTAGAAGACATAAAGAGGAGGAGGTGATGGTGGATGCCGTGATGGTGGATGCTATGGTGGTAAATCCTAGCTCTTGTCCCATCTGTTGCTTTGCCTACTCGAATATACGCTGTGAACAGTGGACATGGTGTGATGGATATGTCTTGTGGTCTCGTGGATGGGCATTTGGTGGATGGGAGATTGGTGAATGGGAGTTGCGTGGATTGGAGACCGGTGGGACGAGAGTTTTGTGGATGGTGACCAACATATAAAACATCACAGAGCCTAATGATTGTTCCAAACTCTTTCAGTAAGAATCTGCACCTATGACAAACATATACAGACCACAATATGCACTAGGAAGTATCTACAAACTGTCTAGTTGCAAACAACACATGAGTTTCGATATGTAGAAGATGGATGGACATGAGTTTCATGGACAATATATATGTGGATAGACAAAAGATACTTGCACAACAGCTGTGACAACAAGATACTTGGATATACATGAAATATATGGACAACATATATGTAGAAGATGGATGGACATGAGATACGTGGACAACAAGAAATCAGCACATGAGTTGAGCAAGTCTCTATATAATGTTGTCCACAATTTCCATGTCCACGTCGTTACTATTCACACTATCATTGTCCACGTCTGTCTTGTCCACACACACTCGTAAATAGTTCTAAGTTCGTTGAAAAAGAAAAAAGAAAGCTATTTTTTATCTTTTAAGAACTCAAAACTTAATGAGTCACTATCAAATAATTGAAGTTTTGCACTGTCATTTTCTCAGCCATTGGATATTATTTATTAGCATTTCATCTAAGGATTTAAAATAGACTCATTTATCGATAAACCTACTTCCTCAAACAAATAAGTAATTCTTAACCAAACACTCATCTATACTTGTTTCTCTGTCAAAGGAAAAAGCAAGGTTATTATGGTCCACAACAGTGACGTCCGTACACAAAAAGTGTGTCAATTTTGAAATGTGTCTTTGTATGTAAACAAAAGATAGAATGTGTCTCTATATGTAACTCTGCTTCATACAGGCTACCACATGGGTCTCACATTATTGGCTATTCTACATCTTCTTGGACACATAAACAACAATTCTTTTATTTTTCTATTTTAATTGTTCTTGTAGAAAAAAATGTAGGAGTTGGTTATATAACATGTATGTATAGTTATGTAAATACATGCGTATAGTATCAGTTATCTTTTTCACGAAAACGGCATAAATGTGTGTTGTAGATTCTTTTTTAGTTTTGTTATGCTGTAACTTGTGATATCAAAACGTTTAAACTATAGGCGATCTTCAATACGGAGAAACATATACGAATTATATATAACCTCTCTATGATCAAAGAGGGTTCATATATTGCCAAAGCATTAAGCATATCCACGACTTTCGAGATAGCCAGAGCAGATTAGTTTTAGACTTTTATTTAGGACGTAATAGTTTCTCATATCTCAAATTTTTAAAATGTCAATACAACCCAGACTTTTAAAAAGTACACAGGATAAAAGATTAGGGTGATCAATCTAGTAACTCGATTCGGAAAAAAAATATATTTTTAAAACTTTACGAAATACTTTTTTAGCAAAAAAAAAAAAAACTTTACGAAATACTTTTATAATTATATAAACTTCACAAAGAGTTGACAAAAAAATATCGAAATATCTGGGATGAGGGGAAAAAATGAAAATAACATGGCAGGGGGAGCAAGAGTGGACTAGGCTAATGTTCAAGTATCTCATGGGAAAATTCTATACCATGGGGAAAGGATCTTCAAATTCTTACTGATTTTTCGAAAGAATTTCGTCTGAGAACTGATGCTTTCAACAACTATTGGTATTTAGATTTATTTTCATCTCTTAAGGTACAAAAGAAATTTCCTTTTTTTTTTGGTCAAGTACACAAGTCATTCTAAATGATGATTTTAATGATAGAAAGGAACTGAACTTTTCTTAGTTTAGTTTTATGATAGTACTCTTATACCTTCAAGATCTTGTTTATTCAATAGAAGATAATATAATGCAAAAAAATGAAAATCCAACCCTGGCATTTGTGGGATATATTATCACGGCAACAAGAGAAGACAAGTTTCTACAAGGCCCATATGTCACAAGTTCTATAAGGCATTAAGGCCTACTGAAGATAGACATATCAAACACGACTGGGAACTAACTAAGAAGAGGGTTAAGTCTTGTTTCTTGTTTTGCAAGTTAACTTGCCCTGTCTCCTCAAAGCATCCCAAAACGTCGTTGGTTGAAAGATTTGTATTTCAATTGGCAATAAAAAGTAGGCACATGAAGTAAAACACAATAAAAATCCTTAAGTAGCTTCTCCATCATTACGTAAAATCTAAAAGTTCCATCACATAACCAAATTTCAAAAAATGTATATTATAAGAAAAGCTCAAGGTGATGATGATGAAGTAGATTCAGGCTAGGTGTCAAGTTTGAAGGTGTGGTCTTCTTTTGCGTTTTCGTTAAACTAATTTTAGCTCAGCCATGGCTGGTTTACTATTTTTATCCAACTTGATTAGTTTCATTCTTTTAACCAACAAAAAATAAAATTCAAAGAAAAGAGAAAAAAAATGTTTGGTTAATCGTCGTGCTTTCCATTAACTTCCCTCTTGCTCTCCAATCCTTTCCTGGAAAATTTTGATTAGTTTCTAGCTTCAAGTCAGAGAGAGAGAGGGTGGAGATAACGCAAGGATGCCTTCTCCTCCGGAAGAAGGAGCCCAACCCAAAACCGATGCGGGTTCGGGTCAAACCTCCGAACGCGATACCAATCAACCGCCACCTCCTACACCACAATCTCAACCGCCTCAGCCGCAAACGCAAACGCAAACGCAGCCATATCCGCCGGTGATGGGCTATCCAGGTTACTCCCAAGACCCATACTCAAATTACCCAAACGCCCCTTATAATCACCAACAATACGCCTACGCGCAAGCCCCGCCCGCTTCTTATTACGGTTCTTCTTACCCGGCTCAGCAAAATCCGGTTTACCAAAGACCAGCTCCTTCCGGTTTCTTCAGAGGAATTTTAACCGGTTTGATCGTTTTGGTCGTCCTCCTATGCATCTCCACGACCATAACTTGGCTCGTCCTCCGTCCTCAGATCCCGGTTTTCTCCGTAACGAGTTTCTCAGTATCCAATTTCAACCTAACCGAACCGGTTTTCTCCGCTCAATGGACGGCTAATCTCACCGTCGAGAATCCAAACACGAAACTGAATGGATTCTTCGATCGAATCCAAGCATTCATCTACAACCAAAACGCCATTGGGGAAGAAGATTTCTTGGCGATGTCGTTCTTCCAGCCAGTTTCCGTGGAGACCAAGAAATCGGTTTCCATTGGTGAAACCCTAACGGCAGGAGGGAAAGAACAGCCGAAAGTACCGATTTGGGTCGGGGAGGAGATGAAGAAAGAGAGGGAGACCGGAACAGTGTCGTTTGATCTGAGAATGTTGGTTTGGGTTACGTTCAAGACCGATGGTTGGTCGGCGCGTGAGAGAGGGCTTAAAGTGTTATGTGGGAAGTTGAAAGTTGCGTTTGAAGGAGGATCTGGAAACGGTGCCGTTTTGTTGCCTAAGCCTCTTCCTTGTTTGGTTTATGTTTGATCCTTCTTCCTTAGTTTTTTTTTTTTTTAAATTTCGTGACGTCTCTTGTAATGTTTGTTGTTTATTATACAAAGTCCATAGAAATCTCGTAAAAAGAAGCTTAAAAGAGCAAATATTCGATTCAGCTGCAGATCTAGCTTTCGAAAAGAATTATAATCGTTGTTATATCAACCACACTATAATCGTCAAAAAATTGTACGTTGGAGCTTGGAAAATTTAACAAAAATATCAAAGAGAGTGAGTGCATGTCGAATAAAAACACATTTTGGATAGTTTTGATTTGTAATAGTATCATTTTGATGCTAGTTACTTGTTTGTTGGTGTTCACACCTTTTAGTCTAGCTATTCATTGTGCGTCTTAATTTGTAATCTTTTGAATGTTTAGAATCCAAATGTTGATGTAAACCTCTGATTCAGGTGGGTTTATATGACTCAGGACGGGTTGATTTGTTTGATTGTTAGCAAGCAAGTGAAATATTAGGACGAGATCAATGAATGATCACCGATGGAATGATGGGGTCAAGAGGAGTTTCGTTAGACTACACAGTTTGTTATTGAACAGTGATACAATAATCACAAACAAAACCAAAGGAAACAAAATTTAAACAATGGTTCGAGAACGTGAACTCACAAAAGCTTTGGAAGAGTTACGATAGAAAATATTAAAGAATATTCTTCTTGCTTAAATTAGTTTTGAATAGTGGTAACTACAAGTCTGGAAGACTACTAGTTAAAGGCAAGATCTATGAATCTTTCTCTTGGTTCACAAGGATATATATTAGGATTAAACGCTTGAACCAAATCATAAAAGAAACAACAGTGATAAAAATTGGCTTGTTGACATATGTTCTTTTGGATATTTTTAATGCGACCCATTTGAGCTTCATCATTGTTTGATTGCTCTTAGTTTTGTATGTTGAAACAGAAAAGAGCCGTCAGAGCTCTATAGTACAAAAAGTTGATTCGATGAATCTGCATATGGCCGACAATAAAAGTTTATTGAATGGTATTGACTTTTCATGAACACGGACCACGTTTGTTGAACATGAAATATCATATATATACGATTAAATGATTTTGCAAGCTTGTAAGTGCGATTAAATGGTACTAGTTTTTTTAGTACCCATTACCACCTTTTGGATACGAGGATAAGTTTTTGGCGGACGCATTTTTAAAAAATATGAATTTGGACTAACTCCAAAAGTTGAAATCTTCAGTTTCCTTTCTTAAGCTTAGCCAAACTCTAAATATGAATTTGGACTTGACTCAAAAGGTTGAAATCTTCAGTTTCCTTTCTTAAGATTAGCCAAACTCAGCTTTTCTCTCTCAACGCCCCCTTGCTTCGTGTAGACACCGTCCAGAAACACTCCTAGCTCCGGCCACCGTGCCTTTGGCGCCGAAGGTGTCACCTCCTCTCCTTTCCTCGGTTTGTTCTTTGCTCTTAGCCTCTTACAGTGGAAACACATTTCCTCTGTATCTGACGCTCTCATGATACTGACTTGACAATACTTTCTATTTTTGGTAGCCAATATTTTAGACTAGCATGGTTTATAGTTATCCAATCATCACTTGCTTAGTACGTTCTTGTGTTAGGGACAGCGCTTAGTACGTTCTTGTGTTAGGGACAGGGGCGGACCCACACCTTTATAAGGTGTGGCACATGCCACATGTCAACTTTAGAAATTCTAGTACAAAGATTAATGAAAATTGTCAGATGGTATAAAAAATTTTCTAGTGCCCCATGTCTCTCAAGTTCGAACTGTGACTTGTCTTGTTTTTTTTTTAACTCATGAACTTGTTTTTGTTTGTCAGATATTTTACACATTTATTATATTTTAGTCACTTTCCACAAAACAAAAAATAATATTACAATTAATGTCTATGTCAAAACACCAAACTATTGCATATGAAACAGAACAAACTGTAATCTATAATACATATTATAAGACAAACCAGTTCTATTGTAGATAAAACTATTTTATCTATAAATATAACACAAAATATAAACCATAAAAGTGAAAATCTCTTTAATATAATAACTATCACGGTAAAAGTGAAAATATCCTCCCTTAAAACAAAAAAATGTCTTCGACAGAGAACCGCTGGCTCTCTGAGACAAGTCTAACTTCCGCCTTGAATCCTCTCATATCCGCTGCTAGTGGACCTCCTCCCCTCCCCCTGAACCTCCCGACCCTCTTTCCCCTGCCTCCCTCACTAACTTCCCACCTCTCTCCAACTCCCCCACTTTTAAAGCTCAACTTTGCAGATCTACTATTCATGCTACAGTTGCACCTTCAATGATGGAAAACTTTGCTCCATATGTTGTTACTAGCTCTTCCAAAGACGTAATGGAGGAATCTACTACTGATGCCAACAATAATCCAGTTCTAAACACTTCTGTGGCTTCAGATCTGGAAATCCCCACTGTTGCAGAAAAAGTTATTTCTTCTCCTGTTTCTGACCCTGTTACTGAGACTAATCTTCCTACTACTGAACCAATCTTCACTACCCTTCCCAGAAAAACACTGCCCCAATCTTCACTAACAAAGCCTCAACCTCCTCTTCGAAATCCGCCTCCCAACCTATCTACAAAACCAGACCCACCCCCTTCTAAAAAACCATCCGCCTCATCTAAGCCCACCCCCAAACCCTTCCTTCCCTCTAAAAAAAAACCAAATCTCGGGTTGCCACTGCTTCTAAGCCTCTTGGAGACAGAACCCTTATCGGTATTACTCAGACTTCCACTTCTTCTGAAAGCAAGCCTCAAGTTCTGGTTCCTCATGCTGTCTTTGAGCGTGGGGCTGCTCTTCACAAAGAATACATAGTAGGATCTTTCCTCGGGAAGATGCCGGATTATGGCCCCACCCAGAGTGTGCTAAACTACATGTGGGGTAAAGGAACCAAGTTCGAAATTCACCTGCAGCCACTCAAACACTCCATGTTAGTTCGAGTTCCAAATAATTTTATAAGAACTAAGATTCTGGAGAAAAATCTAGGTACGTGGATACTTCTATGTTCTATGCATCTCAATGGGGCTCGGGTACTTCGGAAATTATCTTGAGATCACCTCCATCCCTTTGTGGGCGCATCTGCGAGGTGTACCTTTCGATCTTCGTACTAAAGAGGGTCTTAGTCATGCTGCTGCTCTAGTGGGTAAGCCAATAGAAACTGATGACTACACAAAAAATGTCTCCAGTCTCAATGTGGCTCATGTAAAGGTGGAAGCGAACCTCTTGAATCCCTTGCCTCCTTGTGGTGAGCTTATCAGAGAAAATGGGGTAATCAACGTCGCCATCGATTACCCATGGACTCCACCATCTTGTACCCACTGTCTCTGTATTGGTCATATCCTGAAGAACTATATCTATCCCCCAGCAGTGAGAACATATGATCAGCCCCCTCCGCCAAATGCAAACGTGGAAGTTAATCTTTCTGGTTACTCACCTAATGTTGCTATGGAAGAGGGACAGAGAACCTTGGTGGAAACACATGAAAGCTCTGCTCAATCTGTTCTATCTACTGAAATGCCTCTACAGCAAGAAACTCTTACAACGGAAACTGAAGGATTACCAGTTTTGGCTACTGACTCGCAACAGGAACTGGATTTGCTAACTGATTTCGTCCCCATTCTTCCCCCATTACCGCCCACTCTTCCTCTTACCTCTCCTCCGTCTAAAACTTCAGCCCCCTCCTTTTCTTTCCTCTCCAAAAACCTTTTTGAACCTCTCTTCCCTGACTCCTCTTTTGATCCTCCCCTTGTCTTTACTGCCCAAGCCTCAATAGCTTCTGCTGTTGTTAGCCTCCCTGCCACCCGAGCCCCCACCTCTGCCTCCTATGTAGCCAGAAAACAAGCCACCCTCTTTAAATCCCCCATCATTTCCCTTCCCCTAGCCTTTACTGAAACCTCTTCCCCTTCCTGGTTAGCCACTGCCCCTTTTCATAATTCCCTCCGCTCCCCTAGCCGTCTCTCTATTACCTCTCAAGAGGATCCACCCCCAAGTGGAGACTCTTCCAACCCTTCTTTATGAGTATAAAACTCTTTTTTAACGTCTGCGGTATAAACGATGCGGATAAGCACTTGCCTATAAGCCAATGGTTAACCAGCAATATGCCACTTTTTGATGCTTTTTTTTAAACTCACATCAGAGAAGAAAATTTTACCAGAGTAATGAGAAGAATATGCCTGGGCTGGTCTTTCACTTCCAACCATGCCTCTGACTGTAGCGGGCGTATCATCCTCATTTGGAAAAATCCTGTCACTATTAGTGTGTTGCATCAATCTCAATACTCCATCACTTGTGTAATCACTCTCCCCCCTGCTACGAGATTCATTCATACCTTTGTCTACGCTCCCAACATTCAAGCTGAGAGGGCTGATCTTTGGGTCGAAATTCTCAGTCTCCAGCAGTCGTTTGGTCTTGATTCTTGTCCTTGGGTGATTAGAGGTGACTTCAATCAGATTTATCACCACTCGGAGCACTCGTCTCCCAACATCAGTTTTTTAACTTTAGACATGATTGAATTTCGGGATTGTCTGCTGCAAGCAGGTCTGTTTGATCTTCGCTTTCACGGTGCTCTCAACACCTGGAGCAATAAACAGCCAGTCACTCCTATTGCCAAAAAACTTGACAGACTCTTGGTGAATCAGGAGTGGATATCTACTTTTCTAGACAGCCTAGCCACCTTTTTATCCCCCCTCTGTTCTGACCATAGCCCCTGTGTCCTAGACCTATCCGTCCCCATCCCTATTGCTGGAACCAAACCTTTCAAATTCTTTAATTACCTAACCAAGCACCCTAAATTCCTCTCCACAGTAGCGGACTATTGGATTCAAGCCAGAAGCAATGTTACTAATCTGGGAGATCTATGCTGGAAGCTAAAAAAATCTCAAAATAGACTTAAAAAATCTAAACAGAGCAAACTTTTCTAATATCCAAGTGAGAGTTTCTATTGCTAACTGTTTGTTGACTACTGTGCAGGAATATGCGCTGCTTAATCCCACCCCTGTGCTTTTCCTGAAAGAGAAAGAAATACATGCAAGTGGCTCTTTCTCCGGTCCATTGAAGAGGTTTACTTCCGTCAAAAATCTAGTATCATATGGCTTAAAGAGGGTGACCTGAACACTTCATACTTCCATCGCATTTGGAAAGTGAGGACTGCAATAAACTCCATCAGGTCCTTCCTTCTTGCCTATGGAGATCTACTAACGAATCCGATTGCAATGGGAGAGCATGCAATAAACCACTTCAGGAGTATTCTCGGGCCAGTTTACCAGCCACCGTCGATCTCCACCCACTCCTGGTTCCAATCTCTTCTGGTCTTTGCTTTCTTGTCATCACAATGTGCCAGTTTATCAGCTCGGCCTTCTTCAGAAGAAATCGCCAAAACGCTCCACAAGCTCAAACCCAGTAAGGCTCCTGGGCCGGATGGTTACACATATGGATTCTTCATAGCTGCATGGTCTCTGTTGGGGGAGAAAGTCATTGCTGCCATCTCCACTTTTTCAGAACTGGTTTCCTCCCATCGACTGTCAATTCCACCATCCTCTCTCTCTCGTTCCCTAGCACCCAGGAGCTTCGGCCATCACTGACTATAGACCCATCTCTTGCTGCTCCACCCTCTACAAAACCATCTCTAAAATCCTTGTATTCAAGCTGAAACCAATCCTCTCTGAACTTATACTCCCGAACCAGACAACTTTCATCCAAGAAAGACTGTTAGTGGAAAATACAATTCTTGCTACGGAGCTTGTGGATGGCTATCAGAAGAACAAAGGCCTGCCCATATTACTATTAAAGTGGACATAGCCAAAGCTTTCGACACTTTGAGTTTGGACTTTCTTTTCATCTGCCTCTCAACACTTAACTTCCCCTCCACTTTATCTTACCTGGCTCAGAGCGTGTGTCTGCACACCAACTTATACAGTGGGCTACAATGGAACGGTACAAGGTTTTTTCAAAGGGAAACGTGGATTACGTCAAGGCGATCCACTGTCCCCGTACCTCTTTGTTATCGCAATGAACTGGTTGTCTCTGATGCTGAATAAGGGAGCAGAAACAGGAGTGTTTGGCTATCACTCGAAGTGTCGCTCTTCTTAACTCACCCATCTATGCTTTACCGACGATCTCCTAATCTTCACGGATGGTAATCTAAGCTCGGTCCAGGGGATCTTATCGATCTTTAATAAGTTCACTCAGCACTCAGGATTGGCAATAAGTATCCAGAAAACCGCCGTCTCTTCAGGTCTCTCCCAAGTGGAAATTGATGCAATAGTGACTAGCACGGGACTTGCTCATTGCACTTTTCCGGTGAGATATTTAGGTGTCCCTCTCTATGCGCAAAAGCTCTCCTTGCAAACCTGTGTCCCACTGCTGCAACATATAAAAGGGGAAGTCACCTCATGGAGCGCCAGGTCTCTCTCTTTTGCAGGTCGTCTTCTCCTTTTGAACACTGTCGTATCAGGAATCACTAACTTTTGGAGCTCCACTTTTGTCCTCCCCAAAGCTTGCATAAAAAAAAGATAAATTCTCTCTGTAGTGCCTTTCTCCGGCATGGCACCTTGGAAGGAAGTCATTCAGCTCGAGTAGCGTGGGAAACTGTAACCCTAGCGAAGGAGGAAGGGGGTCTAGGTTGCCGTGATCTTATCTACTGGAACAAAGCGTGCTCCATAAAACTCATTTGGCTTCCTTTTTCTCGATCAGGCTCTATCTGGGTGGCTTGGTACAAAGCAGAGATCCTACAAGGTTCACTGAGTAATTTTTGGTCAACAAAACCGAAGCAAAAATATTCCTGGCTCAGTAATAAATTGCTTAAGGTAAGAGAGAGTACCTATGATTGGATACACATGAGGATTGGCTCTGGATCATCGATCAAATTCTGGACGGACAACTGGTCCCCTTTTGGCAACTTGCAGACATTCCTGTCTCCTGCTTCTTCCTCTATGGGCGTCCCTCAAGGAGAAACTCTCCAAGATCTTTACATGGATGGCAAATGAAACATCAGACCCGCTCGTTCGGATAAGAAAGTTCAGGTTCAAGCTATCCTTTCTTCGATTACGTTATCTCAAACTCCTGATGAATATTTGTGGACTGTTAATGGAAATGAGTGGAGTAAGTATCAAACTGGAGAGATCTATAAACTCATCAAGACTCATTGAACTTTGGTACCTTGGAAGAAAGCTATCTGGAACAAGAGAGGGATCCCCAGACATAGCTTTCACGCCTGGCTGGTTACGCTAAACCGACTTCCCACAAGAGACAGACTAATTTCTTGGGATCTCTCGGCGCCATCTTCTTGTCTGCTCTGCAATGTTGAAGATGAGTCAAGGGACCACCTCTACTTCAGATGCTCATTCTCATGGGATTTCTGGTCTCACTTCGCTTCAAGACTAGGGCTTTCTCCTTCTACTGACTGGAACCATGCTCTCTCTGACATGCTCTCCCTGCCTGGTCCTCCTTGGAGGCGTAAGCTGCAGTTGATCGTTTGGCAAGTGGTGATATATGCAATATGGAAAGAACGAAACATCATCGAAACTCTCTCACTCAGCCACATACAATATCCCTCTCGCTTGATCGCCAGATTAGGAACAAGATCCAAACGAATGCACAAACTAATCCCTCAGCAACATCGAGTATGATTCAATTCTGGTTTGCAAGTGACGCTACGGTTGTCTCCACTTCATCGCTCCCTCCGCCTCCCGTTTAATGTCAAACGCACTATATGGGCTTATGGGCCTTCTCATTCTCTTTGGTTTCTTCTTTGATGTGGGTTTATTACTTTTTGCTGGGTATAACTAGGGCGAGGCCCAAAAAACTAAGGCTGGAAAAGCTTGTATTGTTTTCTTTTTCATGCTTTAATTTGAAAAATATTTGCAAAAAAAAAAAAATCCTCCCAAAACGTAAACTTCAACATCAAATACAATGAATATGTAAACTTAAGTTACCAAACAGCAGAACCATATTTCTGGAATTTTGATCATGATGTAACATCTAGTGACATCATTATGAGTACAATAAAATACTTAGTTTAAAATTATACAGGAAAGAATAGAATTATTGTAGTTCGTTAGGCAGTCTAACCCTATTGGCTTTGAATGTGCACCAAGACAAAAACAGTAGAGATGCAAAGGAAAAGTAATTGAAGAAGGAGACCTGCTATCCCCGTACTTGTTTGTGCTTGCAATGGAAGTATTTTCCAGCCTCTTCTATTCACGATTCGAAGCAGGTTATATTCTTTATCACCCCCAAACATCACAGTTAAAGATCTCCCACTTGATGTTTGCGGATGATGTAATGATATTTTTTTATGGAGGAAGCTCTTCCCTTCATGGTGTAACGGAAGCTCTGGATGATTTTGCATCTTGGTCAGGTCTGGAAATAAATCCCCAGAAGTCTCAGTTGTTCTGCGCTGGTGTAGACCAAATCAAAACTAATGCAATGACTTGCTATGGGTTTTCCTTTGGGTCGTTACCTATTCGATACCTGGGACTTCCCCTCATGTCTCGAAAGCTGAAGATATCAGAGTACGAGTCGCTCCTGGACTCGCTGGTGAGGAAATTCAGATCTTGGGCTGTAAAATCCTTGTCTTTTGCAGGAAGAGCACAGTTACTAACCTCTGTCATTACTGGTACCATCAATTTCTGGGTTTCCACCTTTCTGCTCCCTAAAGGTTGTATCCAAAAAAATTGAATCTCTATGTATAAGGTTTCTGTGGTTTGGGGACATTGATAAAATAGGTCATGCTAAGGCTGTTTGGGCTACTGTTTGATTGCCAAAATCAGAGGGAGGTCTGGGCTTAAGAAGAATCTCCAACTGGAACACAACACTTTGCCTTCGCTATATCTGGCTTTTATTCTCTGAAACGCCATCGCTTTGGGCAACTTGGCATACGCGCTACAGCTTGTGTTCTGCTAGTTTCTGGTCAGTTCAACAGTCATCCTCTGACTCGTGGCCATGGAGATCACTACTGAAGTTGCGTTCACTGGCTGAGAGACATATTTTCTGTAAAGTGGGGAACGGACGGAAAGCATATTTCTGGTTCGATAATTGGACGCCGTTGGGACCATTAATAAAGCTTATGGGAGAGACTGGTCCCCGGAGACTTCGCCTGCCTCTAAATGCCACAGTAGCAGACGCCTGCTCAGCAACAGGATGGCTGTTACCTTCACCAAGATCAGAAAATGAGGTCCTTCTACATGCGTACCTAACACTTCTCAACCTCCCTCGCGCCAGCTTGCTGGAAGAAAAATATTTGTGGGTGACCAACGGAGTGAAAAACAACGTCTACTCAGCCGCTAAAACATGGGAGGATAACAGACCAAGAGACACTGAAAAGGATTGGGAAAATATGATCTGGTTCAAGGGTTGTGTTCTAAAGTAGGCTTTCAACATGTGGACTGCTCAACTGGATCGCTTACCCACTAGGGTAAGATTGGCCACCTGGAACAATCAATTCCCCACAGGTTGCCCCCTCTGTTTGTTTGGAAATGAGACAAGAGAGCATATCCTCTTAACTTGTGGCTTCAGCTCTGAGATTTGGAGGTATGTACTGCAACGTTTATCTTTCTCTAAGACATGTTTTTTAAACTGGGACGAGCTTCTCTCCTGGATGAAACGAACCTCACACAGAGCCCCTGCTCTTGTTAGAAAAGTCGCTGTGCATGCAACTGTATATCACATATGGCGTCAGAGAAATGATACCCTCCACAATCACTCCTTCACCCCTGCAGCAACTATCTTCAAGAGGATAGACAGAGAGATCAAAAACATAATCTTGGGAAGAAGAAGCAGAAGAATTTTTGCTTCATTGCTGTCTAAATGGCTGAACTAAAGCTCAGTCTTGAAGTAATGCCCTAAGCGACCGTCTGTATTGTTTCCGTGTTTTATTTTTTTTGCCTCGGAAACATTAGCTTAGAAATTTTCTTTAATGTAAGTTTCTTTTTTCATTCTCAATGATATTAACATTTTAGTAAAAAAATAAAATAAAATAATTATGTACTGCATGCAGTTTTATTTTGTATATTACTTTTTGTCCCGCATGAAGAGAGGAAAATTGGCTGGGGGATGGGCAGGTGTCCAATGGGATGTTTTACTCTTTTTTTTTTTTCATGGATGTTTTGCTTATTTTTTTCCTTTTTTAACAGCTTTTTTTGTTATATTGTTTTTATTCTACAGTATTTCATTTTTGATTAAAAATAAATTGGCCACATGTATTTATCATATCTTTTATTTGATTAATTGTAATGATTGAAAAGTATGTTTTATAACACATGCATCTATTTTTATATACAAAACAAAGAAAAAATGGACTCTCTAGAAATTCATTAATTTTCTTTTGTCACATTTATTTTCCCTCATTAAAGTCAAACACTGTTATTAGACTAATAAAGTTTCACTTCCCATAAACATCCGAATTATAATTAAATAACTCATTAACTCTTATTAAAAATATTACAAAGCAGTTTACTTAAATCTTCGATACGATTTACTTAATTCTTTTGCGGGAAACAATTATAAACAGATGCATAAGTCAAACCCTTAAAATATGACAAAACCGTTTTATCAAATTCTTATGTAATATCAAACCGGTTTATATACGATCTTCTTAATACTTGCATAAACCGGTGATAAAATCTTGTTCACACTTATCTTCCACTCTGTTGGCTGTAGTTTTAGCTTGTATGTGTGATGAACAAACGGGATTTTATTTCGTCAACAAGAACATCAAACACTTTTACCACAAAAAAAAGAACATCGACACTCGAGAAAGTAAAATAAATTGATCTTTAAAACATAAATTCAGAGATTATGCCGATAAAATGAACGCATTCAGGTTCGGATTTCAGCTTACGGGATTTCACATTTGGCTTTGCCGTCTGCTTTACAATGTCGCCATCGCCAATCGCCAAATGCGTGATGAAGGGAGGGGGGGAACTTGGATGGGCGATGGCCAGGTGCCCAATGGGATGTTTTACTTTTTTTTTTCTTTTTTTTCAAAGATGTTTTGCTTTTTTTTTTCTTTTTTAACATTGTTTTTTTGTCACATCTATACTATAAGTTTAAAATTAATGAATTATCTTTAAATAAATAAATAAACGTATAGAAAGGGAATTTATCTTATAGTATATATATAGCATGTAATTATCTTTTCAAATAACATTATATTTTTTTACTTGTTAATGTAAATCATGTTACATATCTAATATCGTATAGTATATATAGTATGTAATTATCTTTCTAACTTATATTTTATTGGGGATGGAAATACAAAATATTAAACCTACCACATGTGTGTGTATATACAGAAAGCGAATTTCAATTGTGAGCCACTTCCTTTGATACAAAGGGGGTGTTATTGGATTGGGAATTTACAAAGAGTTAATAGATTTAGATGATTTGATGATTCTAGTGTTATTCATTTACAACTCTAGTATTATTGGTTTATAAATTTGTAATGAGTAGTTAAAAGTTTATAAAAATCTTGCCAATTGATCAAGTATTCTCAAAGTCTTTTTTTTAATTAAAAAAATTTAATATAAAAATCTTCATAAAATTTGTTTGTCAAAGTATTGCCAAAAGAAAAGTATTTTTATTAGTGAAAAGCATGTCATATTTTCGTATGAAACCAACTACTTTAGTTTTTTTATCAATAATATTAAATCAGAAAACAATAGGTACAAATTAAGATATGAACAGCTAAACAATTTTTTTTGTTGATATAGTTTTTGAAGATGCAATAGTTAGTATACACTATCCTTAATAAATAATTATATTTATTGTTATATAATTAACTAGAAACTTATCATAATAATAAATTAGTATTACTTATTTTTTCATAAAAATCTAAAATTAAAGAAATATTAAAATAAGTTTTTGTACAGTTATCAAGTAAACCAATGAAATACTTTTTGTTTGTTTTGTTTTTGTTTTGGTAAAAAGTGTTAAGAGCATTGTTTGTTTTGTTATTATTTTAGTGTTCTGTTACTCAGTTTTTAGTAGTTTTATCATTTTACGTATGTTACTTCTTTAAAGAGATAAAATAAAATGAAAGAAATAAAAGTTTGTCTTACTTAAGTTTATTGCGTAAAAAATGTTGGATATGTAGTTATGTTTTTATATTTTTGTTGAGCCTATTAATGTTTAAAAGATGGGACTGACAAGAAAAGTGATACAAAAAGTGATCAAAATTATAAAAGAAACTTACCATACTAATTTTTTAATTAATAACTAGGTGTTTTGCCCGCACTTGCAGGCTTAATAATTTTACAAAAATTTATATTTAAATATATTATTAATTCAAAATCTTTAGAATAAATTATTTTCATACTTTTAAAAATTTAATAATTGATTAAATATTAAATATTTTATATATGATAAAAATATCTTTTACTATGTAAAATAAACTTGAAAACATTCATATATACATAAAAATATATACAAGGATTTATATTTATCTTCAAAATATTTTGAATTAAATAATATAGAATCTTTTTAGATAATGATGATTATTAAATTAATGAAATTTATTTTTTATTTGTGGACAATTCTATATTAACAAATCTAATCTAATTATTTATTAAAGGTAATAAAGAATTTAAATACTCTAATTTCTAATGTAAGAGCGAAAAATACTTTGTAAATAATAGTATAAATATTTTTGAATTCTTTACCAACTTCTTTCAGAAATTATTACAATGATTGATTTTATTGTCCTAAGAATTATCTATTTTATGTGATATATATATATAAATATATATTTATATATTTATTTATATTAAAATAGATTTGTTTTAATATTACTAAAGCAGTATGATATAAATTTAACTATTTAAATATGATATTATCTTTAAAGTTTTAATTATTCTTAAGATAATGATAAAATTGTTTATTAAGATTAATAATTGAATATAAAATATGATTAAATATAAAATATATGATCTAATATATTTAAATTAATAACTCAAATAAAACTAATAAAAACATGACAAATAATCAAAATTACCTAAAATCATGGGGAGCATGACAAATCAGCAAATTCACTTCATAAATAATACTATAGATGTATAAATTAATAATTAGTAAATATTATAAGATGATTATGCTGCAAATCGGGCCAAACATCTAGTTGTTTTTCACTCTAAAATATTTAATTTTGATTAAAAATAAGTTGGCCACATGTATTCATTATATCTTTTATTTGATTAATTTTAAGATATTTTAAATAACATTTAAGAATATATTAAATTATAAATTATGTTTGTAATGACTGAAAAGTATATTTTATAACAAATGCATGTATTTTGAAAATATTTACATATAAGTTCTGATTGTAATAGTTGAAAGTATGCATTATAAAACATTCTGCAAAAAGAAAACAAGAACTTGGTTTCGAAGGAGCGAGAAAGATGAAGAAAAAAAAGCCCAACTACCCAAAAATCCAGATGAAGCTTCGAAAACCAAATCTTGCAATAGAAATGATGGATGATATTAGATGAGTGGAGTTGATTCACAAAATGTCGGCACTTTCTTCTGCAGCATCGATGTTCCCTTGAAGATTGTAAGTTGCACTTCTCTCTGGTACTTCTGCAACTGCAAAAGAAACACAAAACAACCATTTGTTTGTTGAAGCTTACATAATCTGAGAATACTTGGTAGTTATTCAAAAAGAGGAGCAGACCAGGTTATGAAGCAAGTGAAGGATGTAGAAGTAATCTCCAAGGCGGCCTCAAAGAAGAGCAGTCTTGGTACTACAGACTGAAGCATCCTGTCATGTGGTTTCAGTAACAAGGAGGTTACTCATGAAGAAGAAGCAACCAAGACTCAGCTTGTATCTATCAAGGAAGATCAGAGAGTCCGAACACTTGATCACAACAGGAAGGTTGTGAGAAAGGGGAAGAGACCAAGATCTGTCCGAAGAAGAGTACAAGATATGTTGGTGTGTGCAAGTTATGGAGTTCATCCTTGCAGCACAAGTCAGGCCATGATCCAGAGTCTAAGGGTTCCACATGAGTTATCTGAAACTCTTTAGATTCACTGGCCAATCCCTAGGCTGAGGGTAGTTGCACTCTTTTTCCCTAAGTGATGGTTTTATCCCATGAGGTTTTCCACACTTAGGTTTTTAATGAGGCAAGTGCTCTCAGTTCCAAGCTTACCCAAGGATCTCCTATGGTCAAGCTTGAGGGGGAGTATTAAAATAAATAAAGAGACTGTCATCCAGCAAGGTCTGCCAAAATGAAAGAGAGCAGGGCTTGCCAAAGAGAAACAAGCAAGGCCTGCCAGCATGAACAGTACCCGCGTATGAACAGTAAAAACAGACTAGTCAAAGCTTCTCTTATAAGCCAAAGACTAGATATTTTATTATTAGCTTCTCTAGTAAGCCAAATATGTTTGGTTTCTCTTGTAAGCTAGATTATCTATATATTTGCTTGTAGTCACAAGTGAAAAGATAAGGGAGTGAGGGGGATTTTCCCTTCTCCTTCATAATACAAAGTGTGTTCTTAGATCAGATTCTCTTTATCTCTCCCTTTCTTATATTCTTAATCTCTCATAATCTCTTGTTTCTGATCTGAGTTTACACTTGTCTCTCTGTTTCTCTTTTTCATCAGTTCAAGACTCATTTCGCCCTAAAGGGCTTGTTCATCACACACACAACCAGACACTCTAAAATCTAACATGGTATCAGAGCCTGGTTCATCAGAACCTGAGCTCTAAGCTTCCGCAAAGCTCAAGCTCACTCCCATGGCTGTTTGAAGCAAAGAAGAAGCTCCTTGGTCCAGATGGCTGTTACTTATCTTCAGGAGGAAGATGAGCTCATCCTTGGTGTCCAGAAGCTGTCTCTTACTCTATCCTGAACTGCCTGAAGAAAGGAGACCCTAAAGACCAAAGCTTTGAAGCAGTTTGGCAACTCTCTTCAAAGTCTAGATCTGTGGGTTCCATTGGTGGTTCAAGAAGAAAGGAAGTGTCTTTGTTATGGTGGGTTCAAAGGAAAGGTCCATGGAGGATAGAGAAGTTGGAGGGCACGCCAATGAATCAAAAGCTGTCCAATAGAATCAAGGATCTATACAATGATCCTTGGCTGTAAGAAAGCTCTTTCCTTTTGTCCAAAGCTTGAGTATGATGTGCTAGGTGTTGTGATTGTGATTGAATACCTGTGGATATGTTAAAGATTGCTAAATGGATATATATAGAATCTGTCCCAGGATGTTTAAAGAGTCTTGTTTGGTGATAGAGAATTGAAATGCTCGCCCCGGTTCTATAGTGATTGTGATTGGATGCTAGATGTTGGCAAATCTGGTTAGCTTTCATGGAATAGAAACCGCCTAAGGTGGTGCATTGTGTCTTATCTTTGCTGGAGTTTGAGTGGTGTTTCAGGTTCACAAGAGGTGTTCATTGTTCATCATCAAACTGAGACAAAGAAGGAAAATGTTGCCCATGCCGTTCAGAGCCTGCACATGTGTATATTCCTGTAGATCCAGAGCCTACACAATGTGTATATGACTGACCATGGAGAGAATGTTGAGAGGAGACCAGGTGGTTGTAAGTCGTGGCTGAGATAGAATATGGCTGAGCTTTGAAGATACTTCAAGAATGAGTATTGATGGAGAGGCAGACCAGTGTTTGATCAGCCACACACCAAGCTGGAGATCCTCATGGATTGCAAGGTCAAAGATGAAGTGACTTGTAGCTGAAGAAGCTAACATGTCAGGAAGAAGTTGCGCTCATATCAAGCTTGTCTCCTCCCCTATTCTCGGAGCCAAGCTTGAGGGGGGCAGTAAATGAGCTTCCATGACCTGTAGAGAAGACTTTGCAAGAAGAATTCAACAAGGACAGCAACAACTTGGTGTTAGAACAGTTACCTTCTGGTTGGGAAGCTATGGATCAGCTTCTACATGAAGTTAGAACAGTTACCTTCAGTTGGGAAGCTATGGATCAGCCCAAGGCATGGTGTTAGAACAGTTACCTTCTGGTTGAGAAGCTATGGATCAGCTCCTACATGGAGTTAGAACAGTTACCTTCAGTTGGAAAGCTATGAATCAGCTCATAGCATATGTGCTTGTACCTGATTGATGAAGCTTCAAGAAGAGGCTGCAATGTCGAGTCAAAGAGAAGCGCTCAAGTGCTCACCACCAAGCTTGGTCCTTCCATATACTCGGTCTCAAGCTTGAGGGGGAGTGTGGATGAGCAGCTATGATTCGAGAGACTCTCAAGTTTGAGAGTGAAGAAAATCACTCAACAAGAAGTTAGAGTGAGTGGTCAGATCATGAAGCTATCCTTCCAAGCTTGACTTGTTCCACATGGTCAAGCTTGAGGGGGAGTGTTGAAGCTTACATGATATGAGAGTACTTGGTGGTTATTCAAGAAGAGGAACAGACCAGGTTATGAAGCAAGTGAAGGATGTAGAAGCAATCTCCAAGGCGGCCTCAAGGAAGAGCAGTCTTGGTACTACAGACTGAAGCATCCTGTCATGTGGTTTCAGTAACAAGGAGGTTACTCATGAAGAAGAAGCAGCCAAGACTCAGCTTGTATCTATCAAGGAAGGTCAGAGAGTCCGAGCACTTGATCACAACAGGAAGGTTGTGAGAAAGGGAAAGAGACCAAGATCTGTCCGAAGAAGAGTACAAGATATGTTGGTGTGTGCAAGTTATGGAGTTCATCCTTGCAGCACAAGTCAGGCCATGATCCAGAGTCTAAGGATTCCACCATGAGTTATCTGAAACTCTTTAGATTCACTGGCCAATCCCTAGGCTGAGGGTAGTTGCACTCTTTTTCCCTAAGTGATGGTTTTATCCCATGAGGTTTTCCACACTTATATTTTTAATGAGGCAAGTGCTCTCAGTTCCAAGCTTACCCAAGAATCTCCTATGGTCAAGCTTGAGGGGAAGTATTAAAATAAATAAAGAGACTGTCATCCAGCAAGGTCTGCCAAAATGAAAGAGAGCAGGGCTTGCCAAAGAGAAACAAGCAAGGCCTGCCAGCATGAACAGTACCCGCGTATGAACAGTAAAAACAGATTAGTCAAAGCTTTTCTTATAAGCCAAAGACTAGATATTTTATTATTAGCTTCTCTGGTAAGCCAAATATGTTTGGTTTCTCTTGTAAGCTAGATTATCTATATATTTGCTTGTAGTCACAAGTGAAAAGATAAGGGAGTGAGGGAGATTTTCCCTTCTCCTTCATAATACAAAGTGTGTTCTTAGATCAGATTCTCTTTATCTCTCCCTTTCTTATACTTTTAATCTCTCATAATCTCTTGTTTCTGATCTGAGTTTACACTTGTCTCTCTGTTTCTCTTTTTCATCAGTTCAAGACTCATTTCGCCCTAAAGCGCTTGTTCATCACACACACAACCAGACACTCTAAAATCTAATATTGTTAAAGTCCTCTTTCACCATTACTGTTTAGCCTTTAAAGGTATCATTAAAACAATAAGATTAATGAGTGTGCCAGGAAAAAAGTATTTACGTACTTGGTGTTCAGACATCTTTGTGAAGCCAAATTTCTTTGTCCAGATAGACTCAGCTTCTTGAGCTGCTGGGAGAAGCAAGTTCTCAACACTCAGCGACGAAAGAAGATTCTCAATGCAACCAAACAGCACTTGAAAGTAGCCCTATGAGAACACCATATCCAAATTGGGTTTTGTTACGAGTTCCTTTTAAAAGAAAAAAAAGGATATAACAAGCGAATCCCACACAATAGAGAAACAATGAGATGTACACACTAAAAAGCTTATCCTTCCTTGATACTCTCGGCTTGTAGCTACCATAGGAAGCTCCGCAACTTTCTGACCAAATATCCTTAGCAGCGCAGCAGATACAACAAGGGAACTATACATGCATGCATCAATAAAAAAGAAGAAACCATTAGGATCCTGTATCGAGATATTCTCAAGTGGTAAGATAATGAATCTATAACACAACAAACCATACTTCACCATCAAGACCAAGCAATACATTCCTCCAAACTCCTGCCCTGACATATTTCTCCTGTAATAATTTGATGCATGTACGATCAACTACTATCAAAATATGAATGAACAGGGAAACTGGAACTGAGTTTTATCTTTACCCATAGACCAGGACAGGAATGAGATCACGACCAGACTTTGCTACTATAGGATCAAAACACTCCTGAGAAGTATAAAGGAAAACATGTTTGCTATACACGTGTTCATTAAGTAAATTTACAATCCTGATAGTACTCAAAAAATGATTGGAGCACATATATATAAGTCAAGGCATATATACCCTGAAAATGGTAGAACTTCGTGAAAGCAAGTGTTCATGCTTTGGACATCGACTTTTCCCACTGAGTATCATCCATTCAACAGTATCTCCATCGTCCGTATATATTCCTTTTTCTCTGTACTTTCTGCTTATCGTGTCTAACAAAAGCGTGGTAGTAGTTTGTGACCCACAGGAAACAGAACTCTGGAGAGCCATGTGAATTCTGATGCAGTCACTACAGCAGAACCATTTATCTTGGGGAATTCCCTACAGCATTCAGGATAAAAACGTTTGAGATAAGTTCAATGATCCTGTCAATTAAGAAAAAGTGGAGCCAACCTTACGGAACTTACTTTCAAATCGCAAAGCTCATTCTCCCTGAGACAACCGACGTGGTACTCTTTCTCACACTTCAAGAGAAAAGAGGCAAAATGGCCATTAGACAAAACTTGAACCAAAAGAGACCAGAAAGAAAGAGTACCTGGTCACAGAGAATAACTGTCCTATCATCAAATTTCCCAACGGTAAAATCATGGGACCTATACGAGATGGGAGTAGAATCAATTAGCAGGGTGGAGAACACATATATGAGAAGGTATACAACTAACCTGCAGAACACGCAACCGTCAATTTCACTTTCTGGTGGTTTAACAACTCTTCTCGGTCTTATAACTATCGGTTTCAAATTAGGATCAGTAGCAATGGCCGTCTTACTAGAGACAGGTCGATCATTGCAGCTTGAACAGTACCAACTACCTTCAGGCATAGATTGAAATTTCAAGCATGCTGCATATGAAAAGAGGTCACAAGTTATTAGAATCAAAGAACAAAGCAATGCTGAACTTGGAAATCATCTCTTAAGAAAATTAATTTATTACTTGAGCGCAAAGAAAACAAAGAAGTTGCATATTCACAAAAGTAGAATGAACGAGCAAGCCCCACCACCTGTATGAAATGCTTGAGGACATCCAGCACAGAGTAACAAATCTCCACCGACGCCACAAATACAACACATGTCATCACTGTCACCATTTGTAATGACATGGCCATCCGCCAACGACAGGGCTATGTCATGCAGTGACAGTCCGGAAGATATGCAGATATGATGATAACTGCAAGAGAATAAAAAAAAACTTCATATAAGTATTGTGACATGAATGCAAAACACACATTGTTACTAGATAAACTCACGGTTGTCGCCTAATAAACATTCCAGCATGCGATTCAAATTGTGAAGGCCTGATCTGAAAACAAGAGAAAATATGTATATCATTATACTTGGAAAAGAAAGATGAGTATAAAGGCCATTTCATATATTTTACCACTCGGTCGCAGCAGCTACATACTATACCACTTCATTGTTTGTAACCCTGCAGTAGATTCTGTAAGAAAAAGCAAGTGTTAGCAAAGCCTGCACTAAGAATAAACAGAACAATGCATTAAGCCTACGATAACATACCTTTCCTTTAAAATAGTAAGCCAGTTCAGTCCCATCTGGTAACCCATTTGGAAAAAACAGCACACGGTGTAAATCATTGTCCCTATTAACATATAACCTTTATCATCACCAAGGGATTGCGTCTTAAGAATGAGCGTGAGCAGGGACATGCAAATAATGAGTTTCAAAAACGCAATACAAACCTGCCGCCTTTAGAAACTTTCTTTTGGTAACCCGAACCAATATAAGAGGTACGCCTACAGGATCAACAACCAAGTAAATTTCCTATTTTCGTTAAACAAATACATTAGATATGTAAGCAAGAAATTAGAGGAACGTACTTCTTGGCTTTTGGCTTTTGTTCGTCTAGTGTGACCTTTGTACATACTTTCTTTCTAATATAGTTGGTCTCTGGGAAATAACATGGAGTATAGACTTGACTCTCATCAAGAGATCGACTAGAACCAGGATAACTGCAACTTTCATAACAGTAAGTTAAACCATGTTATAAAATGAACATCTAGATAAGTCAAGGATCCAAATACAACAAAACTGTGCCAGATTCCAGAACAAGTAATAACACCAAGTAGGCTGCCAAAGTACCTGACAAGGGATTAAAGCGAAGTCTCCATGGTATGATTCCAATCATCTTCAGCCATGTTATTATCCTGCTCGAGACTTTCTGAAGAGCAAAACAGAAAGTCAGCGAAGTTTCAGAATAGTCAAAATCTGTGGACCACCTTTTAGGGTGGGGGTACAACCCAACTCTTCAATTTGAATGCACTACTTAGGAAACTTTATGAAGTGCAAAATCCAAACAAGAGACGTAGATACCTTTCCAAGCCTGAAAGCCCTCCTCATACAGAGCAGAACCCCCCACTTTCCTTATCACCTCGTCAAGAACACCAACAGGAACAGTCTTGAACAACCGACCTTCCATTCTCCAAAAAAATATGTGAATATTAGGATGCTTCGTTTTTCTACCGGCATGCTTCTCGAACTCATAGGCACCTACCTGGCTAGAACCTTCCCACAAAAACAAAACACGACATAGTTTTTTTATCAAGCAGTAAAGCCACACACACACTATAGAGAATCGCAAACTTACTTTGGTGAAATTGGAAGCAGACAACCAGTACACAAATACCCACCCGAGTATGATTATCCCATCCAGCTCTCTCTCTAATGACCCCATTAAAAGTAAGTAATATAAGAACAAGATATCCAAGACCATTCTTGTCACGAGAAACACACACACAAAGGAAACAAACTAACCAGAGGTGAGTTTGAAATGTACTTCACCCTCGCACCATCAAGAATACCAGTCAACAAACAGCTCCTTCACATTAGATAGAAAGTCGCCAACTTTCGCTCCTTTGGTGGTTTACTGAGCTTGAACTTGATTCTCGTTATCCCGGTTGTGCTAAGATGCTTCGGAATCTCCAATACGAAACTACTACCACCACTAGTAGTCTCAGAATCACTCCCGGAACAAGACCCAACGCGACCACCTGAGCTCAGCCGCCGCGTGGATAGTGATATCCACTGGGTCCGAGTTAGTGCCATCGTTTGATGATATGCTTCTTGTTTCTTGTTTGGATAAACCTCTTCAATGAAGGATGATTCTCTTCAGCCATGTCTCCGGGAAACAAAAAATAATAATGATAAAACCCACTGCTTATCGAGATGGAGCAAGGGATGTGAGCCTGACGAGTTTACTACATACAATATGCTGATAGATAGATAACTATAATTCTGTAAAGGGAAGTTGGATGAAGCTCTAAACATGGTTAAGCAAATGGTTATTCAATGACATAAAACACATTCATCGATGGTTCATGGATCAGATGAAGACGAAAGGACAGAAAGCTGACTAGTTCACATACATACAACTTCTAACACATTTCTGCAGAGGATGTGACATAGAGAAAGCTGTTGGACATTATTGTGTAAACCATGACCATAAACGGGTGCGAACCAGACATTGGTACCGATGGAACCTTCGTAAGGGGTTTGTGTTAAAGCTGGTAGAGTCCAAGTTGCAAGTAAGCTTTTGAGGTCTATTCAGATGAAAGGGATTCTTTTGACACCGCACACTCACAACCCGTGTTTCAAGGTTTGTTTAGGAAAAGGAAGACACACCGGACGCAGTCTCTTACAGAGTTGTTTCCTGAGGGCTTTCTGGTTGAGCTGTTACGGAAAGGGTTTGTGCTTGAGTTTTCTTCTTTGTTTATTAACGTTGGATGAAGTTCTTCCCACGTTATCAATGGAAACGACACTTTTAGTAAAGATAGTGAACATGGGGATGCAGAAAGCGAAATTCTCAGAGGGTTAAAGGCTACTCTTGGGTGGCGTCTTAGACAGCGGCCAGCAGAGGAGACCCTTCCCGTCAAGATGCTTATACCTTCGAGAAGAGTTCTCACTTTCCAGTTGAAAATATATTAAAATTGTGAAAGACTATCTGAGAATATGGGATCTTATACAAACACGCAACTCCTTACCAAAAAAAAAACCATCAAGAGACTGCTAACTTATAAAGGAAAACACAGACATGTGTGGTAATGGATGAAAATTGTTTTGAAGATGATGACCAATCTTCAACTTATATTCAGACTTAATTAATTATACACTTCTTTTCACCGCAATTCACTATCACCTGTCGAAGGCAATCTCATCAGTATTAGCGTTATTACCGATATGACATAAGCTCCACACTTCACAAGATAAGCTTAAAAGCTTGATTGCTTACCTTTAGTGAAAACCTCCATCATTCCAAGCGGTGTCTGATTTCCCTTTGCGACCAGCTTATTTCTTGTCGCCAGCACTTTGGTAATAACCATCATCTTTGGGATCATCCCAACCGGTCCAGCCACCATCATCATTGGAAGCTCATGACCCCTTTGGAGCTACTGCTTCCTTCTTCTTACTCTCATTCTCTCCCCTAGGCCTGGGCATTCGGATAACCAGTTCGGATCCGGATCGGATATTTCGGATTTCCGATATTTCGGAACTAGTGAAAATGGTACCGATCGGATAATTTAAAATTCCGGTTCGTATATGTCGGATCCGGTTATATCCGAAGTAACCAAAAAATTAACGGATCCGGTTAATATTTTTAAATTTAATATATATATAAACTTTAAAATACATATGTAAACACAATATGATGCGTTGGTGTAGTGTCACGTGGTGTAGTAAGTGCACTATGAGGTTCATAGTTCGATCCGCTAGTGATGCATATTAAATTTTATGCTTAGTTTTTTTTTTAAACACACATAGCATAGCAAAGATCCCACATCGGTTAAGTGTAACAAGGATAAGGGTTGAAGAGTTAGTATAAATACTCACCAGCCAGGATGAATCCTTACATCTTATTGGGCTTTAAACATAAGTCTATAATTTTCCAAATAGTCGAAATTTATGTGAGATTAGACTGATAAAATCGGTCTAAATTACTAGGGTTATCTTAACTAAGAGTTAATTCGGATTTTTCGGATACCCGTACGGATCTCGGATATAACCTGGAACCGACCCGGTACCCGACCAATTTTGAAACCTCATCCGACCAGGTATTTTTCTAGAACCGAACCCGATCCGAGATCCGGTTTTTCGGGTAATTACCGGTTCGGATCTTCGGATCCGGATAATTTGCCCAGGCCTACTCTCCCCGATCGTCCCAAGAATTTGACTCTTGAGAACTGTTGTAATGACCACTTGATGATGAATGTGACCCTCTTCCTCCAACAGACGAATTCGCTGTTCTGTTCCCATTTCCAAAGTTCTGGCAGTAACCATTGCTCTCACTTTCGTTACGTTGGTTCCAGCTTGTTGTTCCTTTGTACTCTCCCACCTTCTGTGAAGCCATCACTCCTTTCATGATCCCTCATGTTCTCTGTCCTATCTCTGTTGTCTTACTCGCTACTACATTTACAGTTTCACTCAACTTGTGATCATACCCGCCTTCCTCCACCTGCCAAAAAAGGAATTTTATAGATAATTACTCTCTTAGTTTTGAGACAGTAGTGTTTTTCAAACTACTTCAGTTATCTATTTACTTCTATTATCAATGCATCTTTAGAAGATTGTGTAAGTTTGATTGAACATATGGAATTTGGTATCAATTATCAACATAATCTTAATGAAATTTTGGTTATCTATTTACCACCACCATACTTCCATGTGTTTGATGCCATTTCTAAAACGTGTAATCCAATCAAACAATAATGAGCTTAGAGTGAGAGAAGATAAAATTCTCGAGGAAGCAAGCGGAGAAAGAGCATGACTGATAAAGTAAACAAAACTTAGAGCACATAATAAAACATATATGAAAAAAAAAAAAATGAAATCCAAACAACTTGAAAAAGAGAAATATCAAATATCAAATGACAATATATGAAAGCCTGTTCAACACACGTATTACATAAACTCCAATTTCTCCACATAGCCTATCAACGTGTTTATAAAATTATACGTCTTAACCTCTTCAACTTCAAGTCCCTCAACTTTGACTCTTGTAAATGAATTACTCTGCACATTGTAGAAGACAAGGAAGTACCAGTTTACAGGGCGGAACGGGTATGGCGAGTATACAATTTCACCTATACCAGTCATTCCAACATACTTGGTATACTCGACCATTTCTTCATCCAAACGAGATAATACGTAGACATGCTTGGACCACTTATGATTTCCAGCATCTTCTAGAACCCATTGCACAACTCTTTTCTCATATATACCATCCTTGTTAAGATGTATACCTAATTTACCTTTGTAGTTAAAAAGTGTGCGAACCGAAATTCACACCGTCGATTTTAATGAATAAAGACGGAGGAAAGCCAAGTTAACCCAACTTTCTCTGAAGGTCCGGATTCTCTGCGACAGCCAACGACAAGTGACCGAATAAATGCGGAAAAGGTTTTGTTAAGATTTGCGACTGGACCTTAAGAAAGGCTACCTACGTACCCCTTTCGGGGATCAAGTCGGACGTAGTTCAGTTTGAACAAGAGATCGAATAATCTATGCCTGGTTCGTCTAGTATGAGCGTTGGTCATAGAAACGGGCATGTCGAAGATAATGCCTAGAATTTCTATGTGCAGAGCTTTGAGTAAAAGAATTGTTAGATCCTTCCGAGAGAAACATGGGTCTGCGGAGAAGATAAAACTAGAACAAGAGGCGGCCAGACGTTCTAAGTCCTGTCTCACTGGCCTAACCACCTAAGTTCTAAGTTCTCTAAGCTAGCAAAGTGCTCTACGTCTAATTTTTTTTGGATCCCTTCTCTTCTGCTCTTGCTCTCCTTATATACCCACTTCTAGGTCGGGTTGCCTTAGGATGCTGGACTTCGCCTTTGGGCCCAAGTTTATCTCTTCAGGAAATATTCCATTTTCGTCGATCTTCGTAATTATCCTCGAGTTTTCCCCTATTTTTCGGTGACTTGATGTTTATCCGATGTTCGGGAAATTGGATAAACCGTCATAGTCTGGTTGGGCCTGAATTCTTAAAATCGTAAGTAAGTCCGTGGACTTGTCTTAAGTCGTTGAACGTTTTATACGATTTCTCGAAAAGACTATCTTTCTCGTAAAATAAACCGTATAGCCTAAAGGATCGATGTTCAAGTTAATCGATCTTGTTTTACACGATATCCTCTACGAGAAATCAAACCTTTCTAATTTTTGTCGTAAAACATCGAGGATGATTCCAATCGAGTCGAATCGAGAGATGTTAATTCGTAGCGTGATCGTATCAAACCCACGAGGATTGATCCAAGCAAGCCAAGACGGGATCAGACCGAGCACGGTGGGACCGAGACCAGGGCGAGGACCGAGACCAGGACGAGGACCGTCGGCGGCCGAGGGCTTCTTGCTGGCGCGGCAACTGCGTCACGCTTCGCGGCGCCGGGCGGCTGCGTTACGCTTCGCCGCGGCCAGGGCTTGCCGGTGCCAGGCGGCTGCGTTACGCTTGCTTGCGGCGCCAGGCGGCTGCATTACATCTGCCGCCGGGCCGGCTCGTTGCGTCTGCCGCCCGGCCGGGGTTCTCTGCCGCCCGTGGGTTCTCCGTCGACCGATCCTTCTCCCGTTGACCGTTCGTGCGGGAAATCTTTGAGTTTGGAAGGATCTTTAGCCGTTGATTTCGAGATAACCGGTTTTTACCCCAACAGTTAGCCCCATTTCGTAAGATCGGAGGCGATTTTGCGGGCGAATGATCGAAGTTTTCTGAAAATCGAAATTTTCGCTAAGGATTCTTTTCGCGGGGAAACCTACGTCATCATCCCCTTTTCTTATAAATAGCCAGCCTTCCCTTCTCATTCTTCACATCTTTTCAAATTCTCTCTTCTTCTCTCTCAAAAAGAAAAGAAAATGTCTTCATCCCAAGTTGAAAGAATGATTCGATGTTGAGATGGGCGAGGCCAACCAGCTCCGTCGGTTCCGCCGTTCAGGGCTACTCCATCCCTCATTGATGGGTTTGACTCTTTCAAGGCTAAGCTATCCGGCCGCAGTGCTGCGAAAGGCTCAAAGCGGGCGAGGACTGAGACGCCCGATGTTCCTTCCAGCGGCTCCGACTCATTTGCTGTTTCTCCGATCTCTTTGCCTGCTCCTTTGGCCCCTTCACTGTTCTTCCGGTTTCCAACTCGAAGTCCCATCCGATGCCCTCCTGCTGCGGAAGGGTTATTGTTCCTGAACAGATTCTTGAACAGATTCCTGATGTTCAGGTCCATCAATCGGGTTCTTTGCTCGATCGTGATCTCGGGAGAGGATGCAATAGAATCTACACCTCCTCCTCCGTGAAGAGGAACTCGTCTTGGGACTGCCAGCGGCTGGTGCCGCTGTTGCCCAAGGGAAGGGCAAGAGCTGGTGCGGCACCGAGTGAAAAGGAAGCAGGGTGCTAAGAGCGAGGCGAACTTTCGAGTCGTTGGCGTCATCGTTCCAAGGTTCGATTCGATCTATCTGCAATTCTTGCATCGCTTTTTATGATGATACTTACCCCTTCTTTTGCGGACAGTTTGTGTCGCTGATTGTGGAATGCTTGGCAAGTGTGGGTCGGAAGTCATTCGTCTATCGAAGGAGCTGGAGTCGTCGTCTGGCTGAAGCGTCTTGAGGCTGCATTGCGGACCGTCGAGGACACCCATGCTGCCCAGACGTCCCAGCTTGAGGTTAGTATCATCGACCTTGGCGTGACCTTGGGAAGACCGCGAGTTCGCTACTCAAGGTGAAGAAGGAGAAGAAGAGCAAATCCTCGGAAGTCCGCGTCTTCATGAAGGTCAGACTCATGAGGAGATGAACCTTGGCGACTTCTTTGGTCGTCGGCGAGGATGGACACCCTGTTTGAGTCCTTGATTGCTATCCGCAAGAGGCTTGGCGGGGATCGAGGGAGTCTGAGTGAGCTCGAGTTGCCGGGTAGCGAGGCCCGTCTTTGGACTCGGAGGAAGCCAGACTATCGTCTGTAAAGGAGAGTGGGCGACCTCGAGGGAGACTTGATTCGATCCTTGCCGGCCTGCAAGCGAATGCACTGCGACGACCTCGAAGACTCAGAAAATCAGAGTCGCGGGAGAGGATTACGAGGCTGGCGGCGAAGCGAGGTAGTGGCGGTCGCGGGAGAAGCGGCGAGGCTATCCTATCGCGGGTGAGTTTGAGGATGAAGGTGACGCTCCTGGGAGCATCTAGGTTTATCGATCCCTTCGGAGATTTTGTTTTATATGTGTTTCGTCCGTTGAGAGGCCATGATGTATTTACCGGGACTGGCGTTGGTGGCTTCCCTGCCCCTTTTGGGGTTTTGTTTGAACTTTGCGGTCTCAATCTATGAAGCGTTTTGATTATTTATGAACTTCAGTTTTGAAGTATGAGAAAAAGGGTGTGAGTTGTCGTCTCATTCCTAGTTCCTGATGATCACCATACTTATTGTTTGCATAAAGCGAGATTTTCCGCTTTTACCGATTCTGTGAAAAGTTAGTGAAACAAATAGGCTTAAGTGAAGAGACAAATTTTTGGATCTCGTATACCATACTATGTCGTGAGATGTCAAGATCCAGCGTGGCTGGGTTTAGGGCAAGACCTAGGTTTACTCTCGGATGAGGCTTTGCGATGACAAATCGGCTTTCGTTTTGCTGTTTGCGATTTTAACCTGACTCGTACCGTTTAAAATCCGAATTATTGTCGGCTTATATGATTTGTCTGGCGTGAGTCGAGCTACTTCCTTTACAAAGAGCTAAACCAAAATTTGGATTTCTTGTATAGCGCTATGTTTATCCTTGTCGGATGTAAGAGAGCTACCCTTTTAAAGGCGGCTATTATGCATTTAGGGCGTTAGAGTTCGTTTGTTGTGATCAACAACAAAGAAATGATGCCAGTTTAGAGGCATGTTACCGTTTAGAGGTGTGTTTGTATGTTTTGAGTTAGAGGCGAGGATTTAGTACAGAGCGTTTTGAGAAAAGAATGTCCTTCGGCGTTAGCGGCGTCTATGATGCGAAGGTCGAGTTTTCCTTGTGCCGCATTCGTGGTTGAAATGTTAGCGAGCTTGGAGATGTTTCGCGAATGTTCGCAGCCAGAAACTATTGTTTGGTTTGGGCGCAGGACATAGAGTCGTAAGTTTGACCAGGAGAAGCGTCTACATTCACGGCTTCGTGAAGTGTTGGCCTTCCGGGATTTGATTGTATATATTAAGGATGACTCATATAACTCTTGGAGCCTTGTCACGAGTGTTTCTTTTCATGCCGTGTTTACGGGGCGTATAGAACTTAATCGATTGACGATAAGTTTAAATCTTCCGTTAACCATATGGTTGTTAGGACTGAGTTTTGGTATGAAGAGTTTATCGTATGATTTCGATTCTAGGTTATCACGACAAATTTCTTGCGTAATAGTCACTTGGCGTTCTATGAACAAATCGAGGATTATTGTTTTTAGCCGTTAAGTGATTGGAGCGGTGGTCGCTCAATAGCTTTGGATTGGCATGGAGGCTAGATTCAGCCGTATCGCCAAGGAAAATGCGTAGTTGGCCGAGGGCCAAATAGCGTTTGCCGAGATAGACATGCCAAGCATAGCGGAGTTTTCTGAGTTATGGCTGATGGCTTTTAGAAGCGATCTTCCACTTTAGGTCTCAGTTATACAATGAATGGTTCATTATAAATTTTTTTTGTTGCATGAAAATCGTTTCATTTTATCCGAGGGGACAAAGTTTAAGGGATCGGCGGGACACGCGCGGGTTCGCTGCGTGATTATTTCTGCCGGACATAACCCTGAGGAGTGGCAGGAGCCAGAAACCTTGGAGCAAAACTGTCTATGGTTACCCATTGGACCCATTATGTTTATTTTACGAAAGTTGCTTTGTATGAATTACTTCGACCATACAGAGGATTTTTTAGTAAAAGTGATGTAGAGGGGTTTCGCAAAGGTAACCGGAGCGTTTCTCACAAATTACTTGCGATATTTGCGACCACGGATTATGTTTTCCTCATTCACTTTTGCGTCTGCGAAATCGTTTTGCATGAGACCGATCATGTTTTTCCATAGGCTGTTTTGTTTTAAAATGTTCTTGTTATACGAAAGTAATGGATGATCGGTTTCATGGAGATAGAAAATCAAAGATTGTTAAAGAAGCGATGTTTCCGCGGATTACACGGGAGATGTTTCCGCTATGATTTCGATCTTTGGGCGAAAGCTGCTTGAACTACTCATGGAGTTTACGAAGCTTATTTCGTTATTTTCGTAGTTCACCGTCGTCTATTAGTCTGCGTTGGTACGTTTCTCGCGAGAGTTTGCGGCGAGAGGTGGCGTAGAGTTTTCAGGACTATGTTTGTAGCGGTTGGGCTATGCGGTAGCGTTTTAGGCGAATCTTATTGCTGCGAGAGGTTGCTTTGTTAAAAGCGTTGTCTTGATGCTGAAGCAAAAAGTTTTCGAAGATGGGATTATCACGGGTATAGTATCGTACTACTTCCCTTTTCTTTTACAAAAGCGGGTTAGCCATTCTTCGAAGGCTTGTATGCGTTTTCTTTCTTTTAGAAGCGGGATGAGTATGCTTTAGAGCGGCGTGGCGTCGTTCTCGGTTTTCGAGACTAGATCGGTTGCATGTTCTGCTGGACAATCAAGGAACAATGGAACAAGACTGGAAATTTTGCCTAGGGCTTAGCTAGCTAGACTATCCACCTAGGTACTAAGTTCCCTAAATTCTACGGCAGTTTTCAAGGCGTTTTGTTCCGTCGTCGAAGAATTAAAACCTTTACAAAATATTATAAGTCAGACATACCTTAGTCTCATCGATGATTGAGATTGCCCTTCTTCCTCCTTCTTCTTCTTTTGTCTTGAACTTTGTTTCACCTTCCGTAGTGATAGTTTTTACGAGAAGGAATGTGCATTCCATCGAAGGTTTTCTTAGGCGTTTCGGAATGGCCACTTTTGATTCTACGTCAAAGGACTTCGAAAAGTCTGATACTGAATTTCGTATGAATTGATTTTCGATGAAATCCTGATGAGAATATCGGAGCGAATGAGAGATATCAACGTCTAAGCTCATGTCTCCGTTTCTTCGTACTTCCCTAAATTAACAGGTGCGCTTTGTATATTGTTGAAAAGTCATCCAAGCGTTCTGAATAGATGTTTCCGACTCAACGTGGCAGAATCGGATTGTGTTTTATGTACCAAAGGGATTTTACGAAATCGGTGAAACAAAAGAAAGAGAAGCAGGCTAAGAGGGAGAAATGGACAGGATGTCATTCGGGTGAGGTTCTTAGTTCGTCAAGCCATGAGCAAACTGGTCAAGCTCAGACCTTGTTGTTTGATATGAATTTGTTTGACTTTACGAATGATGTTTCGTAAAACATTGCCGAGTTTGATCTTACGGAAGTTGTTTCCGTAAGATGTTACCGAATTTTAATATCTTACACTCTCGCTGCAGAGAGCTATAATTTTGTTCTTAAACTTAGTCAGAAATTCTCTCGTTTCCGTAGGATTGATCCAAAGGAGTTTTGAGTAGTTTTCCGAAAGTAAAATTAGCGGATAAAAGTCGAGAGTTCGTAATGACGCGAAAATTTTTAGATTTCAGAAAACATCTTAGTTAACCGGTTTAGGTTTTGAGTAGGTTTATAGAAATCAACTATGTTCTTCTCAAACTGGTCAAGAAGGACCAAGCTGGCCATATTGCAAATTGGTCGAGAGAGACCGAGCTTGTCGTACGGCGAGCTGGTCGAGACAGACCGAACTTGTCCTATGGCTAAGCGGTCGGGACAGTCGGAGTTTTGGCCTCCCTTGGGTGGTTCGGACGGTTGGGAAGCGTTGGGAAGCATTGGTAAGCTCTTTTCCCATTTCGTCGTTTGCTTCCCGAGAGTTGTTCGGAAGAAGTACGGCAGTGGAAATTGGTGACCCGATTTGCCGTGCTTCTATTCCGCGAGTAATCTAGGGTTTCCCCAAGGTTTCGAGGAGAATAAGTTTTATTTTTCTGAGAGGTTCTCGAAAGAAACGTTTTTTGTAGAAACCTTGCTCGTTGCGATTTCTCTAACTTGGTAACATGACGAATTTTTGGGGTTTGATAGATTTTATCGTTGCCCTTTCTGTTTAGATAGAGAAATTGCGAGCTCGTTTTCGTGATCTTCCTGTGGAGGAAAGCCGCGACTAGATTTTTGAATTGCTTTCGAGCACCGTGGCGTTTCGCGTGGCGTTGGCCGTATGAACAGTCGCTGCTGGAGTTGTTTACCATCGTTGACGAAACTGCAAGTTTTTCTTTCATATCTCCGGACATCGGTTCGATCAAGCGCTTTGCGGCCGTATGAGTAAGAGTAATCCGTCCCCCCTCCTTCTAGCGCCAAACTGTGGGAACCGAAATTCACACTGTCGATTTTAATGAATAAAAACGGAGGAAAGCCAAGTTAACCCAACTTTCCACGAAGGTCGGATTCTCTGCGATAGCCAACGACAAGTGACCGAATAAATGCGGAAAAGGTTTTGTTAATATTTGCGACTGGACCTTAAGAAAGGCTGCCTACGTACCCCTTTCGAGGATCAAGTCGGACGTAGTTCAGTTTGAACAAAAGATCGAACAGTCTATGCCTGGTTCGTCTAGTATGAGCGTTGGTCATAGAAACAGACATGTCGAAGATAATGCCTAGGGTTTCTATGTGCGGAGCTCTGAGTAAAAGAATTGTTAGATCCTTCCGAGAGGAACATGGGTCTGCGGAGAAGATAAAACTAGAACAAGAGGCGGCCAGACGTTCTAAGTCCTGCCTCGCTGGCCTAACCACCTAAGTTCTAAGTTCTCTAAGCTAGCAAAGTGCTCTAAGTCTAATTTTTTTTGGATCCCTTCTCCTCTGCTCTTGCTCTCCTTATATACTCACTTCTAGGTCGGTTTGCCTTAGGATGCTGGACTTCGCCTTTGGGCCCAAGTTTATCTCTTCAGGAAATATTCCATTTTCACGATCTTCGTAATTATCCTCGAGTTTTCCCTATTTTTCGGTGACTTAATGTCATCCGATGTTCGGGAAATTGGATAAACCGTCATAGTCTGATTGGGCGTGAATTCTTAAAATCGTAAGTAAGTCCGTGGACTTGTCTTAAGTCGTTGAACGCTTTATACGATTTCGAAAAGACTATCTTTCTCGTAAAATAAACCGTATAGCCTAAAGGATCGATGTTGAGTTAATCGATCTTGTTTTACACGATATCCTCTACGAGAAATACAACCTTTCTAATTTTGTCGTAAAACATCGAGGATGATTCCAATCGAGTCGAATCGAGATGTTAATTCCGTAGCCGTGATCGTATCAAACCCACGAGGATTGATCCAAGCAAGCCAAGACGGGATCAGACCAAGCGCGGTGGGACCGAGACGGACGAGGACCGAGACCAGGACCGAGGACCGGGCGGCGGGTACGCGCCGGGCTTTCGTCCACGCTGCCACGGCGCCAGGCTTACGCGGCCCGGCTAAGCTTGCTTACGCGGCGCCAGGCGGCTTTTGCTTGCTGCGGCGCCAGCCGGCTTGCGTTACGCTTGCCGGGCCAGGCCGGACGCTGCCGCGGGGCGAGGCTTAGGGCCTGGCCGGCGCCAGGCGGCTTGCAGCGGCGCCAGGCCGCTTAGCGGCCAGGGCGGCGTTACGCTTACGCCCGGTGCCGGCGCTGCCGCGGTGCGGGTTGCGCCGGCGCCAGGCCGGCTGCGTTGCGTCTGTCGCCGTCGCCAGTCCGGCTGCGTTGCGTCTGCCGCCGGCGCCAGGGGTTCTCTGCCGCCCGTGGGTTCTCCGTCGCCCGATCCTTCTCCGTTGACCGTTCGTGCGGGAAATCTTTGAGTTTGGAAGGATCTTTAGCCGTTGATTTCGAGATAACCGTTTTTGACCCCAACAAAAAGTTCCAAAGAACCCACCTCAGGTGCACGCTCTTGTTCCATGTCTTCATTTGTGTTAATAAAGCCGAACTTCTCAGACCTAACGTCAAAGCAAACTATAACGGTAGATTTCCCCAACTTAGCTTCAAAATACAAAACACCATTTATACATAAATCACTAGTTATACTGAGGGTCGTCTCAAAATGGAACTTGCATTCGACCATTCTCCATAAAAGCTTTCCAGATTTCCACGTCAAGACCTGATGAGTATTGGGTCGTTCATCACGTGACGAGGTCACACAACACTTTAAACTGTTTTCCGATCGGATCATACCCAAAAAACAATTTTGCAATCACTGCCGGGTTACCATTGGGTAACATGTTTTCTTTAAGAACATTGGGTAAGGTTAGAAACTCTCCAGTGGCAGGGTTACAAATCACCCGCATCTCTGGAAGTAATACCAACCCACAGACTGTGCTAGAGATATCAAATGGAATACATTCTGGAAAGATAGGCGTTTGATAAGGGGTGGCTACAAGAGAAGAGTTGTCGTTTGGATTATGAGGCTGAGGTGAAGAGTAGAAGAACAACTTGCCATTAACTTCTATGGTGAAAAGGAGCCGTGAACGAGTCAAAGAGTTGGTCAAAAACAACTCTGTGAAATCATGACGAAAAAGTATGGATACCAAGAATTTCGACGCAACGAAACCTAGCGCTATAGACTTTGCCGGACTCGAGAGAATATCTCCATAAGCAGATCATCAGGGATTGGTGCGTCTGATGAGTATATTGTTACCGAGTTTGATGATTGTGTTTCATGTCCGGATGTGGTTAATCCTAGACCCTCCGAGGACTGCTAGTCCATATTTTTCAGCGCTGATGGATTTTACAAACCCTAGAGTAGCTTCAGTGCTTAAGACGAACGAAACCATAGAATTGACTAAACTTTATAGGTAACATTCCTAAATGGGCTTTATTGGGGCCGAAACATAGTCGGTGAATTTAGGGCTATTAGAGCAGGTCCATTGGGGGTCCTTGCGCGGGGGCACTTAGAGAAAAGGGAAAAAAAAATGAAAAAGGAAAAGAAAGGAGAGGAGCTGTCTCTAAATTAGAGTTTTTAGAATTGCTAAGGAGCCCTACGTGGCACGCTCCTATTCGTCTCCATCTTCTCCATCTTCTCCATCTCTCCGTCAAGGTATCGACCAAAGCAGCGTTATGGAGCCGACCCAGAGACGCGATCTCGACAAAGACGCCGATAGCCACGCAGATTGGCAAAAATCTGGAAACTTTGCGGGTGAAAGAGGAAGGAGACGAAGGAGAGGCATTGGCTACAGGTAATCCTTCGTGGGTCGATCCAATTTTGGGTCCTCGGAGGTTGGAGAAAACGCGCATCGGTTATTGTTGTTGTTGTTGTCGATCAAATGGGTTTGGAGAACTGCGATTGGGTTTATTGTTTTAGGAGTTTGATTTGTTGAGAAAGAGGATAAAGTTGATATCTTTGGTTTTCAAAGTCATGTTCAGAATGGGTTCGTTGGTTATAACAAGTGATGATGATGAATTTGATGAAAAAAATCTCTATTAGTCTGGAATCGTTTCCTCATTTTTGTATAAGGCTTGAAATTACTTAGTCTTAGTTTGTTTCTGTTTATGCTTATGTTTTCTCGAGTCTGTAATGTTATGGTCTTGCTTAAGTAGTGGTTAAATTTTATATTCTTGTGTCGCTTGATTATTTTATCTTCTTGGTTATGGCATTTGTCGATGATGATAGTATGGAGATGAAGTTTTGTTTTTTGTCTAAGTTTGGACCTTTCTGTTTTACAGGGTTATGGAGTTGTACTTATCAACACCGATGAGGCAGGGAACTTGTCGGTGACAAACTTTCGTATTCTGTTTTTGGTATGATCATCTTCTTACATCTGGAGATTGGTGTGTAAAATGAGATTGGTAATGGAGTGCAGCGAGGCTGATGGGTTTCACATTCTGCTAGTCACTTACGAGGAGGACGAGTGTCTTGCTCCAAATGACTAGCATTCTTGGTGCCATCTCTTGTTATCATGTTTGCTGGTTTCTTGCAAAGGCAAGTTCTCTCTCACCTTTCACTTTTATCTCTTGTTATCATGTTTGCTGCAACTAAAAAAACCATTATGAGAATGTTCATGTTTCAATAATCTAAAATTTATTTTAAGAACCTCTACCAATGGAGGATGAAAAACTTAAATAGATTAACAGGGATCCTAAAGCTTTCAAATCACAAAATTAAACATTAATTTAATCTTAAGTACCCATTGGGGTTCCTAATGGATGGAGGTGGTCTTAAAATCTTTTCACTAAACAAGAATTCACGGAAGCATATACAGAAAAATAGTAGAACAAAACAAAAACTAACTTTTTCAGAACTAACTTTTTCATAAAAATAGTAGAACAAAACAAAAACTACCTTTTTCATATAAATAGTCGCAAGAGAAAGCTTTCACTAGAAAGAGCTTCTGCAACAAGGCATGATGAGGTACCCTATTGATGTCAACTGCTTCTATGTATCTTTGTCTTTCTTTCTTTAGCTTAATTATTTCACTCTCCCTTCCTCGGCTTGAAAAAGATTATGTGATTGAGCATTGTTTAGCTTTAGTGTATATGCTAGTAATTATAGACGATATATGTATTAGTATAACTTTAAGGAGTACTTTGTAAATACATAACCCTAGTATCCCTCTCTTGTCTATGTATATATATAGTCGTCATATGTTTTAATGAGATATATACTTTTCCATAATCCTATATGGTATCAGAGCCTCTAGCTCCTAAAACCTAAAAAATTTTCACGATCTCAATCTCTCTAGCCGTCATGAGTGCTTCATCCAACACCACCACAAACGAGGTGATCTCCCTCAACAACCCCAACTCCATTCTCCACATCAACATGTCGAACGTGACTAAGCTCACCAACACCAACTACCTCATGTGGAGCTTGCAAATCCATGCTTTATTAGATGGATACGCACTTGCAAGCCACATCGATGCTGTCCCGGACGTACCACCGGCCACAATCACCAACGGTGATGCTGTAACTCCGAATCCAGACTTTGTTCGCTGGACAAGACAAGACAAGTTGATCTATAGCTTTGATTGGTGCTATAACAACTCCCATTCAACCCATGGTCTCTCGTACCACCACGGCTGCTCAGATCTGGGAGAAGCTTGCGGCTACGTATGCTAAACCTTCTCGTGGTCACATCAAGCAACTCAAGGATCAGCTCAAGAGCAATACCAAAGGCACCAAATCCATTGATGAGTACATCCAAGGAGTGACGACCAAGCTTGATCAACTTGCCATTCTTGGGAAGCCCTATGACCATGAGGATCAAGTGGAGATCATCCTCACTGGTCTTCCTGAAGAATACAAGACGGTCGTGGATCAGATTGAGGGAAAAGATACTCCACCAAGCCTCACTGAAGTTCACGAGAGGCTCCTGAATCATGAGGCCAAGTTACTTGCGTCTCAAGTTGTCTGCTCGGTGATTCCAACCTCTGCAAACGCGGTCCAGCATCGTCAACAAAACCACTTCCGCAACAACAACAACACCACCAACAAGAGGTATGGCAACTCCTCTTACAACAATGAAGCTGGATATCAGTACAACAACACGTCCAACCCGCGTCCGTCCAAACCTTACTTGGGAAAATGCCAAATCTGTCATACACAAGGACATAGCGCCAGGAGATGCCCACAGTTTCAAGGTCTCCAACAACAACAACAGATGAGTCCAGGCAACGTCAATCCGTTCAAGCCATACCAACCGAGTGCTAACGTTGCCATGAACTCCCCGTACACTGCTGCTAATTGGTTGCTTGACTCGGGAGCCACACACCATATCACATCGGATCTTAACAACATGGCTCTCCACCAGCCGTATCTTGGTCGTGATGATGTGCTCATTGCAGATGGTACAAGCTTACCTATCTCACACTCGGGTTTAGCAACTCTCTCAACTCCAACTCGCAATCTAGCATTACAAAATATATTATGTGTACCGAATATAAATAAGAATCTTATCTCGGTCTATAAATTATGTAATACTAATGGAGTTTCGGTTGAATTTTTTCCTGCATCATTTCAGGTGAAGGATCTCAGCACGGGGGTCCCATTACTCCAAGGAAAGACTAGAAATCAACTCTATGAATGGCCTGTATCACTTCCTCGAGCAGCGGCCATGATCACTTCATCCAACCCAAAAACATCTCTTCTTTCTTGGCATTCAAGACTTGGCCACCCTTCTTTATCTATTTTAAACACTATTGTTTCTCAGTTTTCTCTTCCTATTTCCTCTTCAGAAAAACAGTTATCTTGTTCTGAATGCATGATTAATAAAAGCCATCGTTTACCATTCACAAATTCATCTATTTCTTCTTCACGACCCCTTGAATACATCTTCACAGATGTGTGGTCTTCACCCATAACCTCAGTAGACAACTTCAAATATTACCTTGTTTTTGTTGACCACTACACCAGATACACTTGGCTATATCCCTATAGACGATATATGTATTAGTATAACTTTAAGGAGTACTTTGTAAATACATAACCCTAGTATCCCTCTCTTGTCTATGTATATATATAGTCGTCATATGTTTTAATGAGATATATATACTTTTCCATAATCCTATATGGTATCAGAGCCCGATCCGAACAATCCAACCCGATCCATTATCGATCCAGCCCAATGTCGGCCCATCGATCCTTGCCCAAGCATTCCGAGATTGACGCTCAAAGAGCCATCATCTCGAGGGGGCGTATTAGGGACAAAGGTCCCACATCGGGTATTGGAAGGGATCGTTAGTAATATATAAGATAGATGGACCACTCCACTTATCACCAATTGGTTTTAGGTTGGAAGCCCATCTAGTCAGGTATTGCCTCCTAACTCTCAAAACTCAGTCTCTTCTACAACCTCTGAGCCCACTGCTCATTCTCAAAATGAGTCACCACCCTTGACTCAGCCTCACCCATCTCCCACTGAGCCCACTGCTCAACAACAAAATGAGTCTCCACCCCAGACTCAGCAACAAACCACTGAAACACAAACCACAACCCCACCTACCGTGTCTACTAACCTCACTGAACCTGAAAATCCAAACACTCAACAACCACAAAATATCCACAAAATGCAAACTCGAGCCAAAAATAAAATATCAAAACCACTTCAAAAATTTACTCTTACAGTTGCAGGTGGAAGAAAACTCAACAACGAGCCAACTACCATCAACCAAGCACTTAAAGATGAGAAATGGAGAGCTGCTGCTATCGCTGAATTTGATGCCCATATCGTCAATCATACTTGGGACTTAGAACCGCCACAAGAAGGACAGAATGTTATCGGCTGTAGATGGCTTTTCACAACTAAATACCGCTCCGATGGCCGGAAGAACGTCCCAAAGGTCGCTTGGTTGCCAAGGGATACACACAGCAGTATGGTATTGACTACTCTGAGACTTTCAGCCCTGTCATTAAATCCACAACTATCCGTCTGGTTATTGAAATTGCAGTGACGAAATCATGGCCGATTAAGCAACTCGATATCAATAATGCGTTCTTGCAAGGTGATCTTACAGAACTTGTCTATATGATGCAACCCCCTGGTTTCGTTGATAAAGACAAGCCACATCATGTATGTCGTCTGCGCAAGCCCATTTATGGCCTTAAACAAGCCCCTCGCTCTTGGTACTTGTCACTCAAGCAACATCTGCTGCAGACTGGTTTCACTAATTCTCACGCCGATGCTTCTTTGTTTGTCCGCTGCAGACTGATGACATACTAGTAACTGGGAATGATCAGCGCTTTGTTCAACAAGTTCTCACTTCTTTTGCTGAGCGCTTCTCCATCAAAGATCCCACTGATCTACACTACTTCCTTGGCATAGAGGCAACACGCACACCTCAAGGCATTCATTTGATGCAGCATAAATACATAAGAGACCTCCTGCACAAGACGAACATGGTAGATGCAAAACCTGTCTCCATACCATTACCGTCACAACCGAAACTATCTCTTCGTGGAGGAACACCTTTAGCTGATGGGTCGCAATATCGGTCAGTAGTTGGAAGTTTACATTATCTAGCATTCAACCGGCCTGATATTTCGTATGCTGTAACAAGACTCTCACAGTTTATGCATCAACCTACAGAAGAGCATTGGCAGGCTGCAAAACGTGTACTACGGTATCTAGCTGGAACAGCGACTCATGGTATTTTCTTCTCCAAGACTACACCGCTCACATTGCATGCTTTTTCAGACGCCGACTGGGCCGGTGATACAGATGACTACGTCTCAACGAATGGATACATTATATACTTGGGAAAGAACCCAATCTCCTGGTCATCAAAGAAACAAAAAGGCATTGCGCGATCATCGACGGAGGCTGAGTATAGAGCAGTAGCAAATACGGCGGCAGAAGTTACATGGCTGTGTTCGTTACTGTCTGAGCTCCGCATTGATCTCCATCATCCTCCGGTCATCTACTGTGACAACGTCGGAGCGACGTATCTTTGTGCTAACCCAGTATTTCATTCTAGGATGAAACATATTGCTTTAGACTACCACTTCACAAGAAATATGATACAGGCGGGACAGCTTCGGGTAGCTCATGTCTCCACAAGAGATCAACTAGCAGATACACTCACAAAGCCACTTCCGCGGAGTCAGTTTCAACATGCTTGTCACAAGATTGGTGTGGCTCCAGCCCCTCCATCTTGAGGGGGCGTATAGACGATATATGTATTAGTATAACTTTAAGGAGTACTTTGTAAATACATAACCCTAGTATCCCTCTCTTGTCTATGTATATATATAGTCGTCATATGTTTTAATGAGATATATACTTTTCCATAATCCTATAGTAATCGTTGCATTTTGCTGCTGGTACTCTGATGTTTGACATAGTATATAGTTTATATCGCTTGAATTTGCAAAACTAGAACCTGCAGTCAGCCATTTTTCTGCTTGTAAATATAATGTGATTTGAATTGTTTAGCTGTAGTGTATGCTAGTGAAGGTTGTCTTTTTGTTTTTTTTTTTTGCTGCTACTCTCATGTTTCACATAATATATAGTTGGGATCCTGTGGTTTAGCCATTTTGTCGCATGACTTTATAACTAGAACTTGCGATCAGCCATTTTTTTGCTGAATGTGAGTTAAGATGGTTTCTATTGTTTCTTTTATTTACTTACGAAAGCTCATTATCTAGACTGTTTGATTTTGAAGTTTGAATTATTCTCCTGGTATATTTGCTTGCATAGTTTAATCGTTTATAACCTTTGTGTCATGCTGCTATCCATGACTAAATCCCTTCATTATATTTGGTGAGTCACGAGTCTTTGTCCCTTTTTGAGTCATTTTGATCTCCTTCTGTCTTTTTAGGGATCTAACGCAAGAGGGAGCAGCGAGGAACCGTAAGTTTGGCGAGAAAGATACTATCAAGTTTGGTAACAGCAGGTATGTTTGTCTATATATTGTTTTGGTTAACTCAGTGCTTTCTCGTTTTTATGACAATGTCTTGACATGTTTTGTTATTTTGGTTGCAGCCTAGAGTACGTACTGCACGAGGGTTCTGCAGAGTGAATCAAATAAGTGTCAAGTAGAAAGAAGATTGCTTTTCTCTGTGATATAAAAGAAAAGTTGAGCATCTTCTTTTCCTACTTTACCGTCTCGACATTTTGTTAATACTTACTATTCAGAAAATCATTTGCAAACCGGTCGAATGTTAAAATCCAAAGAGATTTTAGTTTCTGTCTTTCGGTTTTGTAAGGTGACCGACCCTTTGCTAAGAGAAAAAGGTTGGCTTCTTCTGGTTATGAGATCAAAATCTTGAACGATTTTTCAACTTCAAGTACATGATTTCTCTTTTTTTTTTTTTTTAACATGATTTCTTTGTCAGAGGCTGTTGAAGATTTATCAAGCCTTGTTTAGTAATATATATTGCGTTAATAAGTATAATCTGGTTCATACTGATTCTGGAATTTATTTGTAGGTTTGGTACTAGTTTTGTCTACAACTATATATATTATCATGTTGGAAACTTCTCCTTTGTTTTAAAGTATCATACTGTGTCAAGATGCATAGAGAACTCACGCCTTGTTTGTCAACGTTAAGGAAAAGTATAATATACATTTTTCTATTTTGTATCTAGCTCAAAAAAACAAAAACAAAAAAACTCCAAATTTCTTTGGATCAACCACTCAATCCTCCATGAAGTGGAGTAAGAAAACGTCAACGAGAATTGAGTATATATCTCGAATTCTTGAACAAAGAAACCTATAATTAGTTCAGAAGATTTATGATGCTAGTAATTGTCTTTGTCAATCTGAACTTTTTTTGTCTAAACTTTTTCCACTTCCAGAACTTAAAACACTTCCTTTTTTTGTTAATAAGAACCCTATACATTGATAACTGATATACTTTAGTACTCTAAAAGTTTCGTTAAATTTATACTTTTTCTTTGTATTATTAAATTGGAAAATATGTTCTTACATATATCCTAATAGGCACTCCCATGTTTTGTGGCATACGATCATCAGCTATTTTTGTTTTCTAAGCTTCCAGCCCTTGACATTTTGTTTTTGCAAGTTTCTTCCACGAGATAGAGTGTTTGTTCCATAATTTCATATTTGAATTAAAGAATATTTTTTTGAATGTAATATCGTGGCAATTTCATACAAGAATTTTGAACACCGACATCAAGTATGACTTAAAACTTATCGATATAACCACGAACTATAGTATAACTTTGTTTTCACGTGTGAACATAAACCGTTAATGCCGAGCTATTTTACTTCCAATACAATAAACCACACAATAAGATAGGCTTTACACTTTTCTTGAAAGAAAAGAAAAAAAAAAAACTAAATCACTCTACCAAGCCTCAACGATAATTATGATTCATTCTAACATCGAAATTATATATACTTTTGATCTGAGTTCTCTTGATTTACAAAATTGCAATTTCAGAATAAGAATATATGCACATGCCCCATGTTCAAGTTACGACTACCGAAACAATAACACCAAAATAGACGCACTGTAACCGAATCAATCATGAGGGAAACTTCTTCCATCATCGCAACAAAATAAAATAAATAAACTCCACTAAATGTTAAAAGTACTATTCCCCAAAAATAATGATCATATCCACAAATTTTGTTTGTATTATTATTGTTTGTCAAAGATTTTCTTATTTTTTGGGCATACGTATCAACCTATGTTATAACAACCGTTGCTTATATAACCAATAAAATGTACAGAAAATGTAATTCATCTATACTTTATAATCTAAACTCTAAACACAACGTGCATAGTACATAGGCCATTACACACTGTTACAATATAATACGCACAACCATCTTTCTCCCATCATTACTTGTCTCGACCACCCACAAAAGGAAGAAAGATATTACAAAGAGAGAGACAGAGAGAGAGAAAGAGGCAGCCCAGTGGTAAAAGATGTCAAAAGATTGCGGTAACCACGGTGGAGGCAAAGAAGCAGCCGTCCGGCGAATCTTGGCCGCCGTAATAGCCTTCGTCATAATAGTCCTAGTCACCATCTTCCTAGTATGGGTCATACTTAGGCCCACTAAGCCAAGATTCGTCCTCCAGGACGCCACAGTCTTCGCCTTCAACCTCTCGCAACCGCACCTCCTCACCACAAACTTCCAGATCACATTCGCATCTCGTAACCCTAACTCCAAGATCGGAATCTACTACGACCGTCTCAACGTCTACGCTACGTACCGGAACCAGCAGATAACTCTCCGGACAGCGATTCCTCCGACGTACCAAGGCCACAAAGAAGACAACATCTGGTCTCCGTTCGTTTACGGAACCGCTGTTCCCATCGCTCCTTACAACTCCGTGGCGTTGGGGGACGAGCAAGGACGCGGGTTCGTCGGGTTGATGATACGCGCTGATGGGCGCGTGAGGTGGAAAGTAGGGACGCTGATCACCGGGAAATATCATATCCATGTTCGGTGTCCGGCTTACATCAATCTTGGAAACAAAGCCGCTGGTGTTATTGTCGGTGACAACGCCGTTAAGTATACGTTGGTTACTAAATGCACTGTAAACGTTTAGAACACTGAACAACGTTAAGTTGCATTTTTCTTTTATTTTAAAAAGATTATTTATAATCAATCATTTTATTTTTATCAACTAATTCACCAAACTTCTTCTTCCACCAGCAAGATAATATTTCTGTTTTACTACTTGTTGTAGTTAAGGATACCGTTGATTATCATAGAATTACAATCACGATGGTGTGTGGTTGGATTTTATTGTAAAACCATTTAAGGCGAAAAAGATGTACTGGTACTGGTTATCTTTTGTGTTTCATCTTTCTGTACTTCATAACTTTACTACTTCCGTATTCGCCATTAATAGTGCGACCACATGAGAAGACAGTAACTCAGTAGGATACGCTATTGAGTTATGAAGTATATAAGCATTTTAGCAGCCATAACCTTTTTCTAAGTTGTATAAGACAAATGTGAAGAGGAATATATTGTTAGTAGAGAGAATAACGATGCTAATGAAACTAATATAAATTGCACGGACCGAATATATGCTCATAATAATTTTATAGGACAAAGTAAATACTTTTTAATGGGAAAGTTTTACGTGGCCTGAAAATAATCGGAATGGTTGGTGAGGCCTAAAACCAAAACCATTCAATAACTAGCCACCCTACTAAACCGGTTTGTGTATCCACCTCTGCTGTATGCTCTGCTGACGCGGGTGAAAATTTTGAAAACTAGTATGTAATAGCACTCGGTAATAATATACTCATACAAGATGGGAAGAAAACTCTTATTATATATATCTTCAACTTCTAGCAACTCCTGCAGCTTGACCAAAAAAAAAGCAACTCCTACAGGCTACAACTAAAGGCATCATCAGCCAAGGTAGAAAATACCCTCGCAATATACGATACAAAACCATAAAACTAGCGGTCTTCATCTTCCTCATTCTGGACCTCATAAATTCAAATCATCTTTTTTTGTTTTTTTTTTTTGAGCAAATTCAAATCATCTTAAGTCAAATAATTAAAAAAAGCACACATATATAACTACTTAACTAGGGCATGGAGCGATCAATGTAATTCTCACTAAATTTTAGAACTTTACCCTTTTCCTTAGACTATGTACAATTGTTTCAACACCCATTTCATTATCAACATCCTTATTTTCTCTTTTTAACATGCGACATCATCTTCTCTTTCTTCCACCTCGTTTATTCAACACCCACTTCATCTTAACAACCTACAATGGTTTGTTTAAAAAAATTCAACACCCTACCCCACCATTTTTAATTTATACTTTTATCTTTATAATATAATACCAATATAATAATAATATTTTTGTTTCTAAATAACTTAAAAACTAAAATAATGTAACTTTTAATAAGAAGAATTTTGAATTTTAAAAAGGTTATTATTAGGATCTATTTAACAAAAAAAATTAAAACACTAAAGAATATTGAAAAATGACGTTTTTCTGTATCCAAATGAAATGAAAGTAGTCTCTATTTATAGATCGTAAAAAGTTATAAATTTTGATATAATTTTTATTATTTAAAAGTAAAAAGATTATATAATAAATAAGTTTGCGTTATTTGGTGAAAATAAAAACAAAATAAATCTGCATAATATTTCTGTCCAATTAATTTGCGTTTCATGTGGCAAAGTTGGCCCACATAAATTTTATCAACATGTTGAAACTTTACAACGGATGTTGAAGCCACATAGATTTACACAATTTATCAACACCCTCACTACAGGGGTTTCAACTGTTGAAAACTAGTTTCAACACTCCCATTGTACATGGTCTTACAATCAATTTTCTGTTGTGTTTGAGGTTACGGTCGTCTCTAGCCATATGTTATGAATTATCTATCTTTTGACAAATTAAGTCACACGAACCGGTGAAGTTACTGAATAAATAGGAAAATTGATTTGATTTTTTTTTCTTTTTTAACGCTGATATATTATGCTATTATAAACTATGAGATATATTTTACAAATGATTCTACACCATGCTGCAGATTTCTTGTAAGCCGTTTTTCCATTAATTCGCATAATTTTGCATTCTCTGAAAATTGAAATCCAAACCTCTTGGTGTAGAATCATTTAATGAATCCTTAGTCAAACCACTGGACTCAGGGAGCTTCCACGGATTGTTGATTTATCAACATGTTTATTGCAAATGAAAGGACAGGGAAAGTAACATAGCGAAATTGCGCCTTTAACTTTTTCCAGCCCATAAATTTACAACGGTACAAAATGACATAATCGATCAGGCGTAATGGTTTGGTCAATGAAGACGGATGTTGCCGGATGCAACTAGTCAACAAAAATGTAAGTGTATTTAGTGAGTTAAATTTCTTATTAACTAGAAGAAATATGTATATATTCAATTTTGTGATCTGATCAGTTTTTTTTTCTCTTTTTCCAGTCTGTGAAATTTGGGAAATTTAGGTTTTTAATCACTGTATGAATTGGTATTTTAAAGTGATTTATAGCCTTTGTGGAATAAATCTTTTATTCTACTACCTTCGTGAAGCTCGAAACCAAAAACTAGTGATATAGATCATACATGATTTTTAACCAATTTGATTATCATTAACTCTTATGTGAATAGTCCAAACACAGAAATCACTGGATACATACTTTTTCTTTTGAAACACTTTTTTTTGAAACACTAATCACTGGATACATACATGTGAAGTTTTGTGCCACTAGTGGTATAAAATTGACCATCTTTGTTCTGATTCTCAATAAGTTGTCATTTTCCCTAAAAGACATTGCTGCTATGCCTTTTTTGTTGTATAAATAAAACTTCTTGTCTTGAATGTTTTATTGTTCATGAATACCTCACCTATTTCATTCTTGTTTCCTTCAGAGAATATTACACTAACGTTCATATGATGCATCATTGAGCTATCTTCGATGCCGTTGGCTTGGAAAATTACTTCCAGGAACACCTGATTTTTCACAACAAATCTTACTTCTCTCCCTTTTTATTTATTGCACTACAAGAAAAATGTGTTTTAATAGCTGACCAGGATAGCGTTTTTTCGCTATCTGCTATGGTTGACATATCCGTTAGTTTTAGATAGCGTTTATATTTTTGGAAACGCTATGATAGAGCGGCGTAAATGGAAACGCTATGATAGTAGCACATTAAATAATAAAACGCTATAATAGTGAACTTTTTGAATCCCTAAACCCTAAACAAACTTTTGAACCCTATACTCTAAAAAGCAAAATTTAAACACTAATACAATAATAATCTTTATAATATTTTAGAACTTAAACTCCAAATCTCAAAATTAAAAATTATAAACTTAAATATTTTAAAATTAAACACCAAACCTATATACATTAAATCCATACCCTATATCATACATAATCTCTAAATCTAAAATCCTAAACTTCATAGTTGATAGTTCTAAAATTTCAATACTAAAACATACACGTTAAAACCAAAATAAATTTATTATATGTATACTCACAGAATTTCAACACAAAACCTTAAACTTTTTTTTTATCAAAAAAACCTTAAACTCTTAAACTCTAAACAAACACAATAAACTTAAAACCTTAAAATTTGAATTCTATTTGTTTTAACATAAACACAAAACTACCTAATCATTTTTTTCTGTAATCATATAACCACAAAATTAAAATGCGAGAAAATCATTTCAAAATTTATATATAATTATTTTAAGTTAGACATTTTAAATAGTTATAGATAAATGAAAATATAATTTTCATTAGTTTTTTAGGCCTTTGATTGATTTTAATCCAAAGACTCAAAACTACTCTTTAGTGATCTTTTCCCTTCTTTTTTATTGGTCCATTCTTCAAAATTTAGATTAATATTTCTGACCATTGATCACATGTAATCCAATGGTTAAAAATCTCACCCTTTTCATTTCTCTTCCTCTGTACTCTATCGATCTCTTTCTTTCACAAGTCTGAGAAATCTTCTCAGTTTCACAATCCTCATCTCTCTCACACACACATCTCCTTTCTCTGTATCACTCTCCTCATCTCTCACACACAAGATGCTTTAGATCTGTCTACACTCACCGGTACTCTCTCTCTCTCTCCCTCTCTCCCTCCCTCCCTCCCTCCCTCCCTCCCTCACGTGAGACCACCTCCATCAAGCTTTTTCTGTTGAAACTAATATTTTTGGCTCTTGGTACATGAGGTCGTGAGCAGAGATACTGCTCTGTGGCCATGAGCAGCCGTGAGCAGAGTCCCTGGAAGTGTACCCATGACGAAAACTTCGCGGGCGAGGATCGGACGAAGAAGACGCCGTCTTTGTGGTCGAGCGCGGTAGCTACACCACTCAATCATCCTGTTTCAATGCTTCTTTTGTTCTGAAGAGATTCATTATGGTGGTGAAGGAAGCCTGAAGAAGCTTGATGGAGGTGGTCTCACGTGGTGGTTGAAGGCGGCAGCTGAATTAGAAGGAGATAGGTTTTGTTATTAGGTTTAGACGCTTTAGTAAATAGGTTTAGGTTTTTGGTTTAGTCTGGTTTATTTGGTTTAATACTTTTCTATCTAATTAGATTTTTTTTTAAATTTGTAACTCATATATTTTTTGTAAACCAGTTTAATTATAAATAAAATTAAATAATAAATAAATTTTAAATATATGTATAAACCAGTTTAAAAGTTTTAATTATGTTTTAATTTTAAATAATTAACAAAAAAAAAATTTAAAATAAACAATTTAATTACAAACAATAACAAAAATAATACGCTATTAAAAAATATTTAATTGCACATAAAAAACGCTATAGTATGTGACAATAAGATAACAGTGCAAAAAACCGCTATCTAATGTGCTTGATCTACTATGACAGACGATGATACAACGCTTCATAAACCGCTATCGTATCGATAGATAGCGTTTTTCGTCCGCTAATAAAATCTTTTTTTCTTGTAGTGTTGAGACATAAAACTCATATATGTTCTATGTGTTTATATAGTTAGACATGTGGTATACTAATCTTAGTTCGAAAACTAGTCCAAATAATATTAACTTTTTCTTTGTTCATCACTCATATTAGTGTTATCATTCATCTCAAGCACTCGGACCTTTTAAATAATATTAAATTAGTGAATTTACATTTCGATGAATGTAAATAATTTCCAATACTTTATTTAGAGCATTTGTATTGATGTGTTTTTCAGCAGAGTTTTTAGATATTTTGATATTTATATTTAAATGTTTAATTAATTTGATTATGTACTAAATTTAAATAGATTTTTTAAATTTATACCAATAAAAAGGTAAATGTTATAGTAATCCGTCAGCATTGTTCAAATGTGTATTCCTTAAAATACTAGCTATTCATTTTTTTCATTTTTCTTGTTATAGTTTTTTATCAGTTTTAAACTTTTTCGATGAAAAGTTTGGAAATAACCATTAATAATGACGCAGTTATAGAATTAATTATTTAAAATAAACTAAGAAATGAGAATTTTATTTGATTTTCTTGATTTATTCATGATTCATATAATATATGTTTTTTTAAGAATTTCATAGAATATATGTTAACTCTTATAAATATAGATATATCATCAACAATAGAATATCAACACTCCTCTTATATATATCTTTGAATCATTGACATATTTTAAAATAAAAATTGTCAAAATATGAAAATACATTTCAAATCAAATTCATATTGTTGCAAAGATTTAGTTGTTTTCATTGAAAATTTGAATTTCACCAATGATAACACCACATGGAGCAAGAAAAGAGTAATCCATGATGTTGATTGGTTTGATCTCATATTTTCCAAAATACTTATTGTTTAAATTTTACCGTTTTTAGATTCAGTGATGATGAAAATCTTTAATTTCATTATTCTCCTTTTCTGTAATTGTATGTCTCTCAAATACCAAATCAGATTTTAATATTTCTTTTGTTTCTTTTTGTTTCAGTTACAATGAAATAAAATGCATATAGTCATATGTATTGTACATCCATAGTGCAATCTTGATTTATGATTTTTTTTCTCTTTTTATGATTGTACATTCTCTTGAAAGTTAAATTAGAATTTTGGATTTCTTTTGTTTTTGAATTCTCTATATACCCTAGTCTTTCAATATTATGATTTCTGCTACCAAAAGCTTATGTTTTATTTGTTATGCCAAAAGTTTTTTTAATTATATGTTTTCCTTATTTTACAATCTATTTCTCTATAATTAATTTTTTCTTGAAATTCTCCTAAATTCTAGATGGCTTATGGTTTCTTTTCAAACAAACAATTGAGACAACATTTCAGAAAATTATTAAGGTAAAATAGCCATGCCTGTATTCAATACTTTTTCGTTTAGTGGTTTTTAAATAACTAATTTTTATTGAATTTTATTTTTGATAATTTTTTGGATAATGATTTTTTTTTCTTTGTTTGTTTTTTTGTTAAAAGTAATTATTTCTAAAGTTACAATAATTTTTTATTAAATGCATATGATTGAAAGGAAAATATATTCTTTCAACAAAAACAAAGTTTGTTTAAATTAAAATATGATGTCACAGCTAGTACTATCAATTGATTTGCCTAAAATATGTTTTGGCTATCCATCGGATGTTCCTTTTTCACAAACTCATTTATTTATGAAATATTAAAATATGTCTCATGTTTTTCCTTGTGGGCTTGTTATAACATGAGCATCACAATCCTCTAAAATGTTTTTTTCAAATATGTAGTAGCCATTGAAAAAATTGGTATATTTTCTCCTTTTGCTTACAATTATTAACTCACATATTAACATAATTTTATCAGAAAACATAAATTTGGGGTCTGGAAAACTTTTAGAAACTATAAGGGTCAAATTAGATAAAAACATGTATTGTTCTATTGTTAAAATCTTTTGAAAGAGTGTCAGTTGTTGTTGTGTTCGAATTGAACCTGCCAAACTTTCAAGTTATTTGAAATTCTTATCGTAGTCTAATGTATTTGTTATTCTCTTATCTTGCTAAGTGATACACTAACAAAAATAGTTTATATCGGTTGTAGATAGTCAAAATGTTTGTATTGATACAAAATGCTGGAATTGATATACTAGTGCATGTAAACCATATGTTTAAATTGATATCCCAACAGAAAGTGTTAATAATGGCACCAAGAAAATCAATGGAGTCATAAATTTTAGCTCAAAAATACAAATATTTCAGCATTGTTCTCCTTGATGGCTTTGTTGATTCCGAGTGTTGTGACGTCTAGATTCAAACAGATATATGGGCTTACATGGTCGTCAAGATGAGCATTGTCTGCGTTGTATTGACTTTTGGTGCAACCACATTGTCCATGTCAACAAGAACATAGGACAACCGGTTTCACTTGTTAGTTCTAACTTATTATTGTCGTTACTTTATGTCAGAAATTTCGAAGCCAGATGAAGAAAAAATATCATGTCCGGTTTCCCCTTTTTCTCAAACATCATAACGAAAAAAAACAAGAAAAAAAAAACAGAAACATAACCAAAGCCTAATTCATCATCGATATGTTACAAATTCACAATAGTCTCGGTTACAAATTCACAATAGTCTCGGTTCGGTTACAAAATTAGCTAAAATACGGTTTAAGACCCATATGAAACCTTAACCGGATAAAAACGTAACTCGTCCCTGATTGACACTTTGACCTGGTCAATTCCCGATTAATCAGAGATTTGGATTTCCCCATAATCTCATCCGTGTAAACTCTCCTCACCTAGCTCATTGACTCATTCGTGAGATCATCACGAGCCGGAGAAGGCGACGGCGTGTAAAACGGCGGCGAAGCACACGGAGTAGAAAACGGCGTAGTTCCGTCGTGATCATACTCACTAGAGTCAACCTCGTCGTCGTCGTTTTGATCCGTCACGACAGAACCCTCTTCCAACTCATCGTCCTTCACATGATCGTCTATTGATACGCTTCCACGTGGCTCCACGTCTGCCGTCCGATGATCAGTCTCGCTGGTAGAGTCTTCGGCGATGGTGAACAGAGTCTCCGAAGGACCGGAAAGTAAATCCTCTCCCCTGGTTGACCACTTCGACGCCACGTCATCTGCCGGCGGTGCGGCTGCGGGAAGCGGTGGAGCGGTGGCGGATCCTATCCGGAACTGTTTGTTTTCGATGCAAAAGAGGAAGAAGTAGAGAAGCTCCTTCGATGGCGGTGGCGTCGCCGTCGGGTCTCCGCCGCGGGAGGAAAACACGTCGAGTTCTGATCCTCCGGCGATGCTCCGACGACGAAACCGTCGTTTCCACCATAGAACGTAAGCGAGCTGGGCCGTGACTGCGGTTAGACACAACGCGAATACAGCTACGAGTACGGTTGCGGTTTGGCTTAGACCCATTTTCTTGATCGCGAGACAGAGCAGGAGAAGAACAAGAACTCGAGATTATGGGCTTATGTTTTAGAGATAGGAACATTGACTCCAGAGGGTAATTTTGTAAATTAATAATAATTATTTGTACAGTTGAAGTGTCACATCGGGAAAGAGTTGCCGGGTAGTTTCCGGTTAGAGAGATCATTAATAGTCAAAAGCATATGGAGTTCTAACTTTCTATGGTTTTGTTTTTGTTAATAATACACAGATAGTGACCTACAAAGCAGATGCTACGTAATTGCTCGTGAATTAGAAGGGAGTTCAAAGACCATGTGATTCTTTAACAACTAGAGCTTTAGGCCACTTGATTATTAAAAAGCCCAAATATCGTTAGCTATCCTCATGTTAAACGGCCCATTTTACTCAACTGTTATGGTTTATGATTGATTACATTAATTTTTGCTTCACGTACAAAGGCAGGCTATAGTCAGATCTCTCCGGTGGTAGCAACCAACCAGCAACAGCAATCAGATATAACTATTACCGTTGGTTTTGATGTTGATATGTTCTTCAGCTTGATATTCGATTAGTCTATATTTGTTCAGTTTGATATTCGATTGGTCGATATAGTTTATTATTGTATTGTTTATTTTGTTGTCTCTGTAATTGATTGTTGCCATTTATTGTTGTGTCGCTTGATTGATTATAGTTTATAGCTACGATATAATTTTAAGTTTGAATGTTAAATATAAGAAACTATAAAATTGTTTTTGTATGCAATTTACAGGGCGCAACCCATATACATATATGAATTTCATACCGAAGTTGCATATAATAAAGACATTAGTTTAAGTTCTTGTTTTCTATCTATATACATTTATGATATTTGATTAGAATGACAAATATTGCATTATTTTTTTTCATTTATGATTCAGGCAAATGAACTCTAAGAAATGTGTGTACAAAAGTTATTAGGCCATTATTGAATTTTACACAACAAATTTCTTTTATTTTTTTATTCATACAAAACCTGCTGAGAACCTGATGAATCACTGATAGCTTTAGGCCCTTGACTCATCAAGAGATATGGACTTCGGCCATGTGGCTCTAAAGTTCTTTTACGCCAGCAGCTCCCAGTCGAATAAAACTAAGCTACAATTAGTTGGATTCATGCATTGCTTACATTCTAACAAACGACTTGTACAGTTGTACTCTCTCCTTTTTCTTATCAACACATTACAAAAGCTACCAAGAGGAGAAAAGCTAGTGTGTTTTATTGCTTTTTTAAAGATAAAAAGTGAATTATGTTGAAATAAAAGTTTACGTCTCTAATGGCTATATGCCATCACAAGGCTCTTAAAAGCTTAAAATTCCAAAAGCAGAGAGGTAGAATTTAGCTTTTTACTCTCTTTTTCTCTTGTGCTTTAAAAGGTTCACCCACTTTCTAGAATTCTTGTAAATAAATTTACTACATACCTTTCCAGTATCATGCTTAACTTTATCTCCCTTCCTGCTTTTAAGGATAAACTTTAGATTCCATCCATGAATTGATGAATAGATTTACACACATGCGCATACATATCATATTCATTTATCTAGTTTGCAGATATATTAATGAGAATATCTTTGTTGTCTATGCACATGGGTGTTTCCTTCAAGTCGTATGATTCACATAATCATGAAACGTTATCATTTAGTCATTTACCGATATATCTTAGTAGTATACCAGGATTCTTCTTAGGACTGGACTATAGATGCAGTGAGTAAGTAAATTAAAAGGTTTTGCTAGTCATATGTGGACTATTATATTTCCATTGTTACTTGTAATTGTTTGGTGGTCATGTACGCATATTGGAAGGTAAGAGGGTTAAGTTTAGTATGATTACGTTATATTCCAAATATTAAAGCATTGCAAATACATATAACCAACTAAAAGACCTTGAATTTTGGTAAACACGAAATATTAATATAAAGGTAGACAAATTATCAAAAACATCAGGTCTCCAATTTGAAATCCAGTCTACGTTATAAACTTCCCTAAGCCTGGATTTAGATGAGTAATTTTATATGAGATCAACATCGTATATCCATACAATTAATGCTTCTATCAAAAACAATGACCATATCTATTACTTATAATGATATTTCGTTGATGCCCTCATAGATTTGTTCTTGTATGTTAAATGCGGTTTTCTGTTGTTGAGAAGTGTCCCGATATCCCATAAGCTATCTTTGGTGTGTAGACATACTGAATGAAGGGACTTGTATCAATTGTCTATCCAAGTAACGTGAGTTACACGTGAGAGAGAGTATGTAAAAGGCATGAGATAAAGCCTTATCCTCTTTGTAGATTTAAGCTAAGGTGATAGAAAGAGAGCTTGTAACAGAAAAGAATATACGAGAGCAGTGCCGGTCTAACATTTACAATGCCCTAATCTAAATTTAAAATTATGCCCTTTAATATATTTCATCTAAACTATAAAATACTAACACAAAAGTAAATAAAATTTGAATAAAACAATTAAATCACATCTACTGTTTACGAAATAGTAAATTTAACACACTAACACTAGAGCTTTTTTTCCATACAAAATCATTTTTTGTAATCAAATCATTAATTATAACAGTCTCAATTGACAATAAAATCAATTTATATAATTTTTAGTGTGACATATTATCCACAAATAACTATTTATTAATTTTGACTTTGAAAAATTTCTTTATACGTGTTGATCAATATTAAAATATTCAAAAAAATTACATCGGATATGGATAAGTATTCACGTGCATCCAAATTTCATGCTGAGATCCAGTATTATAAACAACTCGTTTGGAAAAGAAAAAAAACAACTCGTTTGGAAACAAGTCATAAATGTATTCGTTTTAGAATATCCCTTCTTTATACATCATACGCAACATATCATCCTTCGTTGTGAAAAGAGATTCATTCACAAAAGTGTTCCATACATATTCTAATCCTCGAGCTACCCAAAACTTGTAAGATTAAAAGAAAACGAAACTCGTAAAAAAGGAAAAGAAAAATAGAGAAAAGCAGTTTAAGATTCTAAGGTGGTCGCTTTTCCCTTTCTCCTTGGAAAAAAAAAAGAAAAGAAAAGATGAAATGAAACAGAGAGGCGATTTAAAGTTTGTGGAGATCTTTAATATTATCAATCAAGTTGTCTTGGATTCTAAAGGAAACAATGACCAATTTTGGCTGCTTTATATTTAGACAGATTCCGGGTTAACTATGGTTGGTCTAGTTTATATTCCGTATGTGATATTTTCTTTGAATGTATAGTTATTCTTTTACGAAGAATTTTGCAATACCCCTTATGCATGTATGTTATGAGAGTGGAACTTTGGATATTAGGGACTTCACTCACAATCATTTTACAGAAGTCAAAATTTTCTAGTAAAAAACACATCTAACATCATTATAAGGTAAAAAATTTGAATAAAATTAGTTAACTTTTATATATTAAATATATTACTCCTAAATTATAATAATATGGAATTACCATAATAATATATTATTTTCTATATAATAACTCATACATAACGATATTTAACTTTTTTTTTCTTTACATGAAGTGAAGAATCCATTGAAATGATTCGATGTTTAACACTGTAAGTAACCATCAAAACAACAACAACAAATTGTAGAGACAAAGAATTATAATTAAATTAGACCTTGCATTGTAAAAGATAAAATATCACATGTGTATAAACAAAGATAGAATGATGAAGTTATCAAAAAAGAAGATAGAGTGACGCCTCACTTATTATGGAATGGTTAAAGTTCTAACAAAGAACTGTCATAGTTAACGGTTTAACAACAAAAGTCTTGTAAAAGGAAAATGAGAATTACTGCTTTCAGATAAATTTAATTCTGTATTAAAGTAATTAGTATATTGTCGCATTGCATATGTGGCATGTTCTTTCTTCTAGCTTTAGCGTTCTTTCTTCTGGCTGAAGTTCTGTTAATCTACTTTTCTTTTTGTTAGTAGCAAACCTGATTTTTAGAAAGTTATTAAAGATCCCTGTTTGGGTTATTTTAAGCATATGTTATTTTCAGAATTCAAAAAGAAGAACCTTAATTTGCATCTTGCATGACAATGAATTAAACATGAAAGATGAAATCTTTTATGCAACTAAAGATTGATATGCATGAAATTTTAGTTACAAATCCAATATATTATATATTACCAACCATATTTACTACTTTAGTTAACCCAAAAATATCAATTAAATATTTTACCTTTCTTAATGGCGGTAGTAGCTACTAGCTAGTAAGCTCATCTCTTAGACTAAACGTTGTATTTTTGTCAAAGGTATGCCTCTTTGCTTGTGAAGACCATAATATTATAATTTCACATTAAACAAAATAAAAAGATGAAAGAAATTCTGCAGCTTCTAAAAAGTTCCTGGCCAAGTAAAAAAATGTTCTAGAAACTACACGTTTTAACCCAAAGTATTGTCCCACATTCCTTAGGAAACATCATGTTCATAAACTAGGGTACGTTGCATGCACACATGCATGATCGTCATGTCGATGAACACTAAAAATGAAACCGTGCATCCACAGCCTCAAGCAAGCCAAGCTCATCACAAATGTCATCGTCAAGAGAGAGGTTAAGATCGAGTGCGACGCAAGTAACAACGTTCTTGTCCTCAGATTGATCTGAACCGTCTGATTTCCGATTAACTGGGGTATAAAAAGCTTTTGATCTTGAGCTGAATCTTTCACAGCTCAAGATCACAATCGCATCTCTAAGAGATGCTTCTTCACCACTCGAGTTTCGAACTCTTCCTCTCTCAATGGCTCTCTTGAAACCCATTTGAGACAAATAATCAGCTTGCTCTATATCTTCCACCAAGAACACTCTCTTTGGATCAAACGAAACAGCTTCAGAGAATTTTTCAATATAACTCCAGTTCTGTTCATCTATCGACCTCTTGTTCCTCAAATCTTTCGATGAGTAACTGCTCAAACAGATCGAGACAAAACTGCCATTAGATCCGAACACGAGTTTAGCTAATTCTCTAGCTATCTTCTCTTTAGCTTCTACATCAAGACCTTGAAAGAACATCCATGTATCTTCTTTTACATCATCCTTTCCGTTGTTATTTCTCGTACTTGATCCTGACCTGCATTCCAAGACTGTTTTCGCTATCTCTGATACTATATCCTTCTGCCATGGTACCTTGCTTCGCAAGGCATCACATAGTGTTGTTAGGTTTTCAGCATTCATCTCTTTAAACCTAGATGAGGCATGAGCCACCTCTACTCCATCGCTACACGAAGCATCTGAGTTAATTGTTGAATTTTGATTTGAAGACAAAAGCTCTGTTTTATGCACCTCATGTTCTGTAATAAACAGTCTTAACTGGGAAGCATTAGGGGTCACGGGCCAATCACCGTTGGTTTGAAGATGGTGGAGAGTGCTCAAAGGTTGAATGGAACCAGAAAATGAAGAAGTAGGGGAAGAGAGTGTGAGTGTTTCTAGAGATGGTCTCTTGTGGATTGAATCACAGATTGTGCTCCACTTAACCACAAGTTCTTTGATAGAATCTGAATCCTGTCAAGTGATCAAGAATCAAACCTAGACCCTTGTAAAAGAACAAAATGAGAGTTTGATTTGGTGTTATATATACAACTCACATTGTGACTATGTTGATTCTCCTTCTTGTATTGTTGAAGCCACGCCGGTAAACCTGTAGATGTTACATTGCTATTGCTGCATTGCATGAAACGAGCTTCGGCTTCATACTTGACAGAACATTCATCACATAAATTGAGCTGCTCCTCTAATCCATGCAGCTGTATAGGTAAGTTCTCTGATTCTTTGACTTCAAGCTCACTGAATGGTGATTAGTTAAGGAGTGTTAAATTTGATTTTATCTTTAATCTAAACTGAAATGAAGAAACATATTTTCTCCAACCTTTTTTTGGTAATAATTTTCACTAGAAAGCAGTTAAATTTTTTTGGGAAAATTGTTTTTTTGGACCAAAAAAAATGGTATATATGTCTCATTAGGCTAATTTCTATTTTGTACCATTTTTTCTTTTAATACCCTTTCTTTTTTCTAAAATAAATTAAATAAATAGTTTTACAAACCAAAAAAATTTGGAAAAATAATAACTAGTGATGAAATACCTATATCAAGTTAGTGATATTTTTTTCCAGTTTTAAAAATGTTTAAATCATAATTTCATTTTCTGTTCTAGAAAAAGTAGAATTGACATTCTACAAAGTAGAAAATGAAATCCACTATTTTCATTGAATCTACTATGTTTTGAATATGTGATCTACGTAAATAATAGTACTCTAAAAATATTTAGAATACATGTTCCGCGCCTAACCTACAACTCTAAAATCAGTAGAAATCGAAATCTACACTTTACAAAAAATCTAAAACATGTAGAATTCGAAATCTACACATTACTATAAATCTAAAACTTGTAGAAACGGAGTTTCTACACATTGCTATAAATCTAAAAACCTATAGAAACTGATTTCTACAAATTTACTGAATTCAACGGATAAGAATAATCAGTTATGAAAATCTGGAAAAATATATTTTGAAATATTTTGTTTCCATATAATATTTAAAACGATTTTTTTAAAAAAAATATTTTGTTCACTGAATTTTTTTTTTATATTTTGTTTTGGGCAAAACGATTTTTACAAATATTTTGATATTTATCAATTGTTTTATTAATTGTAATTTCGAATTTATAATTAAAATTAAGGGTATTATTGCCATTATGAAAATATTTAGCCTAATGGGACATAAACTATACAAAATTAGTCTAATGGGACATAGATACCATTTTTTTGGCCCAAAAAAACAATTTTCCCAATTTTTTTTTTGTTAATAAATAATACTCCGTAGAAAATGGTACAAAACAAAGCAAAAACACTATAGTTAAATTTGTCTTTTTCGAAAAGAGACAAAACAGTTGAGAGGACTTTACCTGTCGGAGACCAGACTCAACCGGAGGCTACTAATTGTCGGAATAGTGAGAGAAGTGAGACACCAAAGGGACTCAAGCGAGGGTTCACAAGACTTGCATTTCACGTAAGTCTCTGAAGTCGCAAGACCTAATAACCAAAACCTTCCATGCTCTCCCATGACCAACCCACGAGCCAACTTCCCAATCTCCATGATCATATGCTCCACAACACAGTAGTTTTTGCTATTATTTGTTCTAGACTCTACGAACCAGTTTAGATCTCCAAGATTTAGAATCACTCCTTTTCCCACACAGCTCTTCACGAGTGTCTTCAACTCCTCTAGCTTACGGTCCACGTCTAATCTACTTGGTTGTCCTAACGATGAGAACGACAAAGTTATAAACTTCACGTCTTTTAAAGCTTCGGGCACGTCCTTTTTGTCAACTTTCTCCATCACTGCTCTCACAACTTTGTCAACAGTGGCTAAACACTCTCCCACGATCACTAAGTTCCTTCTCTTTTTGTCGACTAGACTGTCTATAACGTTCATGACATCCTCGTTACTAGCTGGAGTTAACATGAGTTTACTCGAAGAAGTTGTTTTGGAGGAAACCTTTACAGAAACAGCTTGCTCGACCTTGCTTTTGACTTGAGGACTCGAGAAACCAGCCTCTCTCATCACTCTACTCACGCTAGGATCATCGAGGATGGATATTATGAGCTGCTCCACTTCGATCTTGACTGCTATTATAGGTTGCTGCTGACTCTCAATTGATCCTCGCCGCTGGTGAGCCTGTGCTCGTTTGAAAGCTGCGCCAAGAGCGTTAGAGATAGAAGGGAAAGGGGAACTTGGAAATCCTAACATAGGATTTCCCGTGGACGTCGGGAGGCGGTTTAGAGCCACGTTGAAGCAGAGCTCTAGGGCTCTGCATTGAAGAGGGTGCGTGTGAGATTGGAGACAAGCTGTTCGAAGTAAACCAGTGGGAACAGAGAGCATGGTGCTAGCCACATGGAGAGGTGTGACCTGAGCATGTCCTCTCCTTTTAGCCAAGGCCGTGGATTGTTTCACCAGTTTTGCAGCATCAGGCGTTAGGGCTTGCTCCACCGTGTAGCCTCCAGCTCTCATGGTGACAAAAACACCTTAACGGAACACAAGGTGGGAAATAGCACTAGTACTGAGAAGTGAGAGGTCTACAGTAAGGGTTTCAAGGTTCTTATCTTCATTCCATTTAACTTTGAAAATAAAAGCATAAGAAAAATGGTCTACTCACTATTTCTAGACTGGAGGTGGGGCTAAGTCTTAAACCCAAGAGAGAGAGAGAGAGAGAGAGAGAGAGAGAGAGAGAGGTCTTCAAATATATGAAGGAAGAGGAGGATATGTGTATGCTTTTCTTGTGAGAGAGGAAAAATTTGAGGGATTTTTAGGGTCTAAAGTGGTTTTTGTAGTGTAAAGTGGAATGCATGTGATGACAAAGCAGTATCAAAACACTCAGCTTTGCCCTTATATTCTTTTCTTTCTCAAATTTCACAAAAAAAAGATGTGATGGGTACTGCAGCTAAGTGGGTCTCTCCCTTTTCTGCAAAGTGTCTCACTTATTCAGAAAAGAACCTAATTAAAGACGCAAATCATCATTCACTTATATGATACATAAATAATTAATAATATCACTAATATCACTAGTAGAAAATATTTGGAATATAATAACTCTCTGCTTTTAGCACCTTGAAGCTACTACTAGCCAAGTCCCAGGGATCGATCTTTTTCAGACAACAGTCTCGTAATTGAGATCCAGTCAAGTAAGCTCAGCTCAGGATCACATGTACGCAACAACATAGAAGCCACAAAAACAAGGGTATGAACAAATGTCTATAAGAGACAAAAATTATATATTTGAGCTAATTATGTCTCAATAAACATATTTTTCTAAGAGTATTTTTGGTGTCAATTAAGCAAACATATATAGTTTAATAAGTACTAACATGTAACCAGTTATGAGAAAATGTATGAATAGAATTTCATATATACCTAGCTTTTTCTAAAGTATCAGAAGTTACCGATATACAATAAAAGTGTAATGTAATGCCAAAACGTGAAGTCACTAATCATCTGCGAGACCGATATGGAGAACTCGTAAACCAATTTATGCATGAAAAGTGTTCAAGAGTACTATGTTTCTTTCATCCAGTATGGTCTTGGTATGTTTTCTTTTCTTTTATTCATGCATGGTATTTTTAAACTCAACCCCCTAAAGAATCAAAACTCTCAAAAGCAACTTAAACCATCTGAGCCATCACAGACATTATATATATAATGCATCATTCGCTTTCGTTACTTTCATAAAAGTGTGTAGCTTTTGGACCATAATTTTCATTTTAAAAACGAGAGAGAAGAAGAAACGAAGGTGTTTTGAACATGAAAATATTTAGGTAGTGATTGGAAACAATTCGCGGGTCGGTTTTGAAGTGGCAAATGTCAAATCCGCAAAAGGTCACCAATCACAAAACAATACAATTGAAATGGCGTTTTTCATCCAATACCGCTTTCATAAAAAATCTTTTTTGTTTACTCAGTGTTGTGTAATAACGAACTTTGAAACACAACATCCAATAATGGTGCGGTATTGGAGTTGAGAGATGCGTTTTTCCTTTTTCTATTATTTATCATTATTATATTAAACCGATAATTCCACTTAATTTAATCTTATAATCAATTTAAACCTACCGTATATTAATACATTTACAAAATTTGTTAATCAGAGAATTTGCAAAATTAATCAAATATTCACATTTTATATCTAACAATTTGTTTTATAATCTATTTGCATTATTTTAATTCTTTTTGTATTTTAGTATGTTTGAAATGAAAATGTTTTAAAAAATAACTGAAAATAAAATTATTCTATTATATAAAATATTGTATCATTATAGTGAATACATAAAATTTTAAACTAATTTTTATTTAGAAAAGATTTTAATATTTAAAACTATATCAAAAATATTATGACATTATCACTAAATAAACAGATTTAATTTATAATCATATTAATATATTTATTTTACAATATTTTTTTATCAAAACTGCACTACTTTTTAATCAAAACCGCACTACTTTTTTCTATGAAATCCGCACTTATCCCGAAACCATACGAAGTTGGTGAGATATCGCAATTTAATTTCACACACTTATATTATTAAAACCGCCGTCACCATTCGGATCCTTAAAGAAAACGCACAAGAGCCTCTTGGTGGGGACAGTCTTTGATTGTATCTGCTATCAACCCTACCAATCATATTCATCGGACTTGCCTATAATGAAATTGAAGTTTCAGATCAGTTACTCACAAATCATATAAAAGAAAATACAAGTACATGAAAACAAGATGTATATTTACTTCAGAACTGTGCATCATTATTTATTCTATTAAAATAGAAGTCATTATTTCTTTTATGTATGATTTTTTTATTTGGACCATTCTTTAAAAAATTTAGAAAATGTATTTCATTATGATTAACAATAAAATCTATGTAACTACTTTATTCATAATATATTTTGATATCTTTTATTTAAAATATAATATATTTAAAAAATTCTAACAATCTTTTGAAACATATTTAACAAGATCTTAATTTTCAAAAACATTTATGTATATATTTCTCTAATTTTATAATTAGTATGATAATTATTAATCATTAATATATACATTCAATTATCGTTTTAAAATAAAAATAAAATTCTATCCTATTTTATCTATTTTAACTATTATTATCTATCATATTAAATGAAATTTATTATATTGAATTAAATATGATAAATTTATTTATTTTATTTTCATAAATATAAACATATATGTTATATAATACATTGGCGGGTTAACATTAATAAAATATATAATACATGTATAAAATTAACATATCTTAAATCTTTATATATACAATAATATATTTTAACATGATGAACATAAATAAATGCTAAAAGGTGATCAAAATTTGAAACTTGGATCAAAATTCCGTATAAATTAAATATAAATAATTTTGAAATTTGATATTCATGTATATATTATTTTTTTTAATAATCAAATGCAAATTTAATAATATAAATATATAATAAGAAGCAATAAATACATGGTTTAAAACAATTGATTAATACAACATGTAAACTATAAAGAATATTTATATAACATTTAAATATATGATTAATGTTACTAATGATGTGAAAAATGTATGTTTATAAAAATGAAAACAAAACTCGCGCGGTTGTGCGGATAAATATAATTTTATAATTACAACTTAAGAGATACAAAAGTTTGATTCTCGTACCACTAACCAAAATGTTATAATTCATGCGTTTATATCTTATCTTGACAACACTAGATACATACGCATACAACGCTAAACGACATGCTGATCCTATCAAATCTTTAAAGAATCCAGTAAAAATAGGAAAAACTCCATAAAAATATCTCAACTAAATTTTGTTAAGCATTATAATACCCAAATTTTCTGCTTCCTAGTTTAATACGCCAATTAATTATTTTTCTCACATTAATACATAAACTTTTTAAACTGTGCCCCTTTTAATACTCAATCTTTGTTTATTTTAGTTAAATATACAAATAAGTTTCAAACAAAATTTAAAAAGTCTATGATATCTAAGAAAAAATATTAAAAATTTAAATTTTATTTTAAAAATTTAGGAAAAAAGGTAAATAAACTATGGACAAAATCTAAATTTTTTTAAAATTTAATGTTGAAGGAAAAAAAGTAAATTTTTTTTTCTTCAGAAAACTAACTAAATTCAATATATAAAACTTAAAAATTTAATTACAAAATTTAAGATTATACAAAATTTAGTTAATTTTACTCTCAAACACAAAATAAAATTAGAAATTTCTGAGAGTTTTTTGTAAATATTTTTAATATTTTGTTTGAACTTATTAGTATATTAAACAAAGTTTAGGTATTAAAGGGGGTATAATTTCAAAAGTTTGTATATTAATGTGAGAAAAATAATTAGTTGGAATATTAAACTGGGAAGCCAAAAAAATTTGGGTATTAAAAAGGTTAACGAAATTTAGTTGAGGTATTTTTATGGAATTTTCTCTTAAAAATAGAAACTAATTAATTGAGGCCCCATAATTTAGACAGTAATAAAGGAAGGTTTTAAATCAAAGAACAAATAAAGAAATGATTCCGAGTATGATTATCCAAACATGAGATCATTGCAGTAATTGATACAAGGAGCTTTACCTACTATTAGGAGTGGGCACGGATCGAATATTACCGTATTTTTCAGTATTTGTGATTTGCTTCGGACTTCACGGATATCTGATTTTCCAATTTGCTTTGCTTCGGCAAAATACGAATATTCTGTTTTACGGATATCCGAAAAATTTATGGATATTTGCGAATATTCACGAATAGTTACGGATAGCTTTTCCACTATGTTAAATACAAGTAATTCTGAAAATATTATACAAATTTATTCTTATTAAAGATAAAGTAAAACATTAATGAAACTATTTATTTAAATTCTTAAAATTCATAAAAATTCTTATAAATTAAATATTTTAAGAATAATTGTAGTTTTTATAAAGATCTTATCATTCTTTTCTTCATATTATATTTTTATAAGTAATTTAATAAATAAAATTATATAATATTATACATTAAAACTCTATTTAACTATAGATATATAACTACTTATATAAAAGTCGGAGTGGATCTGATATTCGTCTCTAATTTTTTTTAGTATTTGTGATTTACTTCGGTATTAATGGATAGTGATTTTAATATTTGCTTTGCTTCGGAGACTTACGAATATTCGATTTTTCAGATCAAATCGAAACGAATAACGAATCGAATCAAATTTAACGAATAAAATGCCCAGTCCTACCTACTATACTTCTACTTAGATGAAAACACATATATATACCTACTATACTTCTACTTAGATGAAAACACACACACATATATATATATATATATATATATATATATATATATATATATATATCTCACATGTAGCATGCCACTGCATAGAAAGAATATAGAAAAATGCACCACCATTCAACTTGCCTAGGAATCTTCAATAATATTTATACACTTTGGTAAGAGAATTATATAAGCTGTAATGCTGTATTCCCTTGTGTTCACAAAAAAATATAAGCTGTATTCCCACTCAAGATATGTATGTCCCGAAAGACTAATAAAATAGTAATAAATAAACTATATTTCTTGTGAATAAAATTGAAGAATAGGTGTAGAATTGCAATATCCTCACAAGAAAAAGCAAATCTTCCTCTCATTCCCCAATCATCTTCTTACAGCTTTATAATTGTTTTTATGTAAGCCTTCATCTGAAAGCCGCTATTCATGCAACAAGTAATGTTACACTCACGTCCTGCCTGAATGCTTATACAGAAGAAACTAAACTATCATGTACCCATGCATATATATAATGTATCAACTAAAAATGTGGACATATTGTGCCATAAAACAAAGGGAAATGATCCTACAATCGTTATTCAAGTAAAACAAGTGAACATTTTGAAGTCAAACATGATTATATGTTTCTGAAAGATAAGAGGAACGACACAATTTTGAACGTTAGGTCTCTATTCGCATGAGAGCTTTGATTTCTTCCTCTTCTTTTTCGTAAAACTTTGATTTCTTTTTATTATCATAATATCATGAATGTTAATTAATATATATGACAGAAGATAACCCGCTTACGTATAAGAATAAACAACGAATAAATCATCAAGTTTACAAAAAAAAAAAAAAATCTGTATTGAAGAGTCTCTCGCCATAGAGGTTGATTGGAATGAGTTGTAGATTCATGTTTGTATCCGTAGAATCTAAGTTGTAGATTTATTTGTTTTAAATTCTTTTACTGTATCTTTTCAAAACATTATTTTTTTCCCTGGAAATAAATTTCTCTAGTCTCTACAATCATTTTTAAATTTTCAATAAATTTTTAGCTGTAATTTTTTTTTTTTTAAAAGTTTGATTGATTGACATATATAACTCTAGACTAAATATACTGTTACATTCAATTACCCTATAGTCTCTCATTTGTGAAATTCTTACATAAATCTCTCTATTTTTTTAAGAAAAAAATTTAATTAAAATATTAATATAACTAGTGAAAGATTCCTCTGGCAAAGATAGATCCTTAAGACCATTTGTTCAATAGATGCTTAGTTACAGGGTACTTGTAGAACCAAATATGAAAGGTGTGAGAATAAACACAAACTCGTCAACTATTTATTCCTCGCTATCTGCGTATAGGACAGGAAAAAGGAAGGAAAGTGGCTTTGATTATCAGCTTAGACGGTTAGACCCAAAAGAGTTCCAAATGGAGATCAAAAAACATTTGAATGCAAAAGTTTTTGAATGATGAGAGCAGAGGGATACAGATTGTTGCTTCAAGCACACCCAATCAACCCTTTTCTCCTTTAATAAAGATTTGCAAACTCACTTTGCCTAAAGATTCAAACTCTATACCACCACTGGCTGTGCTTACGGTCAGTGGCGGTTCTACGTTGTTCAAAGAGGGAGCAAGTGCCACCATGAAAATTTTAAAATTTGTTAAATATACCTAAATTTTAGTTACTTTTTCTTACTAGATAACATTTTCTAACTATATTTCTAAGTTTATATAACATTTGCCCCCATCAAAAGACAAACCTACATTCGCCACTGCTTACGGTACATTTAAAAAGGCATTCGCTCCAGACCCCCAATTGGTATAAATTGATTTGGAGTCCCCATTGTAGTATCATTTATAATTTAGTGGTTAAGACAATTTTGTGAAGACCTTTTTCACAAGAGTTCTACTAGCTCTCCTTTTTTTTTTTTGTCAATCGGTTCTCCTTCTAAATTCAACTATTTGTTTCCTGAATAATATAATTATGGCTCCAGATTATAGGTATACATAGTAAACCTGATCTTATAATGTTTTAGACTTGTGTATTAGGTTAAGATGATATATTGTACTAGAAAATTGTTTTTAATATAGTTGTGAATAAGTTTATTTTTAAAATTAGGCCCCTAAAACTCTTCACACGGCACTGCTGGCACCACAAATAGGAAAAGAAATATTTGCATACACCAGTTCTTTCGAGTAAATGTATGTATGACCACAACAGTCAGATGTGAATGCTTTAACAATGATCAGACCCCAGATGATTCTAAAGCACGTGCGCTTACGAGAAGAACAGGATGTGAAATCAACCCGTCTCTCAAGCCCACTTGCTAAAGATTTAACCAATGTAGCTATCAACTTTTGAAGAATTTGGCTTTTTACAAAAATAACAGAATATTTTGCATCATATTTTCAAAAGTTGCTTAACGAGTATTTTGTAGAACAGAACCATATGGGCCTCGACACAACTCAAGCCCATGACGAAGAGGAAGCAAAGAGAGGCCCAGCATATGAGAAAGATGCTCGTCACTCTGTTACGGAGAACAGAGCTCTAACGTTAACAAGAAGTACGGCAAAGCAAAAGCTAATCACGACAACGCCAGCTACGCTCCTACAGAACCGTTTTGATACTCTCTTATCTGTTAGCTCTTGACAGGCTGTAATAGATAGGGATCTAGAGTGTTCTATGGAGCTCTTTATATACCTTTGTAATACCTCTGTAAATGATAAGTTGAAAGTATTTTACACAAAGGTTTCCGTCTAGAGTTATCTTTCTTATGGTATCAGAGCCAGGTTGACACCTTAACAGGTCCATCAATGGCTGCTAACCCTCCCCCATACCCGTTCCCCAGCAATGTCCATGTCCTGAGCTGTGTCACCTTGAAGCTCAACGACAGCAATTACTTGCTGTGGAAGACTCAGCTTGAAGCCTTGCTGTCCAGCCAGAAGATCTTGGGTTTCGTCAATGGTGCTGTCGTAGCTCCAGCCCAAACTCGCTCCGTTGTCCAAGACGACACAACTGTCGAAGAACCAAACCCTCAGTATGAGGCTTGGCTTTGTACGGATCAACTAGTCCGTTCATGGATCTTCAGAACCTTATCTGAGGAGGTTCTGGGCTCCGTTCACTCTCTCCAGACGTCGCGTGAGGTCTGGATCTCTCTTGCGGAGAACTTCAACAAGAGCTCTCTTTCACGGGAGTTCTCTCTTCGGCGTAACCTTCAGCTTCTCACCAAGAAAGATAAGACCTTGTCTGTCTACTGTCGGGAGTTCAAGAACATCTGTGACTCCCTTAGCGCCATCGGTAAACCAGTGGACGAGTCGCTGAAGATCTTTGGGTTTCTGAACGGTCTGAACAGAGACTACGACCCAATCACTACAGTTATCCAGAGTTCTCTCTCCAAGTTCCCTGCTCCAACCTTCAATGATGTAGTGTCTGAAGTTCAGAACTTTGATGCAAAGCTCCAGTCCTACAACAATGAAGCAACTGCAACACCTCACCTCGCTTACAACACTCAGACTGGTGCTCCGGCGTACAAGCCCAATGCTCCTCCTTACAATCCTGGTAATAGAGGTCGTGGACGTGGTTCCTTCCGTGGTAGAGGAGGCTACACCTCTCGTGGCCGAGGCTTCTCTCAACACCAATCCTCCACAAACAGCAAGGAGAGGCCTACATGTCAGATCTGCGGTCGTCCTGGTCACTCAGCGTTGAAGTGCTACAACAGGTTTGATAACAACTATCAACCTGCTGAAGCCTTTGCGTCGTTACGCCTCGTTGATGAGTCTGGCAAGGAATGGTATCCAGATTCTGGAGCCACTGACCACATTACCTCTTCTCCACGAAACCTTCAAAATGCTCATCCATATGAAGGTAATGAAGCGATTATGGTTGGCGATGGAGCTTATCTTCCCATCACACATGTCGGCTCCACCACTATCTCGTCTCAGACAGGTAACATCACCCTTAATGAGGTTCTTGTATGTCCTACTATTAAGAAGTCTCTGCTGTCTGTCTCTAAGCTCTGTGATGATTTCCCTTGTGGAGTATTCTTTGACTCACATAATGTGTATGTAATTGATCTGCACAAGCAGAAAGTGGTGACAAAAGGACCTCGCAGTAAAGGTCTTTACGTGTTGAAGGACTCGCAGGTTGAAGCTTTCTACTCCAACCGCAATGTCTCAGCTTCAGAATCAGTTTGGCATCTTCGGTTGGGACACTCAAATCAGCGGATTCTTCAACAGCTTAACAACAACAAGGAAATCATCATGAATAAGAACAGAACCCCCTCCATTTGTGAGCCTTGTCAGATGGGGAAGAGCAGTAGTTTACAGTTTTTTAGTTCTCAATCCTTTGTTTCAGGTCCCCTAGATCGAATCCATTGTGATCTTTGGGGACCATCACCAGTGTTATCTAATCAAGGATTCCGTTATTATGCAATCTTTGTTGATGAGTACACACGCTTCACCTGGCTGTATCCATTGAAACAAAAATCAGACTTCTTCTCAACCTTTGTTGCGTTTCAGAAGATGATTGAGAACCAACTATCAGTTAAGATAAAGCAATTCCAAAGTGATGGCGGTGGTGAGTTTGTCAACATGAAGATGAAGACACACCTTCAAGAATGTGGGATAATTCACCGCATCTCCTGTCCTCACACACCGCAACAAAATGGACTTGCAGAACGCAAGCACAGACACATCATTGAGCTCTCTCTTTCGATGATGTTTCACAGTCACATGCCTCTCCAATACTGGGTTGATGTTTTTCACTCTGCAGTCTTCATTGGAAATCTCCTTCCTGTGGTTGGTCACGACAACTTGAGTCCGTATGAGAAGTTGTTTGGACAGAAACCTGCCTACTCGTCTCTGCGTGTTGTGGGTTCAGCGTGTTACCCTTGTCTGAGAGAATACACGAGCCACAAGTTGGAACCAAGGTCTCTTCAATGTGTGTTTCTCGGGTACTCTTCGCAGTACAAAGGTTATACATCCCCTCCTCCTCCTCCCTCTGTCTCTTCTACTCCTGAGCAAATATCTAGAGCCCTGCCACTTCCTAACCCTTCAGTGCCTCCACCAGTAGCTGTTATCACGGCAGACCCTCCACCTCCGGTTGCTGAACCAGCTCCTCCTGCTCCTCTGCATGAAGCTCCGATGGAACCTATACAGAACACTCATCCAATGCAGACTGGGAGAAAAGCAGGAATTCTGAAGCCAAACACTCGGTATGCGCTCCTGGCTCCTAAGTATTCCACAGCTATCCCAAAGAATATCGAAGAAGCCATGAAGCATCCGGGTTGGAATGAGTCAGTTCTAGAGGAGATTACAAAAGTTCATATTCTGAATACTTGGGAACTTGTTGCTATAACAGAGGATATGAATATTGTCAGTAGCCGGTGGGTCTTCACTGTCAAGATTGGACCAGATGGAACTGTCAAGTCGCTGAAGTCTCGTCTGGTAGCTAAGGGTTTCGAGCAAGAGGAGAGACTCGATTACTTAGAGACGTTCAGCCCAGTTGTTAGAACAGCGACAATCAGACTAGTTCTTGAAGTTGCGATTGCTAAGGGATGGTCCATTAAACAGCTCGATGTCTCCAGTGCCTTCCTTCATGGTGAATTAAATGAGCCTGTCTACATGTATCAACCACCAGGGTTTGTTGATCCTGAGAAGCCGAATCACGTGTGCAAGTTAACAAAAGCTCTGTACGGACTTAAGCAAGCTCCAAGAGCTTGGTTTGACACCTTTAGCAACTTTCTCATCGACTTCGGCTTCACGTGTAGTAAGTCAGATCCTTCCTTGTTTACATATCATCATCAAGACAAGACTCTGGTGCTTCTTCTCTATGTCGATGACATTCTACTAGTCGGAAGTCATGAAGCTCTAGTCAAGGAAACACTGTCAGCCTTGAACTCTCGGTTTGCTATGAAAGACTTAGGTACTCCACAGAAGTTCCTTGGGATTGAAATAGAGTCTCATGGAGGGGGAATTTTTATGCATCAAGCGTCATATACAAGAGATATCTTATATCAGGCTGCTATGCTTGAATGCAACCCAATGCCAACCCCTCTGCCTCAACGAATCGAGAACTTCAACTCTGATCCGTTTCCTGAACCTACCTACTTCCGCAGTCTAGCAGGGAAGCTTCAGTATCTGACTATAACTCGTCCTGATATCCAGTACGCAGTTAACTTTGTCTGTCAACGGATGCATCTTCCGACAATGACGGACTTCAGTTTACTGAAACGCATCCTTCGGTATCTCAAGGGAACGCTTACCCTGGGTTTGTATGTCAAGAAGGATCAGAATCTCCTCCTCTCTGCCTTCTGTGATAGTGATTGGTCAGGCTGCAAAGACACTAGACGTTCGACGACGGGTTTCTGTACACTGCTTGGCTCGAATCTCATCTCTTGGTCTGCAAAAAGACAGCCTACTGTCTCAAGATCTTCGACGGAGGCTGAGTATCGAGCATTGACTGCTGCTGCTCAGGAGGTTACTTGGATCTCGTTTCTCCTCCGTGATCTTGGTGTAGCTCAACCGCAGTCGACGACACTTCACTGTGATAACCTCTCTGCCGTCTACTTGAGTACAAACCCTGCTCTTCATAGTCGAACGAAGCATTTCGACACCGACTATCATTATATCCGAGAACAAGTAGCCCTTGGTTTGATAGAGACGCAGCACATACCAGCTAAGCTTCAACTTGCAGACATTTTTACAAAACCACTGTCTCGTAAGCTTTTCCTGGATCTTCGCAGCAAACTTGGTGTCCAAGCTCCACCGGACACAAGTTTGAGGGGGAATGTAGAACAGAACCATATGGGCCTCGACACAACTCAAGCCCATGACGAAGAGGAAGCAAAGAGAGGCCCAGCATATGAGAAAGATGCTCGTCACTCTGTTACGGAGAACAGAGCTCTAACGTTAACAAGAAGTACGGCAAAGCAAAAGCTAATCACGACAACGCCAGCTACGCTCCTACAGAACCGTTTTGATACTCTCTTATCTGTTAGCTCTTGACAGGCTGTAATAGATAGGGATCTAGAGTGTTCTATGGAGCTCTTTATATACCTTTGTAATACCTCTGTAAATGATAAGTTGAAAGTATTTTACACAAAGGTTTCCGTCTAGAGTTATCTTTCTTATATTTTGCTTTATTTATGAGCTTTGAACCAAAAGGAATACAAAAATCATTTGAAATCAAAAGTGTTTTGACAGAAAGCAACGAAATATAGATGGTTTCTTCTGGCGCACCCAATGAATTTTTTTTCCTCTACTCAAAAACAACTAATTTTGTTTGGCCCAACTAAAAACATTCAACACTATGTGTAAACCAATTCTTTCTCAGAAAGTGTGTGACCAAGATAGTCAAAATGTGCTTTAACCAAAACTAGACCCCAGATGATCCCAAAGCACTTATGATTGAGAGAATAATACATCGTAAATTAGATCATTCTCCATCCCAGTTGATAAAGCTTTGAGTTAGTATTATATCACGTTTTTTATGTTATATCAACTTTTGAAGACTTTTGTCTTAAACAAAATGTTTTGCATCAAAACCTATTAAAATCTAAGGTATTGTTGGCCTTAAGCTGGATTGAAACTGATTGTGAATCTTGCATGAATTGTAAAAGTCACACGTGCGCTGCATGACTTTTTCCAGTGGTTTCTATCAAATCAAACCTTTTTCCCTGAAGTTTCTCATGGGAACACATACAATAGAAGAGCCACTACTATCCTTTTAAAACAATTTCAAAATAAGGCAGTCTTATCACCAATCATGTAATAAAAGCAAAATATGAGATTATCTACTCAAAAGGAGCTCCCAATTTGTTTAATTATTTTATTCTTTCTGATGAATTTGAATAAGCGCCTATATTCTCCTGCGTGTGACCATGTGGAAAAAAAAAATGGAAGTAAGAGAGAGATGGGAGTAGTTTTAAGGCATAATTCTCCTTTAGACGGCATAACTTTAAGAAAGAACAGATGAACTTGATTTAAGGAGAAATGGAGAAAAGCTGTCTTAATTTTTACATGACAGCCTTCATACTTCTTAGTATAATGTTATGAACTTTATTCACAACATGTTTCTTTATTCACATAAGAATTCTTTGACTCACAATAACTATAATTAGTGGGCAATAATCACATATTCCAAAAGAAAAGGAATGCTTTATTTCAAATACATATGAGTCTTGCATAAAAATCTTAAGCGGTGGCATATATTCCTTATCATTTGTTCCCTAGAATTTAAGCTAGCAGACCGCACAAGTATCATAATACCTACCGTTGGATAAATATTTGATTCCACAATTCAACAAAATTGGAGCATGGAACTCTATGTGTCAGTGAACTCTATGTGTTTGAAAAGTCATATCACAAGAAACACCCGAATTTTATGAAAATGGAGCAGAAATGAAAGCAAAATTTAATTAGTTAAAACCAGAAGGTTCCTGATCTCTAATCAAGATTCTTAAATATGTGGTAGTTAGTATAACAACAAAACTATTCAATAACCCTCGTCCTTCACGAAATGATATATTTTATAAAATATTTTTTAAATAAGATATTTATAAATAATAACAAAATATATGTAAAACATATTTTATAATTTGATCAAATCAAAACTTTAAAATATTTAAATTTTTATCAATTCAAATATATATAATATTAGAATTTTGAAATTAAATGTTTATGAATGTTTATATGGTGTATAATTAAATGAAAATGACATTAACATTGATATATATTTTTTAATTTGAATATCTAACATCTATAAAATTTGACTTCTAACACATATTGTTCTATGATCATTTGTATTTTTATAATAAAAATTTAAACAATTAATCACAAAATTTTCAAAATGATATTTTTAATAGTTTTATTAATTTATAATCTTTCAACATAATTTTTTAATTTACTTTAATAATATAAAATTAAACAATAATGAATAAAAATATTCAAATTGTTATTAAATCTTTATAGTTCAGTATCATTAATTGTCATATTTATTTTAAGTTACACTAGATAATTTTCTAGTTTTTATTTAAGGAAATAATGAGAAAGATTTTTGTAAACATTTGATTATTGAGTGGTCCATTGTACTATATACGGTGTTAGTCATGTAAATTGCTAATAACTCAAGTATTTTTAATATGGACGATGAGAAAAGCTGTGGAGATAATACTTAAACTTTCTAGTCAACGTTATATTTTTAAAAGTGCTTCTCGATTGATATAATATGGGATCGTGCATATTAGACTTTTTGTCAAAGTTAGATGTTTATGATAAATATTTAGCACAGAAACGTGACTTTTTGTCAACTATCTATCATTTTCCTAGATAAAATACAAAGAATTATTTTCATAATTATCATCAATATACAAAGAAGTATCGTCATAATCATACAAAAACATTTTCTCAAATAATACAAAACAATATCTCAGATAATACATAAACATAAAAATAGATTGATTAATGGTTAGAAAAAAAAAACCCATACGGCTAAACCAGTCTAAGTTAATAATTATGTTGCTTCTACATAATAAAAATAAAAGCATAAGTTTCAATGATTGTGGATAACAAACACCAAACTCGTTTTCATCATGATCACTTTCAGTTTCATCATCAATCTGAACATTGTGGATAAAAACTTAGACACAGTAGATATAAGTAGATATTGTATCAACCACAGACAAAAAAAAAACAATCTTGAAAGCCAATGGATTCGATTTTTAGAATCATTATGCACTTTATTCGGCTCAAATAAAAAGATACAGAACTTCCATGATTTCACTTTTTAGGTAATTTTAAATGGAAACCATCAAGGTTCAAAAATAATCGTATTGTAGTTATCTATCTATTATTATAAAATAGAGTTTATTCACTCCTGATTCAGCCACATAGAATGCCAACTAGATAATTCAGTCTTCCTTGCGTCGACACGTGTCGAATCTATTATGAAACTCGCGTTTCATTAAAAGAGAGGAGTATTTTGTGTGTTTCAATTATGGTTTTGCTACATATTTAAGCCCATAAGAATAAACCCATTCTGAATCTATGAGATACACATTGATTAGGATTTTGGCTATTCTTCCCTCATCGACACCAAAACAGTTCTCAATCAACTTTGAGGTATCTCTTTCTTGATCTTCCATGGCGTCGTTCTGGTTACTCTCCTAATCAGCTTAAACGCTCTGAATTACAGGTCCATCCTTTATCGTCTTCTTAACTCTACAGACCAAAGTGAAACATGATCTGACATTGAATGCGAGTTTACCCTCTGCAAGACAGTGTCTCTACACTATATAAAGGTTAGCATAATTCCTTAGAACATCATCCTCACAAATCCTAATATAACTTCTATTTAGTAGCTTTTGATTGTTTTTTATAGAACTGTATATTTTGTTTGTCTTTTTGCTTTTCCCTTTCCTCTCCACAAGATCGTTTGATAAACACTTCGGATGGCTTTTGATCGTTTTTGTCTTATTTACAGTTGGCTGAACACAGACCACATGGTGGTGGAAGATCTTTGCTGCCGTTGCTCACTGTGAAGCAGGCTTTGTCGGAAGTTGATGGCAAAGATTCTCTGTGAGGAGATGAGGATGAGAGTTCTTTCTTCTCTTTGAAGAAATTGATCGACGGTTCAAGGCAATTACTCCACTAGCGCCGGTGAATCTCTAGGAAGAGCTTTCGTGGTGTTTGGTTTACTCCCCGACGTTGAGGAAGTTCAATTCTTCGGTACCGTTTTAATGGAAACACCGACTCACATCATCTTCATCTCTTTGGGAAGATATTGTTGGAATGAAGAAGAAATAGAAGAAGTTTTTATCCAGTAAGGTCTGCCAAAGTTAAAGCTAGCAAGGCTTGCCAAAGAAAATCAAGCAAGGTCTGCTAGAATGAACAGTACCTGCGGAGCTACAGTAAAAACAGACATATATTTTATTGTAGCTTTCCTAGTAAGCCAAATGTGTTTGGCTTCTAGAGTAAGCTTATTCTATTCTGCTTCTTCTTCCTTCTATTGTAATGATATTTCCAGATCTAAGCTGAAAGTGGGGAGTTCCCCTTTCTTCTTCACCATTCTCAAATCTCTCATACTCTCTGAAGTAAAAGTTAACTCTTTCCTTCACCAATTCTCGTATCTCTGTTTCTTAATCTTTCTCTTGTTCACTCTCAACCAGACTCTCACATACACTCACACACCTTTTCCCATTTTTTCTAACATGGTATCAGAGCTTTAAGCTCCTAAACCTCACAAAAGCTTCCGCAAATTCATTCTCGGTTCTCTTTCTCTATCCAAGAAGATAGCCTCTCAAACATGAAGAAAGGAGGAGTCTTTGGTGGGATGGATACAAGGAGGAGGTTATGTACTTAAGGAGAAGGAGTTGGAGTTCAACTCAACATCTCAGATCTAACAAGCTGTCATGACCCATGTGTATTGGAGGTTCAAGGAACCATCTCAGGCTCCTTGGTTGTAAATTAAACCTCTCCTTCTTGATATGAGCTTTAGATAATGGTCTGGTTGTGTTGAGTAGTGTGTTTGGTATTCTTGGAACATGTTCAAGTTGCTAGAGTTGTTGAACCTAGTTTATGTCCCATGATACTTATAGTTGTGTGTGTTGTTTCAGATGATTATATGAGTTGTCTAGTCTCTGGTTTTATCAAATTATCATTTAAAAAAAAAACTAAATTTCTTGTATTGATGAGTTATCTTACTTGAACATTTAGTGAATTGATTGCATGGATTTGAACTGAATGAGTTGTTTAGATTTTGTCCATTGCATTTTATTTAAACATTGGGATCAGACTTGGTGAGTTATCAAGGATTGATCCTAGTGTGTGTGGTCTGATTCTTGCTGGAGTTCGAGTGATGTTTCTGGTTCACGAGTGTTGTTCTCTGTCCATCATCAAACTGAGACAAAGAAGAAGGTTTTGCCCATGCTGTTCAGAGCCTACACATGTGTATATTCCTGTAGATCCAGAGCCTACACAGTGATGTATATTCCTGACCATGGAGAGATTGTTGGAGAAGAGGTCAGATGGTAATAAGTCTTGGTTGATTCAGAACACGGCTGTCCTTTGAAGATACCTCAAGGAGGATTGATGGAGAGGCAGACCAAAAGTTGACCAACCATCCACCAGGCTGGATCTTCTCATACCTTGTGTGTAGAACCGGTTGAATTAAGCGCAGCCTGTTTGGATGTTGAGCTCTTGGATCAAGAGACACACAAGGAACAATGGTGGTGTAAGGCATTGGAGCAGAGACCAAGGGTGGATCAGTTGGCTTAAGCGCAGGTGTTGGGACTGTTGTGCTCCTGGTTCAAGTTTAGTATTGCTCACTTCCAAGCTTGGTCCTTCACTTATACTCTCCGTATCAAGCTTGAGGAGGGGTAATGGTGAGCACTCCTGAAGGTTCAAGTCGTCCACTGCTTTGCCTCACTTCAAAAGAAGGATTCAAGTGTCCAAGAGACACTCATCATCACAAATTTTCTACCATATGCAAGGGGAGTAACCAATTCAATCTTTGAGTTAAAGTTTGATTGGTTTATGCCTTGAGAATTGATGCAAGTGTTTATGCATTGTGTTATAAGTAGTTGGAGTTCTCTATATCAAAAGCTGGTCGTCCCTAATCCCTTTGAAGATGGCGAGTAGTCAGAAGAAAGGGGAAGACATCAAACCAGCCAAGAGAAGAGATCCAAGAGGTTGGTGTGTGCAAGGTGTGGAGTTCACCCTTGCAGCACAAGTTAGGCCATGATCCAGAGTCTAAGGACTCCACCATGAGTTATCTGAAGTTCCTTAGACTCACTAGCCAATCCCTAGGTCTTGTTGAACTCTACTCTTTTTCCCTTAGCAAGTTTTGTCCCAAAGGGTTTTCTTGCTAAGGTTTTTAATGAGGGAGCTTCTTCAAGGTTCCAAGCTTGTCCAAGGATCTCCTATAGTCAAGCTTGAGGGGGAGTGTTGGAATGACGAAGAAATAGAAGAAGTTTTTATCCAGCAAGGTCTGCCAAAGTTAAAGCTAGCAAGACTTGCCAAAAAAATTCAAGCAAGGTCTCCTATAATGAACAGTACCTGCGGAGCTATAGTAAAAACAGACAGATATTTTATCGTAGCTTTCCTAGTAAACCAAATGTGTTTGGCTTCTAGAGTAAGCTTATTCTATTCTGCTTCTTCTTCCTTATAATCTATTGTAATGATATTTTCAATTAGATCTAAGCTGAAAGTGGGGAGTTCCCCTTTCTTCTTCACCATTCTCAAATCTCTCATACTCTCTGAAGTGAAAGTTAACTCTTTCCTTCACCAATTCTCTTATCTCTGTTTCTCAGTCTTTCTCTTGTTCACTCTCAACCAGACTCTCACATACACTCACACACCTTTTCCCAATCGCCATGGTAACATGCTTTCTTATTGTCGGTGTGGTAACCTCAGCCTTTCTGCACATTCAAACTCATGTTATTGACAATCAAACTTTGATGCAGGCTTTCTCTCAACATACAGAGCTTCCATTTATGTTCATGGAAGACTTGATATTTGTTCTCAACCGTAATTCTTTAGTTTAAGGTGATTCACACAGATAATACAAGCTCTTTTTCTGAAACACACGTAGAAGAAAATATTCTTCAAACTGTTGTTTTTTTCTTTCGATGCTTTCTATGTACGTTTCTTAAACGATTCACTTTACCATTGTCTATGTAATCCATCTTGTTGTTTAACATCCTAAATTAACAAGAGGTGGCGAGAAATAGCAAAAAAGGCTGATGGGAAAAGCTACTCTTCCGTTGTTGTGACACTTACTCTTCAGTTGGGAAGCTGTCATGGACTTGCAAGCATTGGTCGGCAACATCCATTATGGTAACTCCCATACTTTCATGAGACTTAAAAAATGGTTGTGAATGACATTTAATATTTTTCTTTTCGGCAGAGTACTTTTGACTTCATTACACGTCTAATATGAGTGTCTTGATGATTTTTAGATGGGCAAGGTAATTTTGACTTTAACATTACACTGACTCTGGTAATTTTTAATATGAGGCCATGATACATTGCTTAGATTTTGGCTCGCAATGGGGAGCAAAGAGTAAAATAAAAGTTGATTGATCTTATTGGCGAGATTGATGTATGCAATTAAATCAAGACACTGACGGCTCAACAATTCAAAAGCATCCATCAAAAAAAGAGATAGGACAACCATGCTGCTCAAGAAGGAAACTCATATAAAGCTGTTCCTTGTGGATTTACACATTTGTAGATGAATCTATGTATGTAGATGTTTCAAAAATCCATTGTTTTTTTGGCAAGACTAAGTAAGAGCAATGTTTCGGTCAATTTCTTTTCTTTTTCCATATTATGCCAAACATATAGAACTAAAAAATCTTTTCACGTATTCTAATTTATAGTATCGATCATATTATTTTTATCAATCAAAAGGAAAAAAGTGAAAAATGAAAGTCTGTAAGATTTATTTAAAAAAATCTAATCAATTATTTCCTAATCTAATCAACTCTATGTGACTTAATCAAAACTAAAATAAACATTTAGAAAAAGTAAATACTTACATTTTAATTTTTTATTATAAATATACAAGTGTTTTTTACATCATAATTCGACAAGTTTATAATTTCTAAAAAGAAGAGTAAAATACAAAGATAAAATTACTCCAAAGCAAATATGAACAATACATTAAAATTTTAAAATAAATCTTTTTATTGACTCGTCCGTCCGTAGGACGGATTTACCCAAGTGATAAATAAAAGGTTGAATTGATGTAAAAAAAGCTAAAAGAAATTACTTGAGAAGCAAGTTTAGCACTCTTAATTTCTAAACAGTCTGACAAAATGCCGGAGAAATGCGTTGTGGCTATTCGAACTGATAAGAAGGAGGAACCCTAGCTCGACCGTTCGGATTGTATGATGATCCACCGCGCGCATCCAGGTTTGGGCTTGTTTGGTGATAAGTCCAAGAGTATTCCGATCCTGTGCGAGACAAACTAAGAGCATTTTATCCATGGCTCTTAGCCATGGATCTTAGGAAAAAAATTATTTAAAAATTTGTGGGTCCCACTCATGTGTTAAGAGTTGCTTTTTTCTCCTCTTCTGTAAGAGGCGATCTTAAGGTGGTTCTTAGACTGTTCGTAGACCCTACTGATACGAAGGAGAAATGCGTTGTGGCTATTCGAACTGATAAGAAGGAGGAACCCTAGCTCGACCGTTCGGATTGTATGATGATCCACCGCGCGCATCCAGGTTTGGGCTTGTTTGGTGATAAGTCCAAGAGTATTCCGATCCTGAGCGAGACAAACTAAGAGCATTTTATCCATGGCTCTTAGCCATGGATCTTAGGAAAAAAATTATTTAAAAATTTGTGGGTCCCACTCATGTGTTAAGAGTTGCTTTTTTCTCCTCTTCTGTAAGAGGCGATCTTAAGGTGGTTCTTAGACTGTTCGTAGGCCCTACTGATACGTGGTGGTCCGCGATTGGTTCTCTGTTTTTATTTTATTTTTTATTTTCTTCGGGCAAAAAACAAAAAGCAAAAAACAAAAAAAAATACTAAAAACCTGTGCCAAGAAACCTTAAGGTTTAAAGATGCTCTAACAAATAAATAGAGGCCCAATATATATGCGATTTCATAGAGCCCACAAGGAACGATTAACTATGTATTTTAGCCGTTGGATATTATATAAAGCTTCTACCAAATGAACATTCTAAATTTCTGGCGATGACTTTCTTTGTTCGTAACAAAAACATTATGGATTTTGTTTTGCATTTGAATTAAAAAAATATACAAAATTTAACATATTGTTCATTAATAATCTTTAATTCTTCAATGCATAAACATGGTTGTGCAATTTGGAAAAGAAAGTTCCTACTAGAAAATCTATTCAAATTCGCTGATATTATTGAATTGGTCATGATCCGAAAGCTTGGACAATTATTCTCTTTTTCTTCGGACCAGTTTCCGTGCAAGAGATCCAGCTGCATCTTGGTTAGTACACTGCCCCACTTTCGGTCAGCCACATCCTTGTGCAGGCGTAACAACATTGATAAGGTTTGTATTGTAAAATTATTCGACATTGAGATGAGTATTTTTCAATGATTAAAGGAGGTTCCGGGTCAAAGGTCCATCTCCATACATATTTTTAGGGTAAAATTCATGCCATATTAAATTAATTCTCTTTAAGAGAGTGAAAACCATTTCCAACGGGATCGTCTCAATTAGGTAATCTAAGAGTTTTTGCCACTAAACAATTATTCGGTTGATGATTGAGATAAATTTACCTGGAAGAACAAAGTTGTTTAAGCATTACTAAGCTTATAAAATGCCTGAAAAAGTCTCAGTCTACTGAGCTTCCTCTGTAGACTATAAATGCAATTTTTTTGTGGCGTTGATTACTCTGATTGACAAACAAAACGAAATCACATTGGTTATACTGATCGCACAAAATAAACTGGTTCGACTCTATGTATCGTTTTAATACCACTGCTATTATACATGGAGTCACTAGAGATGTGTCTAGTCTTATAAATTTAAACACATGACATATATGTATGTAAACAACATTTAAGACGAAACATAACCACTCTAATCAATATTGTCTTTGATCTTCTCCTCCATCTCAAACAACGACGATAAACAACAAACAACGTCCCTTCTCTTCCCGCCTATCAAACTCTCCGGTAAGCCCTGGACAGACGTCGACGAGGTATCATCTGAGGATGAGTACGACGTGTAGAATGATAATGGCGACGATGGAGATTCCTCGACGAGGACAGAACGAGGTTCTCGGGGGACGTCTGTAGAAAATCCTACCGCTAAGTTTAAGAGCAAATCGGCAAAAGCGGCGCAGATGTACTGGTGGCTTGTCTTGACGTTAACTTTCAAGAACAAGAAAAGAAGCTTCTCGAGCCTTCTCCAATCATGATGAAGCGCGTGTAGATCAACCATCTTTTCCATGGATTTCTTGAAATCCGAGTAAGGGTCGTTTGATTCTAAGGACAAGAGCATGAAGCCTTGTTCTTCCTCAGAGGCATCTTCTTCTTCTTCCCTTGTAGTAACTTCTTCTAGTATGGAGTTTGATCTTCCTCTACGTTCAAATATAAGTCTTTTTGATGATTTCAGTCCTCTAATCACATTCTCTATACACTCTCTCTCCCGTGGCTTTTCTATGATGTTGGTGGTGGTAGAGGAGGAGGAGAAGCTGCGTGAAGGTGACTCGGGTTTGTTGACATTTTTAGGTTTGTTAACGGTGAAGAAAGCTCTGAAAAATCTTTTCTTAGGGTTTTGTTGATAACAAGAAGGTGATGGCCACGAAGAGGACGAAGATGATGAATATGAAGTGATCTTGTTCATAAATGGGAGCTTCATTTTCTTCCCCATTTTCTTCTAGTTTGTTTAATTGTTGAGAAAATAAGAAGAGTATAGCTTTTCTCTTTTCTTTTCAGAGTTGGATTCAGAATGTGACTTAATGGGTGAGACAGGGAAGGAATATTTAAGGCTTTTGGAAAGAAAAAAAAAGGAGGAGAGGCTGAATGAAAGGATGGGTGGGTCTTTTTCTGAAGAGAGGCTTTATTTGCTTTGTTTCAAGATTTGTTGTCTTTTTAATGGTATATAATTATTGGCTCCAATATTTATTGCTTGGTTGGGGATCATTCATTTTATCTTACATATTCCGGTTAAGAATTTTGCATATAAGCTAAATGTCCTGATTTGAATATCAAAAATCAAGTGTCAGAATATTATATTAATATAATTTATTCGCTACATGAACTACATTTCCGTTGATAGACTAATAGGTACATGAATTTACTTTCTAAAAAATATTAGGTTAACTTGTCGATGAAAATGCAAGTCACATGCACGAAATAAGTACATGCATATTATAGTACATTTACGTTTTAGTTTAAGCTTTTTTCTTTGTTTTATCAAATGTCGCTTTTAGTAAATTTTAAATATTTGATTATTAAATATAGGAAAATATAAAACTAATTCCCCCTAGTTGCGCTGACCACTTCGATTAAGTCTTTTCGGAAAATATATTTGTTTATCAGCACTCTAGCTTTCTTAAATAGGTGTGTAGTTAGCTCAAAATAGATGGATGAATATACTTTTAAGATTTGACTAAGTTAAAGGCAGATGTGATTGTGAATGCGAGAATTTGTAAAAAACATGTAATTGTAAATATTCAGAAAACAATTTTGATACTGAAAAGTTTGAAGCAGCATTAAGCCTGTTTCAAAAAAAAAAGTTTGAAGCAGCACAAAATTGTAATATTTTATAATTGTTATCAAACACCGATAACTATTATCACCCACAAACACTGCCAGTCAACCTCTTAATTTCTAAGTGAGCAAAAAATTCTATGCTATATGAAATTACACGAAATCGAAATGATTATATATAGTATATGCAACGTAACTTGGCAATGAATAGTGTCTGCAAAAGCTAAAGGCTACGTCAGTCAGTGTGTGTTCGCTTATTAATTCTACAACATCACCGAAATAATTAGTTGAAACTTGATAGCTGTACCTGCAGACAATATCCAACATGATCGTAATATTATAGTAATTTTCAGTAACAATACCTAATAATTTGAACACATGATCAGTACTTATCTCCAGACCCCCTAGCTAGAGTAGTAATCACATTATCCGTTGATAACTAAATTCTAGACGTACGGTACCAATTTTTTTTTGGTAAGCTTCTATTATATAATATATAGTAATCATCTCTTATAATCGTATTAGCTAGGTAAAATGATTTGAGCTATGTTCTATACTTATATGATTGGCAGTTGGTAGTCGTTTTATTAAAGGTTAAATGAACGGCGAACCTTTTAATAAATCCCGGCCACTGGGGAATTAACATTTCAGCATCGTCAGGGACGGAAGACCGACGCGTGGCAACACGTGACTAGTCTGAACCATTTCTATGGGGCCAGGATACCTCTGTATAATTCAAAAAAAAAAAAAAGTTAAAACATGAATTAGTGCTTAAGATATTATAGTAAAAAGATATCAATATTTAATTTAAAATGCGAAACGAATTTAAAAGTTTACATATAGACATGCATGTGTACGTATCTCACACTTTAAATATGGCACAAATGAAATTAAAGAGAAGAAACATAAAGTAAAACTCAACAAAAAGTTTTGATAATAAAAAAAAAAAACTCAACAAAAAGTCGAACAAACCAACTAACTATCAAAGATGCAAAAGATATGATGACGTCAATGCTAAAAAAAAATTAAGTTCCGTAGCAGCAGCTTCAGCTGAAACATTTCCCGAACATTAATTATAATTAATTCACATCTCTTTCCAGAATCTGATACAGTTTTAATGCTAGGACCTTAATAGTTAAGGCCATCGGCTTGGATGGCCCGGCTTAAATACGAACATATCTACAAGAAATTTGGATTGATCTGGTTCAAGAAAGTTTTAGTCTACAAATTGTAGTCTTGGCCGTCTGAGTCCACACATATCATAGAACTGATCAAGTTTCAAGTTGTAACGTGAGAAGAGAAATGTAAAGGAGTGAAAAATGTGAAGGGACAAAATTTTTTGTATCTTTTTGCCATTTCAGCCAAATGAGTTCACATACTTGACAAAAAAAAATGAGAAAGGACAACAGTCTATATGTTTAGGGTATAATTAAAAACTAAGAGATTGTATTTTATTTTCGCTAAGAGACTCTCTATAAGAGACCCTCTATAAGAGACCTGCAATAATCGTAGTTTTACCTTCACGTATTTCCTCATGTGGCAGAGTTTGGCATCCACAAACATAATGCCAATGTTTGAAAACCGGACCGGATACCGACTCGGTGTAGCTACTGGTTGACTGGTTCGACCGGTTCACAGATTTTCTATCTATGAAACTTATATATATAATTATATATTTATATTATATGAACTTTACTTCTACATATAATACATTCTCTATTCTTTTCTATAATTAACTAAATATAAACAATAAACATAAATCTAACTGTATATATTGTAAAATAAAATTGAATAGTGAATACTATGTAAACTAAAATTGATAAAATCATACTATGATTTACAATTAAAATTATCATATTTATTTATTTTTACAACTAAATCTCAAATTTTATGAATATGGTAAAATAAAGATAGTATATGAAAGTCAAAAATATATTTTTCACATTGTTTCTTAAGAAAATAAAAGATCAATTAAATAGTGATAGTTGAACACTAATTATAAAATATTAAATTTTAGCTAATAATAGTTGAAAACACTTAATTATATGTTAATTTTTATGAACCGGATTTTAAAATTGACCCGGGTCACCGGGTTTACCGGTTTTCAGCCTGTTTTACCGGTTTTTACAAATCCGGGTTTTAAACCGAACCGGACTCGGCTTCTTCAGCGAGTCACGGTCAAACCGGTTCGACCGGCCGGTCCGGTCCGGTTTTCAAAACACTGCATAATGCTATACCCCGAATCTTTTAAAGCAGATTGAAAAGATGTAGTAACCTAGAAAAACAAAAAAGATGTAGTAACTTTCTGATATTTAGTAGATTTTACTTGCATATAATAATAAGTACAAATTTCGTTTCGTTATCAGTATCGTTTGATATTTTTTATACAACATGTTAGTAGTGTTCAAGGTTCTATAATACCCTTCACTAATTTTCTTATATTTTTTTTATAAATTTATCTAATTAATAGAAACTTGAACACTATTAACATGTATAAAAAATTATCTAATTTTTCTATAATAATTACTAATTTCATTTCGTTATCAGTGTCATTTGATTTTTTTATACATGTTTGTTGAACATTAATTTACACTGAAAAATACAACATAAAGTTCTTTATGAAACAAAACAAAAATAAAATTGTTCCTCAAAAACAATGAAATTATACTTGCACCACTACATTATTATATAAAATAGAGGTATTACAAAATTTTCAGCAGAAGAAACACATATCTAATTACGTTGATTATTAAAATTCCTTAGACCAAAACTTTGATGGGTCATATGTTGATACTAAAAAAACAAGCAGCACTACAGTAGAGATATTACTGGGTCTTTGTCGATGTCATCCTTGCATATGATCCACAAACAAAAATACCCTGCCCTCTCTATTAGGATAAAAAATAAAATGGAAGTAATTAGGGATGGACTCATCTTCCGATCTTCCTTTTGACTAATGTTCATCAACACATGCATGCATGGTAGGCCTGAGCATTTTAACCTGGATCCAATAATTCGAACCAAAACCGACCCAAAACCAAACCGAAAATTTACAAATATCTATTGGGTCTAAAATTCTTCTACCCGAATGGATCCGGAGCCAAAAAGAACCGACCCGAATAGATCCGGACCCGAAAAGAACCCGACCTGAATAGATCCGACCCGATAAGAACCGATTCAAACCCGACTTAAAAACTTTAAAATATATTTTTATTAACAATCTTTGTCATTATTTTGTAATATTTTTAAGTAATATGAAGTTTGAAATGTAAAATATAGAATTAAAAATGTTCTATTTTAACTATTAATAGTTTATTTTAAGTTTTTTTGTAAAATTTTAGATATATATGATAAATTTTGATTAAATTCGATGGAATTTGAGTATTTCAATTTTTTTATATCCTAAATACCCAAACCCGACCCGGATTCGACCCGATCCGAATCCGAAAATTATGGATATTTTAATTATAGACCCGAACCGACCCGGACCCGACAAGACCCGACTCGGAACCGATCCAAAAAATTATAGGTACCTAAATAGGTCTAAATTTCCAGGACTCAAAGAACCCGGACCCGAACCCGACCCGAACCCGACCCGATGATCCGGATGGTACGCTCCTACGAGGCTTGTCAATATTTTTAATATAGACCGTACGTGGATCCCCCCACATTCTACGCTAATTATCATATAACTATTACACTTTATTAGTATATATCGTTAATGCCATCATTGGTACTAATCCATTACACAAACTGATGGTTTTTTCATGCTTTCGGAAATAACATTAAGTTTTTGTATTGACAAAGGGACGAAGGGACAAATACAAAATAGATTGATTTAAAAAATATATTACCAGCATGAGTCACACGCACTGGAAGCAAAGAAAGAAGACAAGCTCACGAGTATACTAACTGTTCATATGGCATGAGATGAAACCTCCGAAGAAGATCTAATGGGTCCGCGTATTAGTCTCTCTAGACGCAACTCTTATAGATTTTTAATAAACGTCAATTGCGTGCACGTTTACCTCGCGTCTATCACGACGTATCAAGCTTGTACCATATATTTATTTGGTCGTCTTCATGATACATTTTGAGGCTACTCTAGCTGTGATGAAGGGTGTGTACCTCAACCATCTCCACCATGAATCATTTGAAATTGTAGAAAAGGTGGATTGATTCCAAGGATAAGAGCATGAATCCTTGTTCCTCAACGCTTCGAGTATAGATTTGGATTTTCCTTTTCGTTCGAAGATGAGTCTTTCTGATGGTTTAATACCTTTGATCACATTCTCTATGGACTCGGTCTCTGGCAGCTCTTCTATGCCGTCACCCGTGAATGAGGAGGATAAGATGATGGTAGAAAGTGGCTTCTCTTCCTCTTCCTCTTCCTCTTCCTCTTCCTCTTCCTCGTCAACGTCATAAGGGTTGTTTGTGATACTGGTCGCTCTGAAAGATATGGTTCTAGGGTTTTGGTGACAAGATGGCCAAGCCCATGATGATGAATTTGAATTTGAATTCGAAGAAGATGAAGATGGAAAATTCTTGTTTAGAAACGGGACTTCCATTTTGTTCTTTGTTTTCTTCTTTTTTTTTTTTGTTTTTGGATTGGAGTCAGATTGAGAAATTGCTTAGGGGAAGTATAAGGGTCTAGGGTTGGGCTGTGGGATATATTCTGAAACTTCATATTATATTGACTTATTGTTTTACCTAAAAAGAATGACGTTGATTGTAATTGACCAAGCATTAGATAGTTTGAAAGCTCTGGTTTTGTAAAGAAAGCATGTGTATTTTGTTGTACAATTAGAGTATTTGGGTCTTTCAATACTTGGTTATCCTCGGATATACATACGATGATACGAACATGTTTCTTTTAAAATAGATTATTTATTCTAGAAATTAGATTTTCAAACTAATGCGATAGCTTTTGTCCAAAGCATTATGGGATGTATTCAATCCTGAGACCTGGAATGATTTATATTGAAATGACAATTTTTCTTTCTTTTCAACACAAAATTTTAAAAAGTTTTTAAAATCCAATATTATTTAACTTGTTCTTTTAAATTTTACTTTAAATACGTTTTTATTAGAAATATATCAAGTACTGAAATTTAATTGACTTCTTGTATTTGATGGAATTTCTTAATTTGTTTTTCATAAATCTGATAATTATGAATAAAATTTTAAGAGTATTTTAATTAAAATTCTGGCAGCTCTTCCTTTCTTTCTTTTTGTGCGACATTATTAATTTCACATGTGGTCACACGGATATGAACTCATGCTTACGGTTCATTTGAATATCCGGGAGAGAGTCTATCCGTTGGCTACATCTCCCACCCATGGATTAGGTCTGTGTCTTTAATAGATCTGAATTTAAACCTTTTGTGTGGCAACTCTTCCTCAGTTCACCAAAATAATATAAATTTCATGAAAATCAAAATCATTTGGAAACCTCCCAAATATAATATTTAATATACAGTATACACTATCAGTAAATTTTTGACTATTCCAACAGACATTATCATATATATATCTTTGGACACGAATATTTATCTTCAATTTTCATTATAGGTCACATGCACCACACACATGACATATCACTAGTCTAGTTTCACGTTGCTAAGCTTAACACAAAGATACTCTAGGAACGGTGAGAGTTCCGTTAATTATGCTCTTAGATTCTGGCTATAAGATAATTTACAATGGTTCGAGACGGATCTTATTTTCTTCTTCTGTTGACAAAATAAAAGATATTGCAATAAAGTAAGGATATGAGTACTTCTCATGTTTTTATCATGAAAAGTTAAGTTCACAAGTTTCGTTTACGGTACTGGATTGCTTGCCTATACTAACTCACATTTAAAATGTGAAGTAATTAATTTTGGTCTTGAATAATTTAGGTAGGCGTGGCTGTCTACATTCATCAACCATTAAATAGTTCAGGTAAACATAATAATAACCGTGTCTACCACCATTTGTGTTGTGTATTCTTCAAAAGCCTGTCGACAGACCAATACTATAATTATAATATGGATGCAACAAATAGATCTCCGAATTTAATTTCACAATATCTCCATATTTATTAGTAGCAACTTGACAAACTCTAGAATAATGGCACGGGTCTAAGGGTTACTGCGTATGTGTCTGAAACAATCATGTAAAGTTTGAAGATGTCTTCTCAAAATTTTTTTTTGAAGATGTAGCAACAAATTTAATCAAAAAGAAAAAGGTTTGGAGAAGTAACTTCTCGCATAGCTTTCTAAGTTTCGTTAAATTTGTACCTTGTAAGCAATTTACAATATTATCTAACCATATAACCAAATAAAAGGTATCGAAGTTATATATACTCACCGATGGTATGGTTCGAAAAGATTACCGGAACAAAGTTGAGGAAAAAAATCAAGAAAAGAGAAATTAAGACTGGAAAAGAATTGAACCAAGAGGTTTTGTTTGAAAGACCCGGTATAATTTGTTGGGTTTTCATTTAAGATTTTGCTGCGGTTGGTTGGTTTGTTCGTTTTTATCATTAAAGTGCTTGAATATATTGAATCGATGGAAGTGATGGTATCAAAAAACACCAAAATAATTTGTTCGTTTTTTTCAAGTACTTCCACACTTTTGATTTTGTATTCTACTTACAGTTGATGTTGCTTCTTCTTGAGATCACAAATAGCTTGTCAAAGGATCTCCAAAGAAAAGATCAGGACATTCTGAATGCTATGTCACTTGTGAAATTCACCGAGCAACAATTATACAAGATCTGAAATGATGGAGGGGAATCTTTGATCAATAAATTTCTTCGTTTTGTGAGAACTACAAGATTGAGTTCCTGGTCATGGATGATGAATTTTATGGAAAAGAAGAAATATAACCAACTTGCATCATTACAAGATGGAGTGGTTTTACACTATATTGGATATGCAGATTCAAGAGTTTAATGACCGTTTTGATGAGGATAACACAGAATTACTTGGCTGCATTGCTTCCTTGAGTCCCGTAATTCATTTCATGAGTTTGATCAGTTAAAAGTTATGAGATTGTATGAGTTTTATCTTGAAGATTTTGCTTCTATCGAACGGATTACTCTTGAGCATCAACTAGGTCTCTATATTGACAACATTTGGGAAGATGAAAGATTTTCTAATTTGAAGGATCTTGGCGATCTTGCATGTATGACGGTGAAGACAAAAAAAAACATTTTTCACATCCTCAGGTTTATCAGTTTTTAAAGCTAGTTTTGACTTTACCTGTTGCCACCGTTACATATAAAAGATGTTTTTCAGTATTGAAGATGGTAAAGACTAGTTTGTGGAACCGGATAAACAATCAATTTTTTAAATGATTGTGTTGTTTATTTTGTTGAAAAAGAATTGTTTGAGAAAGTAACAAATGAAGTAGTAGTAAAAAGATTGCATAATATGAAATCTCGTAGAATAAATTTGTAAAGTACTTTTTAGTTATGAATTTTTCTTTTATCTAAATGAATTAGTTATTGAGGTACCCTGGATTAATGATAGTCCCAGGTGTTGATGCTTGGGCTGATCTAAATGAATTGAACTTCTGAACAAGTTTAGTATACGTCTTTTAGAGGTTCAACTGCCGTTTTTCCAGTTATTATGTATTTTGCTTTTGAAGCCCACTCGTACTCAACCTTTAGACCATGTGGTAACCTTTTTTAATAATGGAAAACGATGAGGTTGTGATAGATGATTACCTTTTTAAAAAAAATATCATATGTAAGAGTCGGTTTTTAATATTTTTAGTTAAAAGTTAAGAGCCCCGTTAATCATGCTCTTAATAGTGTTTATGGTCAAGGCTGCTGTAAGAAAATAATTGACTGAATGTTGATTTTAATTGGTAACTAGGGGGGTTTTGGATTGGTCAAGAAAGAATCTTATCTTATCTTACTATATTAAAAGGGGAATATAAGCTCCATTGAGCCTATCCACGTGTGCAAAAAAATCAACCAATCAGAAGATTTTATTTAGACACGTCATACAAATGTTTACTCTACATATAATTAATTTGGGCCATTTTAACTGAGCTTAAACAATTTCAAGAGTCCATTTTATTAAAAGCCCACAACCCCTTAAACGCTAGATTGGGTCGTCGCCGTCAAACTACGACTCACCCTCAACGTTCCAAACTGAAAATTCATCCGTATGCAACTCGACTTTAAAGTGAACTAATATATATCCCTCTAAATCACTCAATCCGGTTCTTTACTCATTTCTTCGTGAGATATGGTATCGTTTCACCTCCATTTCTTTCTCCTCCTATATAAACCCCTTTGTAAATCATATATTCAACCAAAATCTAAAACTTCCGTTAAAGAACATAAAGCTATGGCCATGAAATCTGTTCAGTCCTCCGGCAAGTCTCCACTTCTCAATTTTTTTTCTTTTTTTTTTGGTAATCTCCACTGCTCAATTTTCCGTCGACATGTGAACTTTGGTTCTATTAATTCAGGTTCCATATGATTAACAATTAAAGTCCGGATGGAAATTCCAGTGATTCTAGATGGAAATCATCACAAACTTCACTAACTCAGGTCCTACGTTCTAATCTGAAACCATGTTGTTTTGTTTGTTTCTTGGTGTCATTGTTGGGTGCTGTTTCGCAGCTCCAGCCGCAAGAGAATTTTTTGGGTGAATAATGGAGCTGTCAAATCGCACCGGTGAAGAAGTTTTGCCTTCGGACGGTCAGACCCATCACTTGAATGGATCAGTCCTCGAATCTTATCGAAAGTCACGTTGAATTATGGGTTCCTGCACTGCTTTTCTCTTTCTCCTGTCAATATTGATATTGTGGGTGCGATTAGCATTCTGTGAAAATTATTTACCAAAATGTGGTGTTTGTCGTTTGATTGTGGCAGTTAGTGTTGCGGGCGGAGGAAGTGAATCTTACCCGGAACGACCCGATTAGCCCTTCGTCTTTTCATTGTCGGAAAAACAACCTAAAGTGATCAAGGATTTCCCAAAGTAGTCTGCACAATGGACATGATGGCAAACAATATTATTTTTCATTTCTATGAACATAATACTTAAGTCATAGTGTAAAGGTAAAAATTGGTCGTGTCATGGTTGTTTTGTGTTTTGTATGTTTAAACATAGGCAAAGCTTAAGAAAATCTGAAGATCCCACTTTCCAGGTTAGAATTATTACAATTTCAATCACAAGAACACCTTTCGTTTACACACCTTCCGACTTCTATAAAAAGTCTTCTTGCTACTATGTTAAACGTCTCTTCTTTTAGTAATACCAATATAAATAATGTTTGTTACTTTGTTGTTTTTGTTTCTCTGTGAATGAAACATTGTAATTGTCTCAACTTGGTGTCAAGGTCAGAGAGAGAGTGCTTATACGGGAATCTTGGGGGAAGTGATCAAAGCTCGGGTGACAGCTCTCAACATAGCTGACATTTTTCACATAACCTTAACAAGTGAGTTTGGTCAGTGGAGATTCCAGTATCTTTCTGTCAGTGTGTAGGAATTGTTCGCATACAAAATGTTAGAATCTCTACAATGACAGAATAATTTTGGAGTCTCCACTGACACCTTTGTGTATGCCATATTTTTTTAATTTTCTAAAAGGACATGTGTATGCCGTATTGTTTCCCTTTCCGCTTGAATAAAATTGATCTCAGCCAAAAAAAATTAAAACAGGGTCCACATTCGGGTGCAAGGCAAGTGGAGTTAAGGCTCAGTGGAATTGGAGAAAGAGGATAGAAGCCCTTCATGTTGTGGGCAAAGGGGGGGGGTGACCAAAGAATTGATGGATGATGGATGCAAGCTACAACCTGAAAACAAGAGAATAGAATTTTTATGAGTTTTTATAAGTTTTATGATGCAAACAGAAGCAAATATGAATATGAATCAGAATGATAATATGAATAAAAACAAATAGAAAAGGGATAGATTTATGGAGATGCGATCTTTGTTGCTGGATGTGTATCACTCTCAACAAGGATCGATGGGTGGAAGATGAATGAAGATGGAACCGGTCTTGCTGGATGTGTGTCACTCTCAAGATCGATTGGTGGATGGAGATGGAATGATGGACGCCACAAAGCTCTGTGAAAGGAGGCTTTGATAAGTCTAGATGCTCAAGAGCTGCTTCTCACACACTCAAAAGACTTAGAACAATAGTTTTGACAAAACTAGAAAAACTGAATAATTCTTATTACTTTCAAAAGGGGTCTAAATGTTACAGCCTGAAAATCAGACTATAAGAATGGATAAACTGAGGTTCAACCTGAAACAAAGAAGATAGATTTTTATGAGTTTTTATGATGCAAAACAGAAACAGATGAAAGATGAATGGATTGTGAATTATATGATGAACTAAACAAGATAAATAAGCAAAGGAAAAAGGATAGATAGGATGGAATTAGGCTGCTGTTCGTGTGACACTCTCAGTCTAATCAGTTGATGGATTGAAGTGGAGTTGTGGATGAAGGTTTGGTTGAATCTCTCAATCTGATGGGATGATGGACGAAATGGATTGAATAGACACCACAAAGCTCTGTGAAAGGAGACTTTGATAAGCCTGGTTGCTCAGGAGCTTCTTCTCACAACACTCAAAAGACTTAGAACAATAGTTTTGAGAAAACTAGAAAACTGTAATTTTTTAATTCATAATAATCAAGGGTGGTTTTTACAAAGACAACTACTGAGCTTATATAGGCTCGACCTTGTGACATTCTAACAGTCTAAAATTGACTAAAGGAAACAAATAAAATTGAAATAAAAGTCTTGGAAGCAAAGGCTTTGATGGCTCCATGAAACTAGCCTTTAGCTTGATTTGTGGTCTTTGAAAAGAGATGATCTTGTATCTTGATATCTTCTTGAACCTGGACGGTTTAAGGGGATAAGAAAGCTTTCTTGGGATCTTCTTTATGGTTTGGAATGAGCTGATGTCGTGCCTGATCTGAAGAGAGAAGAGCTGTTGGGGTTTTATTGTAAGAAGCTCCAAATAAGGCAGTTTGGTGTAAATGAGGATCCTCCTGATCTAATGGTTGCTGGTGCATGGTATGAACTCATAGAACTCTTCTGAACCATGCATAATGTCTTCTGGACGCCTTGGGTTAATGAGAATGTCTTCTGGTCGGAGCTGGTTAGGTTGGAAAGGATTAAAACCGAAAGATTATCCAATCTTTCCATAAATAGCTCCGATTTGATTTAAGTGAATCTTCATTGAACCGCCTGTTCTCCTGGTTCTGGTGTAGCTAAGGACTTCTGGATTACCTCCTGATTGGTTGAAATGATCTCCTGGACGCCAATGTCTGGTTTGAAGCTGATTGAACCGGTTAGCTTCCAATTGAGGCAAGTGCAGAACTGATTTGGCCGGTTTTGGAGAATGGATCATAACTTCTTCATTCCGTGTCCATTTCTCCTGATATTGGGTTTTATGGAAAGCTGAGATACTCCTATTGAATCCTATAATGGGCTTTGGTTCAGGCCGCTCCTTATTCGGGCTTGAATCTCCTTCTAAAGTCGGGTACTCGCGGATGGATGGGCTGGCGAACCTCCATTTTGTAAAAATCATAACTTTCTGGTCCGGACAGCTTTGGATGTGATTCCAATTGAGCTTGGCTTCTTCTTGAGTGTATAATCCATGAAAGTTGGTTTCATGGTGAAATTCTTTCGGGTTGTAGAAATATGCGTCTTGGACTGGACCTATGTCGCTGGTATCGCCTAAGTGGTTGGTTTGGACGGTTTGGTGAACCTCCGGTTCAGCTACTGGTTTGATGGCCGCATCACTTCATTATGAGACGGAGAGGTTTAAAACTGAGATTCAGATTCATTCCTTGAGATTTATTTAAGAAACAATGTTTGCTAACATAGACACATACAACAGTGGGGCAATCACATATAAAGCAGAAGAACTGAAGTAAGGATTATCCAAATATGGATCTAGAAGCGAAGCAGCTCATGAATGCTGTAAGTTGGTTGAAACTATTTTTCTATTCCCTTATTTTGCTATAAAACTAATGTGTCCACAGAATTCTGCTTTTGTCTGGTGTTAATAGGGGCGGGCTAATCTGACTGCATCGAGTTCATTACTGCAACATTGCTTGAAAGTATTGAGAATCTTCACAAAGCCTTCAAGAATTAGCAAAGACAGTAACAAGTAAACAACACATTTCTTCTCGGCTCTTTCCTTCTTTACCGTCATATAAATAAGTAAGAGTCTGAAACCTTTGCTTTCGATCAAAACTTTTGTGCAGATACATTTCAGTCGACGAATAAGAAGCTGTGTTGGAGGAATATGCAATGGGAAATGATGCAACAATTAAAGAGGTTTTCTCTATGAAAATTCATATAATGTGAGCTTAAAAAAAATACATCATCATTTCTGGATGCCGTTTTTGATCAATGTCTTTTTCCAGTTAAGAGTTCCTCTCACGGCAGAGCTTCATTTTGATTGAAGAGATATTATCCTTCACTTTTTTTTTATGCTCTGTTAATGTAATACATACTTCTCATGTTATATGTCTTTAATATAACATCTGCAATCTCTATAACATCATGGACGACCAGCATGCTCATTTTGAACTATGCATGACAAAAGTTTACTGATATGATGAGAGAATAGAATGACTTAGTGAATGCGCGACGGAAATTGAACTCCTCACAAGAATACACGAACACTTGGTGTATTTGATAAAAATTATAATTAGTTTCTTTTTATGTTGTTGTCGTATTATTTTTCAGAAAATGAAAAGTTATAGGTATGAAAACAGTTTTTTTTTAAATGTTAGTCTGTGATTCAGAAACTATCGATTGATTACACTTAGGAACTAGGAGAAAGAAGACAAGTAATTAAAAGATTTTTTACGGTTTGGTTTTGGGTTTATATATTATCCAAATTCTTATTGAACACAGAATATGTAAACTTTTTAAAAATTCAAGTAAAATAAAAACATAAACAAATAAATTTCTCACATTGCTTGATAAGGCCAATGTATAAACACAAAATAGTTGGTAATACTATAAACATATAATATAATATTAAAAAATATATATCTTGTTTTATTGGTCTGTAGCATCACTCCATACAGAGAAAGATGTTGAAATTACAAAGTAGTTGACTGAAGATAAAATTTGATTAAAAAAAATTGGAATAGAAGATGGTAATTATTAACCTTATTAACATTTTCGAGCTGTAACCAGTGGCCAATCTGCATAGGTTTTGGGAGGAGCAGCTGCCACCTATGTTTTTGTGGAAGTTGTTTAAAAACTTTTTATGTTTGATCTTTTTTATATGTTATTTTATAGGGTGAATTGGTGAAATACAAAAAAAAAAACAGTTGTAAAAAACAAAACAGAAAGAGTTAGAAAAAGAAAGGAGAAGAGATTTACTTAACAAATTTGAATTATTTTTGTGGTTATAAAGTGTAATTTCTGTATTTTATACTCCGCTGTTCCGAATGAAAAGGGATTCTAGATCTGTTACTGGTTGTAATTTTCTAAGTTTTGAAAGAAGATCACTATTGTAAGTGTAAATTCTGTAAAGTTCCTTTGTGATATGTAAAAAAGGTATAATAATATAAGTTCAGATTATCAAATATTTTTTACATATAGAAAAAAGATTAAGTAAACATATCTGATCTTTTACCTTCCAATTTATCAATTAATAAATATTTTATCTTTATGAAAGTTATAGTGAAAAATCATCTCATATTTGAAGTTGGAGAAAACTTTGAAGGCCATGTTAAGTTTTTGTTTTTCAAATAATCTTCTGATAGAGTGATTAACTTCATGACTTGATAGAAACGTGAGCCCTCATACATTAGTTGTATGATATAATTTAAAAACAAAATAATAAAAATGAACAATTAAAAAAGTAAAATAACAGAATGATCACTTAAAATATGTCAAACTAAAATAAAAATAAAAAATCCTAGAATTTTTTTAGTGAACAATTCGTTTTTAAAGTTATTGATCATAAATTATCCAAATGATCACTTAAAATATGTCAAACTAAAATAAAAATAAAAAATCCTAGAATTTTTTTAGTGAACAATTCGTAAACTCTAAATTAACTAATATCTTAAGTAAAATAATTAACAAATTGGTGAATCTATAAGATTTACAAACATTAGTGTAATATTATATTTTCATACAATATAATTAAATTTATAAAATTATTAGAAGTTTAAAATGGAAACTAAATATTAGAATAAAAAATCATATACATCATCCCACATAAGAAATAAGCAGAATTATAAAGAAGATATGAAAAATATTTTTTCGCTACCTTCACAATCTTTATTGTCGTGTTTTTTTTTGTTTCATAAAATATAATCCTATTTTAAAACTAAAATTTTGATATATTGAACAAATAAAATTAAAATAATATTATCCATATATAAATAAGTTAAAATATAAAATTTATTGAAATATTAAATTAACCATAATTAAGAAACTAAGATCAAACAATAAAATATACAATATCAAATATTCACATGATAGTAAACCGAGTAAATCCAAATAAAATTATGTCTATACAAAAAATTATTATCCCTTCATTTCTATTTAAAATTTAAGTGAACTAATTGCTTCTTTAACAATTTCAGGTTCTCCCTTTCATACAGTCTGCATTTCATCTGCATGTCATTTCGTAGAAATACTCTACCATTTTTTTCTGTTTTTGTTCATGGTATCAACAAAATTCGATCATTATTTCAGCTACCACACTCTTTTCCTACCGTACTCCACATCACCATAAAAGTTTGGCAATGGCAACCTTTCTCCACATATACTTAAAATAATCTAATTTTTGATAATCCTATTAAAACCTTAGGAATATTTAAAAAAACACCCTCCATATCTTCAATGCCACCCGTCAACATTTATTAAACATAGCAACTACATTTTCTAAATCTTTGGAGATTTCTATCAAAATTAAGCGCATTTTCCGCGCGTAGCACGGACAAAGACTCTAGTAAATGTAATAATGGTTTACGGGATTAGGTGTATGAGAGGAACTTTTTTTTAAAAAAGTCGTCCTTATTGAATTTCGCATTTATACATCTTTTTTCAAATCTAAACTTATTAAAGTATTCATTTGTATAAATTCTTAGAAATCTCAGTTTATTGGATTAAAATTTTGTATAAACTTCTTAGGGGGTTATTGGTTTAAGAATTCTAAAGGAGTTATAAAATTTTGAGAATCCATTGTTATTGATTTATTGATTTTAAAACTCTTACCAAGATCCATTGTTATTGGTTTAAAGACTTTTAAATTCTATTTAAATCCTTTGTTATTCATAAAGTTTAGTTATTGTTGATTTTGCTATTCTATTGAATTCTATCCTTATTGGGAGGTAAATTTCTTATATTTTTACTCATAACACTAGTCTTTGAAAATACCATGTATGCTCATAAGATTTTTGAAATCTGTGTAATAATAGAAACATACACATACACATACACATACGGCATATTCTGTCTCTGTAATTCATTATATTTTTTTGTTTGACTATTGATATACGGCATTGTCGGTAAACTTTCGTTTGATGTTTCGTTTGATAAAACAACCTATTGATACAATAATGGTGAAGAAACCAAACTCATATGATAACAATCGTTTGATTCGATAAAATCTGGGGAAGAAACCAAACAAAACGTCAATGAAAACAAGTTAAGAAAACAAAGAACGGGAACACACCAAACATAACACCAAGAACTACCATAAAATGTATTTGTCTACGTCAATACACAAAACCATAATATCAATAAAAAGATCTGTCTCATCGACATTCTTTTTGGAAAATTTGTAGAATGATTTTTGTTTACTACCTTAGAAAGAGAAACTTTTTGAAAAAATATGTTGTGCAAATCCATAATACTCAATAACAATCTATGGAAATCAATGCAAAATATTTGACAGAAATTTAGAAAATATTTATTAAATCTATTCAACTTTCAAAAATCTGTCAACTTTTAAAATCACTAAACTCTTTCCAAATTCTTGTTCCAATAACCCCCTTAAAGTCTTCAACTTATCGAGAATTAGGTATTGCATCAATCAAATATATCAATAAGATTTGAATGAATGTGAAAGATAACTTATAGCTAAAATTAGGGAATAGAAATACCATCTCATGTAAGTATTTGAAGTATTTGAAGTATTTTTCTAAAGTTAAATTTGAAGTATTTTTCTAAAGTTAAATTCTTTTTTGGAACAAAACTTTGAAATATAAAAAAAAAACATTTATTGAATTTAAAATTATTAAAAATTTATTTCTGAAGATTTTGAATCTCATCTTCTCATTTTAATAGAAAACAAAACTTGAAGAAAAAAACATTATACTATTTTAAATAATTTTAATTTTTTTAAGAAAAATCTCAAATATTTTTTTTTTGGGGCAAAAAATCTCAAATATTTTAAAATCTCTACCAAAATCATCAAATCCAACCACAACTACCATCAAATCCGTTTAATTTTCACCAAATCTAAATCCCCAAAATCCTCCAAATCCCCTAATTGTTTTGATTGTAACTCTTTAACCTATGTAATTCTGATTAGTATTAGAGTTTCGTTAGTAATAAGAAATTCCAAAATCATCAGAGCAACAATTGAAATAAACTCTTGTCAGTACACGACAAAAGGAAAATCAAATCATAGTGGAAAAAGTAAAGAAAAACCGTGTGAATGTTTCTTTATATGATTTGAAGCTACAAAACCTTCGATCTTAATCCATCCTCACGGATAAGTATCGACCAACAAGATCAACGCTAAACAATGTGTTCTAGTTCAAATCACAGAGGTTTAAGTGTTCCATGTCAATTATCTAGTGTGTAACTGAGAATAACCAAGAAAGATAACAGAGAACATCAAGTACATAATGAACAACTCATGAATCTTAGTTGCAAACAAATATCTTTCCATCGATGTGCATCATCATCATCATCATCAAGTAAATTCAAAAGATTGAACACATAAGGGATTGGGGAAGACGCTGTTTTGATAATTTGCACACAAAGGATAAACTTCAGATGATTATCGAACAACATCAACATCATCACCATCCACATAGACTATTTTTAATCATAAATTTTGAAAAAAGTTTGAGAACGACAATGCACTATCCCCAAGATACATACTTTCGTAAATAGAAGGGACAGAGATTTTTAGAGCAAACCAGAAGAAGATTCCGGAAGCTACTAGAAGCAAGTGCCTTCTAGAGGTTGAACAAGCTTACGGTTATGCGACGCAGCCATTTCTTTCTTCAGCTGGGTAAGTATATTCTCCATCGTGTACTCCCTTTACCAGTTGGCAAGAAGTCCGAACTTCTTTGGATCCACCTATAAATAAATGCAAAAACCAAGTTACAAGTGCACTTCAAGGAATAAGAAGATGGCAGAATGGTAACTTCTTAAGCTTACCACTCCTGTTTCATGGTTGACACAAGTCATGTTGACACGTGAATAGAACCGGACAGTTGGGGGTTTCTCAGGGTAATCTTTGTCACAGAAGAGCTTCAACTGATAGATCCTACCTTCATGAACAGTCTGTGTATAGGATGACATACAAATTGATAGCTGTTAGTACAACAAACAAAAGAAACAGAAAGTGACTAGTGCAAACATCGATGCCTGATATAGTTTTCTAATGAAAGACACGACCTTCAGAAGGTAAAATAGTTAGCCAAGTATATTTAGACTTTTCATCAAGTACAAGGACCAGTTTACACATCAGAAAGGAGAAGATCAAAACAATTTTCATAAACAGTTGTAAAACAGTGCCCAAAAGATGGTTTCCAGTAATGGACTAAGGGGAAAATCTGCAATAGTTATGATGATGATGTTGAGAACATTAGTGGGTACTTCTAAAAACAATCACGCATGTACTGAATTTGCATGTGATGAAGAAGAAAAAGAAAAAGATATAACTACGTTGTGAGGACCGATGATGGTGCCAGTCCAAGAGCGCATGTAGATGTCATCTCCATCATCCATTCCATAGCTCACAGTTCCATCTCCAATACCTTTCTCCCCACGTTCAAGCTCCTCCAGCAACCGGAAGTTCCTCGGAACTATATTGCATAAGAAACCAAACCAATCATCCACAAAAAACCCAAATAAACAAAGTTCGCGAAGAGATAGAAAGATAAAGACTTGCTATCTTGTAAGGTCATGGAAGGAACCAAACTCCAGAAAATGATAACACTTTAGACAATTACCGATCAATCTAACATATGAACACCCATCGATCAAATTACCGAGAAAGGGTGAAAATTTATGAAAACATCATTGAAACCTATCGATCTAAGCGAATACGAATTTTGAAAACACTAAAACCTAATTGGGATTTTCAAAGCCCTAGAAAATCGAAATCGAGACGAAGGAGTTGAAATTGATTACCGACGACACTCGTTCCTCCAGCGCCAAGAGTCATGTTCGATCAAGTTGGGGATTTGATTCGATTTGAGTTTTGAGATCTGAGCTCTGATCGTGCCCGAGAAACGAGAGAGAGAGAGTTGAGATAAAAGGGAGATTGGGAGAGAATCTTGGTGAAAAGACAGAAAGCTAGAATGTTAGGGGCAAACTGGGTATTTCAGTTTAAGGGAGACGGTAAGAGTTCAAATTTGCAATTCTAATACTCCGGAATTTATTTTCTGCCGTATAATTCCTTCATATTTCAACAATTAGATATGCATTCCCGTTTGTAATTTTCCGATTCATTCGTTTTGAGTACTTTCTTCCCAATTCCTTGGCCCACTTTCTTTCTTTGTAGCAGAGGATATGAGCCCAATCAATCCGAGCATTTTCTTCGACCTTAGTGGGTTAGACTATGTACATATGACTTTTTTTCTTTGGGTCACAATGTTATATATAAATATTTAATAATTGCTTTTAAATAATTATATGATTAAATGTATATCTCTTTATTCCTGAAATAGTTGGTTACATTTTAATTATTTAAAAATAAAATTTAAGTAAATTTTGGTATTTTGAATACCTTATATTTAAGCATTTCTTGATGGTAATAAAGGAATTTCAAAGTTTTCACAATTTAGAAAGAATTTGTAAAATTGATGGATTGTCATTAAATCATGTAGAAAAATCAAATAAATTTAAGATATGTTATTTAAATTTTGATGGTGAATTATAAAATAAATATAGTTTCTAGAATACAATTTAGATATCTGAAAATAAATAAATAAATGTATTTGAATCTAATTAAGTGACGACAAAATTAAAGCGATACTATTAATATTAAGGTATTTTTCACTTATACAAGAATTTAAATTAATATCAAGAGAATATGTATATTTAAAATAAATTATTTTTTATAAAACTGATACATATTCTTTAAGTTATGTAATATCCTTCTATACACTTTAACTAAATCAAAATTTTGTATATTTTATTTTCAGATTTTAAGGGTAATTTTATAAATCAAAACATGAAATAATCTGTTTTTAGTAGTCTTTGATTAGCCAAAAAAAACATAATCTTGAATTCTATGAAGATGTTTTGTTCAAGATGTTTCCATTGTTTTAAGTCAAACCGAGAGACGATCAAAATAAAGCAATATCATTAACCGCATACTATCACGTTTTTTTTAATGCTTCCATTGTTTGTTTAATTATAAATTTGTATTTAAAGTTCTTTCGTGTAAATTTGGCATTTGCGTTATTTCTAATATATAGAAACTATACCAAATAAAAAAAAACTATACCAAAAAAAAACCACGCATAAACGTAGTTATGCAGACGCCTATAAGTTACAAATTGTATTGAAATCAGCCCTCTTTCATGTCTTATATGCTCTTGAAACATTAAAACAAGACAGAATCCTTTCAAAGAAAAAAAAACACTAAAACAAGACGAATCAGGACGCTACAAACAGAAACGATCTCTGCCAAACTTATATATTAAAAAAACGGTGATACTTGATTTGGTTTTTATATATAGAACTTTACATATTAACCATGCATAAGCAAATTCCCAATATTTCAAATAAATCAAAATCAAAACTTAACTATTTCTCTAAAACAGAACCAAATCATTGCATTTGCACTTAGGGCAACACATCCTTGCTAGTGAGACCAAAACATACATAAAACATTTTCGACATCCCACCACCACCATCACCGGCGTTTCCTCAACCCACGACGATGCAACCTCCTCCTTCATTTCCTCCGTCGTCGATATGCACGAGCTAGCCGATGATGATGTGCTTCTCGGAGGCGATCCTCTTCCAAACATTTGCTTTGCAACCGATTCCGCTGTCCTCGCTGGTGGCTCGCCTCTGACTCTTTTACCATTCTTGTTTCTCATTTTTGAAACTTCGAACTTGTCGAGAGGATCTTTTTATTTCTGTTGTTTTAGGTGAAGAGGATTAAGAGTACCGATGGTTTCTTAAATGAATGTGTATATATATAGAAGGGTGAAGAGGAGCTAATTATGACAAATAATTAATTTTGTTGAATAAAGTAATAATATGTTGTGGACAGAAAATGACATTGTTTATTTAGTAATTAATTTATTAACTGGAAGTGGGGAAAATAGTAAAGTAGAGTAGAGACAACTATATGAAACAGAAGGTAATTCATTAAACAATACATCAGTGCATTTAAACCAGCGCAGCAAACCATTTATTGCTTAAATGTCGAGGGGATGAGTATGAAATATTGCAAACTAAACTTAATTTGATTGGTAATGATATAACCATCGTATTATAAGTAAATGTTTATTTCAAAATTCGTTTTTTATTTAGTTCAAATTTTATTTATTTCACTTTCGTTTATTAGTTAAATAAATATACCTATATAATATGAAATAGTTGGTATAATGATAAATTTATTGAGTTAAGAAAATACATAAAAAATTACAAACAACGGTTAATTATTAAAAAAAATAAGAAAAAGCATTTAAAGATGCTTATGAAATATAATGTGATTAAAGTAGATTAAATTGTTTTAAAATAGTCTTTAGTAGATTCAGTTTATTTTAAAACGATTAATTGATATTTTATTAGTGACATTCTAGAGAACAGGAATCACGAATATGATTTGTAAGAACACACGAATAAGAACTTCTCTTCTTATTAATCTTGAGGAAACTCTCTCAAAACCTCAAGCTCTCAAACACACAAATTTAATCTCAAACTCATAAGTTATATCACAAGCTGATATCTCCTTATATAATACTTTAGATTCCTAACCTCATTAGGATAAACACAACTTAAAGATAATTCCTAAACTTATCAAGATAAACATTACTTATATCCCAAGTAATCATCAAGCTTATCCAACATTCTCCCCTTTAAGCTTGATGTTCTCTTTCATTCCAATGTAGTCTCTCATTTCTTTGAACCTGTTTCTTCCTAGAGCTTTAGTCAAGATGTCCCTTCTGCTTATCTCCTTGAACATACTCGACCTCGATCTGTCCTCTCTCAACACATTCCCGTATAAAGTGGTACCTCTTGTGTATGTGCTTACTCCTGCCGTGAAACACCGGATTTTTTGTCAAAGCAATCGCTGATTGATTATCAATACGTATCACCACACTTTCACACGGCTCCCCTGTAACTTCACTTAACACGTCTTGCAGCCATATTGCTTGTCTTGGCTTCTGTCCCAGCCATGAATTCAGCTTCACATGATGATAGGCAACCGTGATCTTGCTTTGAAGAACTCCACGATATAGGACTGTTACCAAGATAGAATATATAACCTGTTGTGCTCTTACCATCATCAGGATCTTCATTGCATGAGCTGTCACTATATCCAACAAGTCTTGGTATTTTTAATGGTGATCGTTCGAACGATAAACCATAAGTAAGACTCCCACGTAAATACCGCAAAACTTGTTTCATAGCAGCTCCATGCTGTTCTCTAGGGCTCTGCATATATCTACTTAGCACGCCTACACTGAAGGATAAATCTGGTCTAGTATGGATAAGATAACGTAGACATCCGATGTTCCTTCTAAAACGAGTTGCATCTATCTCCTTTTCACTTTCAGCCTTCGAGAGTTTAAGGCCAAGCTCCATCGGTGTCTGGCAAGGGTTACATTTCTCCATCCCATCTTCTTCCAATATTCTGGTCGCATAACGCTTCTGATTGAGTGTTATTCCATTCTCATGTTGATATACTTCTATACCGAGGTAATATGTCAATTTCCCCAAATCGCTCATGTCAAACTTGCTCGCCATGTTGCTCTTGAATTCTTGTATGATCCTTGCATTGGTTCCTGTCACAAAAAGGTCATCTACGTATACGGCCACTATTAGCAGATCACCATTAACGTTCTTACGGTAGACGGAGGGCTCTTTTGAGCACTTCTGAAACTGTAACTCACAGAGAATTCGATTAAGTTTGTTGTTCCAGGCCCTTGGTGCTTGTTTCAAGCCGTACAATGCTTTCTTAAGCTTATAGACCTTTTGTTCTTCTCCCTTCTTCTCGAAACCCTCTGGCTGTGTGACATACACTGTTGCTTTTAATTCTCCATGTAAGAATGCAGTCTTTACATCTAGATGATGTACTTCCCAACCATACGTAGCAGCAAGATTAACTAGAAGCCTTATTGTTTCTATCCTTGCAACTGGAGCAAAGACCTCGTCATAATCAATTCCATGCTGCTGTACATACCCTTTAGCAACTAACCTCGATTTGTATTTGTTAATGCTTCCATCCGATTGCGCTTTGAGTTTGAATACCCACTTCAAACCTATCGCTTTTGCTCCAATTGAAGGTCAACCAGTATCCATGTCTCATTTTTCTCAATGGATTCTATCTCTTCTACACATGCTCGTGTCCATTCTTTTGACTCCCTGGCTTCACTGAAGTTCTTCGCTCATTGTTTAGATACAGCAATATTTCTTCTCCGAGTTCCTCAGCCAATAGTATATAATCATCGAGATACTTGGGAGCCACACGTACTCTTTCGGATCTTCTCAACCCCTGCAACTCAGGTTCGTCTATCTCTACTTCATTATCTTCTTTCATTGAATTGTCTTTCTCCAGTCTCTCTTCGTTATTTGCATCAGTTGCTTGTTCAGAACGTATCTGTTCTGACTCGGTATTTATGCTCTGGTTTCTGAAATCTCCAAGTGTAACCACGAAGTTTTCATTGGAAGAGGTGGATTCTTCTGTAATCCAATTCCAGCTCTTTGTTTCATCAAAGATGACGTCTCGATTTACCACTATCTTCCGCGTGAGAGGATCGTATAATCGGTAGGCCTTTGATCCCGGTTCCGTGCCCAAGTGTACCAACATTCTAGCTCGATCGTCGAGCTTTTTCAGCATCTTTCCTGCGACCTTTGCATATGCTATGCATCCAAAGACTCGAATATGATCAACTCTTGGCTTCTTCTTTCGATAAACTTCGTATGGCGTTAGCTCCTTTAACGCTCTGGTTGCGACTCTGTTCATCAGGTACGTTGAGTGCCGTGTCGCTTCACCCCACAAATAGTTCGGTATATGCATGTGTTTCATAATACTCCTTGTCATCTCCATCAAGGTTCGGTTTCTATGCTCTACCACCCCATTCTGTTGGTGTGTATGGAGCGTAAGGTGTCTTCTTATTCCTCTTTCATCACAGTATTCATTGAATTCTTTATTCACGAACTCTCCTCCTCTGTCTGTACGGAAAGTGATGATCTTCTTCCCTGTCTCTTGCTCTACTCTGTTTCTTAACGCTTTAAACTTATTTATAGCTTCACTCTTCTCCTTTAATAGCATGCTCCACATATATCTTGTGTGATCATCAATCACAACAAATATATACTTGTTACCTGCAGGAGTACTTGGACTTATGGGTCCACACAAGTCTCCGTGAAGTAATTCCAATGTCTCAGAAGCTCGATACGCAGTTGCATTGGGGAATACCTTTCTTGCTTGTTTTCCAAATAGACAGGAGCCGCATATCTCTTTCTCGACATTCATATGTGGTAGACCGAGCACTAGTTCCTTTTTCATCATGTTCTTTAGATTCTCAAAGTTGATATGACCGAGTCTAAAGTGCCATCTTCGTGATTCATTCTCTGTCGATGCATGGAGACATGACGTTGGATTTACTCCCATGTGAACCTTGTACAGTCTGTTTTTCGATCTTCTTGCCTTGACTAGCAGCTTTCCGTACTGATCATGCATAGTCAGCTCATCTCCTCTCATCCTGATATCACACCCTGCTTCCGTTGCTTGTCCTAGGCTTATGATATTGCTCTTTAGGTCAGGTATAAAGTATACGTCAGTCATCCTTCTCGAATCTCCATTCGTATCAGTGAAAGATATTGTGCCTTTTCCCTTTATATCTATGCGAGAGTCATCGCCGAACCGTACTTTTCCTGTGATAGTGTTATCGATGCGAGAAAAGTACCTTCTATCTCCGGTCATATGATTGCTTGCCCCGTTATCAAGATACCATATGTTTTCTCCTTCAGTATTTGTCTCATATTTCTCAGGTAAGATATTCTTCTCGTTTAAGAATACTACCTCATGTATCATAAGTTCATCGGCTTCTTGTGTTTCGGTGTTGTCCGTCTCTTGTGCCTCCTGTAATTTTAACAGACGATCCGGGCATTGTGCCACAAAGTGCCCGACTTTATCACACCGAAAACAAGTAATCCGTGAAGCATCTCGTCCTCCATTGAATCGACCTCGTCCTCTTCCCCTGTAGTTGTTGTATCGACCACCTCTGCCCCGACCTCTGTATGCGTCACCATAGTAGTCTCGGTTTGCTTGTTCTCCATATGATCGGTTAGATTGGTCTTGTGGTGGTCGGTTTGTTTGATTAGTTTGTCCATCAGCATACATTAATTTTCCTTGATCTTCTTCTACCTCTTCTTCATCTGCGATCCGTTCTTCGTATGCCTTGAGTCGCCCCATAATGTCTTCGAAACTTGTTGTCTTAAGATCTAATACTTGCTCAAGAGAGGCAACTATATGGATATATTTCTTCCGAGGTAAGCTTGTAAGGAACTTCTTTACCAACTTTATTTCTTCAATATTAACTCCAAGAGCCGCAGATTTTGATGCAAGTTCAGATAGCTTGCCCCCAAATTCATCGATGCTCTCTGTATCTTTCATTCTCAACCTCTCGAAGTCACTCATTAACGTCTGAAGTCTGGCCTCTTTCACTCGTTCCGCTCCAACGTACCTGGTCTTGATAGCTTCCCAAATTTGTTTAGCAGTAGCAAGTTCTCCTACTTGAAGTATAAGTGCTTCGGGTATAGATTGAAATAACAGTGCCACAGCCATGTCGTTTTTCTCGCCGTTTGTTGTCTCTTCCTCTACTGCTTCCCAGACCTTATGCACCTTGAGAGTGATTTTCATTCTGATCGCCCATACAGTGTAATTAGTCGAATTGAGCATAGGGCATTTAATTGAGGTCGATCCTCCACCTTCTTTTAGTTTCCCGGTTGCAGCCACTATGTCCCCCATGTTTTTGGTTTGGCTCTGATACCAAATCTAGAGAACAGGAATCACGAATATGATTTGTAAGAACACACGAATAAGAACTTCTCTTCTTATTAATCTTGAGGAAACTCTCTCAAAACCTCAAGCTCTCAAACACACAAATTTAATCTCAAACTCATAAGTTATATCACAAGCTGATATCTCCTTATATAATACTTTAGATTCCTAACCTCATTAGGATAAACACAACTTAAAGATAATTCCTAAACTTATCAAGATAAACATTACTTATATCCCAAGTAATCATCAAGCTTATCCAACAGACATATCCTTTATTATATGAAATAATAGGCGGTAAATTTTATATATGTAATTTTTTCTTTTTAATTATTTTAGACTTTTAAATATTTTTGAATACCTTTCAAAACTATATTATTGATATTTTAGGTAGATATCATTTACACAAACAATATTTTTAGGTGGATACTATTTCACTTTTGTTTACTTATTAGCTTGTTTAAACTTTTTGAATATTTGCCTACAACCATTTTGTTTTATTTGTATGTCCAGATAATGATACTCTCGACTTGTATGAGCATTTACAGAATTGGACCTAATAAGTAACTAATACTCGTATTTAATACAACAAGAAGCCAATAACTAAAATACAACAGACCTCGAAGAGTAAACGGGGATATATAGCTGTTAATAACTTAAGAATCTCGTGTATTTAATGCTTCATAATTAAGATGACAATGAAATAATTTAAAATGATTTATAGACTAAAAATGTCAATGGCAATAATGGCAAAGGTTGATTTGGAAGCCCAAAATGGGTTGATTTGTAAAAGAAACATCCCTATTTTCATTTTTAATTTGCTTCACGTAATTATAAAAATATAAAGCTGGTTATATATTTTTTTCCAACGGACATGTGGTTTTAGAAAGAAAAAGTATTATAAACTTAAGCATAATAAAAGCTTTGATAGGACTGTTAGTAATGAAATCTTACAAGTAGTCATTTCTTGTATTCTATGTGATGAAAATAACTAAAGTATATGAAACGAACACAAAATCAAATGATCTAGTCAAAATGTGACATTTATATGTTAAAAATAAAGGGCTTTAGAGCATTTCCAAAACAACTTCATTTTTAAATTGGCAAGACTTCAAATTTGAGTTTGAGGGTCCTCATCTTCAAAAGAACACTACAAACCACTTTAAAAGTTTTACATTTTATACTATAGTCATTCTTTATTGATAAAGTTAACAAAAATTATAAAAATTTTATTTAGCAATAATAAATAATAAAATATTATACACACAATTAATTAGTAAAATAACACATGCATTTCGAAATAATAACTGAGTCTTTTTTATAGAATACAAGGTAAAAGTTGATGAAATCTTGTATTTTCGTTAGTTAATGTAATAATTTTGTTTACATATAATTCTTTTATTATTATTTTTGCTTTATAATTTGTATTAAATATGTATTGTAATATTGTTCTGTATAATATTTCGCTTTACTGTTATTAATATATTTGTATTTTGCATAAGAAATTTTTTTATAAGGACTAAAATGATAACTATAGAAATCAATAAGGTTATTTTAAAATAGATAGTTGTAAAAATTTAAAAGTAAAGACCTTCAAATATGAAATTTGTACACTATAACTTCAAATATAAAGTTTCACTGTACAAAACTTCAAATTTAGAAAATTTAAGGTGCTTTAAAACATAAAACTTTATATTTGAAATTGATTTTGGGATGCTCTAACAACAACGACAATTTTTCTTCAAAAAATAATTAGAGAACAAAATGTCAAATACTATCATTGACCTTCCATAAAATATAATAACTCAGCATCAGTTATTTTCCATGTGAAGGTATTTAATGAAATTTAATGATAGCTTTAAACGATAATACTAGTTTACTTGTTATCTTAATTAATCCCATGTCCCATTCATTACGACTCTGAAGAGTGAATGAACACCTACTTTCTTTCGATTTTTCTTCGGCAAACAACTTCTTTCTTTCTTTCTTTAGTTGTGTTTCAAGTCATATAATTATATCTGATGATCAAACTAACTAATTAAATAAGTAAGAATATGAGTTTGATTCCAGGAGTGAAATCATGAAGTTGTATACTTCGTGCAATGTACATTACTATATAAATTATGGAACTCCTAGTGTTTATTAATTAAGTATCGTCTTTGATATCATATGAGGTTACAGAAACAAAGGTTTATTTTATCAACAGAAGTAAAAGGTTACGTCATCGAAGTCAAAATACAAGCACTAAGTTTTTTTTTTTTAAATACAAGCACTTATTCTAAATTTGGCTCATTTCATGAAAAGTTTGAAGCAATAATGTGAAGATTGAAATGAAAACTAATTGTGTTTAATCAAATATGCTTGAAGTTGTGTATGGTTTTTTTAATGCTATTTATGAATGAATGAAACATCACAACATATAGATTGCGTTCATTGACTCTGCAAGAGGATCGATGTCTATAATCGTCTTGTTATGGCTTGGTGATTTTTGTACCACTGTCCAAACGTTCTCTTTGGACTTTTTATTCCACTTTATACGGAAATTTAAATAAATGCAAACCGCATTGTATGTATTCAATTAAAGCCAAGCCTTGCCTGTACTAGATCATCTCTTCTTTGTCAACTTGATCCTTGATTCCCTTCATTCAATAATTTGTTTTAATTAGACTTTTGAAAGTATAATGTGTATTTTTCAGCTATGACATCTACGTTAACAATTTGTTATATGAACTAAGCAGCTAACAATTTGCAGCTTGGTTTGGTCTGACTTTGGAAGAGTATGCCATAAACTTAGGTATTTAAATGGTTCAATTAGTCTATTTTTTCTGTCAATATTTGATAGATCATACATCAATATGTTCACGTAGGTTCCTCTATAAACATGAACTTATTATGTCCTGAAACTTACAAATTGGTGAGAATTCATATGACTTGTAACTGAACTATTTTAAAGAGAAGGTGTATATATAGTTTGATTTCTGAAGTTATGATCTTGATTACCTTACACTAGTATAATATATATATATATATACTAGGGTAAACCCTTAATATAAATTTATTTTAAATGCTTAACTTTATTTTAAATGCTTAAATTTATTTTTAACTAAATGTAGCATTAACATTCATAACTTTTTTATAACAATTTTCAAAGAATCAAACGAAACAAATATATCCACGTTTAGACATGCTCTAATAAGTTGCATAATATTATTTGTTTTTACCATTTACTTCAAACTACATGAAACCTTTGTTTAGGCCTTAGGTGATTCTATCTTTTTGTGATGTGTATCTCTTTGTAGCAAATGAGATGAGATTTGTTATAATAAAAATGCGTATACAGTTAAAATTTGTGTACTGGTCCAGTAATGTTACAATTATAGATTTAAGAAAAAAGTGTATACGGCTAAAATTTTGTGTATACGGTTAAACCAAGATATAAGAAAATCGAGTCAAACCCAAATTACTTATAAGTTACAATTATAAAGAAAATAAGTGACAATGTCTGGAAATGTTAGAAATGGAGCTCCTCAGATAGAGAGGAAAGTTTGGAATAGAATACTGGAGGGAAATATTACATTGCATCGCAGTTCTTTAGATACGAAAAACTCTTTGGAAATCCTGGCTTTAGCCACTAAATAGTCAAATAAAAGAAAGAGAAAGATCACACTATTAGTTACATGTTAACAACTTAACCAAAAAAAAAAGTTACATGTTAACAACGTAAGAAACACACATCTGTTAGCATATATAGATATCTTACTTGTTTGAGATCATGGGCATGAATACATAAGGGTGAAAGGCTAAAAAGGGACGAAGAAAACGTCAAATACCCAATTTGGTAGATCCCACTGAAAACAGTTGTCTCAGAATTCTTGTCCTTTTTAATGCTTGTATCCTCTGGCCATCACGAATATCCATAAATGATGACATTCTCTAGACTGAAATTAAGTAAAACTGACCTGTTTACCGCTCTGATTGCAGGTATCAGCTCAGCCAACTGATACGTTCCAGGTGATTTACTTTCATGGGAAGAACAAAGCAGATGGGGAGGAAGGGAAACTTGGGCATGAAGAAACAGGATTTAAAGAGTTGATTCACTATTAAAGCAAAGACTCTGTGGGAAATAGAGTCTTTGCTCAAGACCATCGCTGTCATATGAACGATGCTTCTTTCTAGTTTTCTTATGCTGAATGATGTTGTGAAATCTAGCTCCGTCGCCATGAGACGTCTAGTGCGATCGCTATGAGATCGTTAACTCTTTAGCATCATCCTTTTATCCTTTTTCATTGTAATCGGTATCGTTGTTTAGATCTTTCTATATCATAAATCAAAGTGGGACTGAGTTTATCATAAGGATCGTGTTCATATACAGAGAACTTATCACCAACTTAGTAGAAGTAAGATTAACATCATTGACTGAAGATTCTTAATTGTTCAAGAGAGCAACGTATCACTCATTAGCAAACTTGCGGCGAACTTAACTTCAGCGAAATATTCTGCGAAGTAAGCCATTCACTCCAACATCATTTTACACGTCTTGCAATGAATCAAAATTATATATATATCCAAACAACCCTTATTTAAAAGTTTCAACTCTTTTGTTCTCTCACATTTATAGTTTCTTTACCAAATTCTTTGAGCATATGAGACTTACATTGATGTCATTTTTCAGGAAAAACACATGTTGAGTGCCTAGACCCATGGCCTCGTACCTCCTGTGCTTTGCTTGAGGAAGCTTTGGTAAAGAAGTTTTGATGAGTATCAATTCTTGAATGTATTGCTACTCATCGTGCTCTTTTTTCCTCATTGTTATTGTTTTCTGATCATCTATACTCAAGCTCAACAGACATAGATATTGCGACGTTGTGAAATGTTATTTAGCTTGATATCTTTCAGCTTGGCCCTGGTTGTAGAAAAGTGATTGTCTGGATCTCATAGTTAAATTACCTGTAATTTCTGAAAACACATTTAAATTCCTAATTTCCACCTGTTAAAATTTGAATCATCAACCAAATATAGTAGAATGAGAACATAATGTGTTGATCATATCTCTTTACTGGTTAAACTCAGAATATATATACAAATGACAAAGAAAGAAACTTGTAAACTTAACTTGTCTAATTGGACGGATTGAGATACTAACATCGCAGGGGAGAGCCTTCTTGCATATTCACATTACCTACTTCCAAATACCCTACAATCCATTGCATGCATATTCAGCGGCATCGAGTCCATTGTTCTTATGAAGTGGGATACAATCTGGAACATAGGAATTCCTGCTCTGTTCAGATCTCAATGCACCATAAGAGCAAACAAACATTAAGAAATGTCAATGGAGCGCTTCTTGGAAATGAGTAAAGACGGTAATGGTAAAGACTTGGCCATATGAAAACTCACTCCATATCTCAGAAGAAAACAATCCACTCAATAGTAAGCATGATAAAACCTGAAGCAACGAAACCAATCCAAGGATCTACACTGAGATCAAGCGAAATCAATTACACAATCTAAGAATAGGATAACAATGAACTTAACTTACATTAGACTATGGTCAATATCACTGAAGGTTATCATCGTTCATGCAATAAGAATATCAGATAAATCAAATCAGAATCAAACAGATCCCCAAACACACCATTGATAATCAAATATAACCATATTCAACCTGAACAAACACGAAAACGCAAAAGAGAAGTAAATAAAAATTATAATCAAAATCTCAATCAGGAATTGAAGAGACGTAAATCTGCGTAAAATACCTCAGAGCAGATCCAAAAGACTTAATCACAACTGCCGGCGACAGAAAGAGAAGGAAAAGAAATCTGCAGTCACATAGGATAATGAGTCAGAGGAGAAGATATGGAGCCGCTCACAAAGGAGAAGACGCAGCGCGGAGTAGTCGGAGGCGCAGTGGTGGAAGCAGAGACGTAGCGGCATCGAAACAGATCCTATACGGCGTGAGAAGCAACATTCGAGATGGAGGAGCCCATGAGACTTCAACGGAGAAGGTCGTTTGTGAAGATGACAGGTCGGAGAAACAGATTCGAATTTTCATATTGAAGAAGACGAAAAACTTGTTAAAGTATAAGACGTCCCAGAAATAGAAAGCCCATCTCTTCTCTAAAGTCCACCAAAAACACATCAACGAATAAGCCGAACGGAAAAGCCCAAACATACTAATAAAGAGTTAATGAAACGCAGAGTTCAAGAGAAGGGACACATGTAATCCTCTGATCATCCGAATTGATGACGTGGCGCAAGAAAAAGAAGAGAATCTAGTAGTACTAGATTTCTTAAGAAGAGATTCTCTTCTTTATATAGATATATATATACTAGGCTCGGCAATGTATTGGTTTTTGTTAAAGATATACCCATTCCGTTTTATAATATAAAATGTTTCGGATTAATATACAAAAATTAAGAAATTTATATTCTTCTAGAAACACTTCTAAAATTATAATTTAAAAATCATTTAACCAATTACAAAAAATATAACTTTATTGGTCGAACAATTTTGAGTTAAATTTAATATTTAAACCTCAAAACATCGTATATTTCGAAATAATATAAAGAGAGTAATTTTGTATGTAAAGTTTATTCATTTGGTTGTGAGTGTGATTATGCTAATCTAGTAGTAATGTCTACACTAATCTATTAAGTGTTTGCTTTTTTTTGAATTTTTGTATTTTTCTTAGAAAATTAATTTAGACGACTAATTTTGTTTGGAAACAACAAATATACCAATAAAGCCATATATTATCTTTTTGTCAAAATATTTTGGAGAATGCATGAAATATTTATGTGTGTTGTTGTTGCATTTAGAGATCGAGCCTATAACTTATCTCAAGGGATGGTTATGAATTTCTTGAATAGTTTGAAGTAGAAGCAAGATCCCTTTAATGTAACCCGATGATCTCTGGAGGTGGCAGAGGACATTGATCTCTGGAGGTGGCAGAGGCCATTGCTAGTGTTGGTGTAGGAAAAAAATTGTATGATCCCTTTCATGTGTGTAAGTGGTCTGATGTTTTCATATGCAAGACATTTAGCCATTACATTATCAATTTCATCTTTTGTGACATGGATATTGGTGTGTCTCAATCAGAAATGGGAGAACACAACTTTATATATATACTAAGGTCCGTGCGTGCGTAGGATGTGATATATTTTTTCTGAAAATATAAAATTTTTGTAACTGTTTTTGTATCTTCATTTGTTTGGCAGTGTGATACAATCAATGAGAATTGTTTAGCACAGTCTGCTGTGTTTTTCGTACATTTACACTTTAGTAGCTTTGTAGAATATTGACTTGGACGACTACTTTGGTTTTGAAACATTAAGTATAGTAATCAATCCATATTATTATTTTTTAATACTTTTGGCAAATATGTTCGATACATCATGCATAATGTATGAAATTTGGGAGTTGAGTTTTCAGAATATAATTTTTAGTCCACTGGCAAATATATATAAATATACTTTGATAGAAAATATTATTTGTTAGTAAAGAAAGAGGCAGAGAAATTTTTAACAACATTTACCTTGGAAAGATTACAAAATGAAGTGATGACATGATTTCATAGATATAGATATAGATATATATATATATATTGGTTTATTTCGGAATAAAATATATGATTAATATTTTGTAAAACAATAATTGAGAAGTTTGGATAGTTCATTAAATTTTTTTTTTCATTTGTGGGTATGAAACCATATTACATAAGTCAAAGATTATAACAGTGGTTTTCGTATTAGTTTTTGTAGTTTTTTTTTTGTCAGCTTCTTTTAAAATAACTAATATTATTTAACCCAACTCATAAATATGAGTTTTTTATGTTGCATCAAAAAAAAAAAGTATGGATTTGTAGATGAGCATATCGAGATATTTCATTATTGGAATCCATAATCGAAATAGGTCTATTTATGTTTTATTATTGTTAATTATGGTTTATTAAATGGTTAGTCTATAATTTGGTTTAGTTGGAATTTCTTTTCTACAGTATGCTACACTCTTTATATACTCTTTTTATCTCATAACGACCCTTCAAATTTCATATTAAGATTATACCATGTGGATCCCATAATTCCCTGCAAAATGGTAAGACTGGATAACAGATACATTTGTATAATTTGTGCCTAAAAAATACTAACAAATATATGTAAATACCTTAGTAGTTGATCAAAATCAGGATTGCATGACATGCAGTGCATGTTAGTAATAAAGCAACCCTGCATTCACCAAATATATCTTTATTGTAAATAAACTAATAAATTCTGCACAATGATGTAAAAGGAACCTTGTCCACCAAATAAATCTTTAAATTTGGATAGGAAAACAATGATACCTTCCCACCAGTTTCCTCGTGATGCGCTTTTGGAATCACCTTCCTCTCCATCTTTCTTGTACTGGATACGTTAAAGATAAAGAAGAAAAGCAAAATCTTGAAACTAATAATACATATAGGGACTACACATATATGTAAAGAATAAAAAGTTTTGTTAAGTTACTCGCGTAGGTGTTATGTGTATGATAGGTGCGACTAAGACTTACAGTATCTTTGGTTGTAGTCGTTGTAAAGGAATATTTTTCTTGGCCTCCATTGTAAATTGAAGAGCTTATGTTGCATAGTGGTTCTGCTTCTTCGTTATGGTAACTTCTTTTTCCGCTTTTTGTGGGCAATAAGTTCTGTCTAAATGCGAGACACATAAGAAAAAAAAAAGTATTTTCCCAACCTCCAACTATTTTAGGGTTGATGCTAGTGAACAAAACAGCTTTTGGCTCAGAGCCATAGCTTTCAAATTTGTTACGAAAGGCCCAAGCTAAGCCGTCAAACAGACTAACACACACATTTACATCCATGTAAGATGCAACAGCAGCGTCACGGAACCAGATTTGCTAAGTTCCCGAATGTTAACAGTATAAAGGAGATGTACCTGGTAAACTTTTCTGATGGTGCAGGCTCGGATGACATGGTAAGGCAAAGACATCCCCAAAGAGCTTCAGGTTAGAAAGATGCGTTACTGCTGAAACTGGCACATCTCCAGATATCATCAACTCGATCTGCACCAAGAAACCAAGTTTTTTTTTTTACCAAGAAACCAAGTTGTGTAACGCTAAGACTCTAAAAATAAGATTGCAGAAAAATCAGCTATATCCAGCAAGCACGAAGATCAGATACATACTTCATTGCTAATCCTCTCTTTGCTAATTTTCGCTCCAAGAGCTACCCTCACTTCCTCACTTGAAGCAGCATGTTTTAGTTCTTCATCCAGAATAAAACGAAATCTCACACCTGTTATGGCAGTAGAATAACCACATAACTCAAACAAATAGATACTGAAATGGAAACTGTTATGATAATAGTGAAAATATTAAAAAAAAAATGCAGTACCAAAGCGAATAGCATAGAGGATTCACAAAGGATCACCCAGATAAGGACCGTACACAGATAAGCCTTGACAATACTTATCAAAACTTCCTCGATGCCAATGAGATCTCCTTGTTGTGATCTATCCTTGTGAGCAAAAGTCTACATGAAGCCGCTAGAGAGGTTGTTGGAGTTGAAGATTGACAACGATCGTACTCAAGGATTTACACATTTCCTCATGAGTACCATCTAAAAATTTGGGATTTGAGGTGCAAAATTGAAAGGAATCCACGGGAAATAATATACTAACAACCAGATTTGTAATCTAACTATTCCACGAAGATCACAGCTTTCGATTTAAGTAAAAGCGAACCTCTTCGTGCCATCCATAGTAATAAAGTTCTGAATCAGAGTATCCTTGGAACTTCAACTCGCGGTCCATAAAGTTGTAGACAAAAATCTTCTGCTCAAGAACTACATAATCCGATCTCTACTAAATCGGAAAGATTGAACATCGGACCTGAAGGAGAGTTCATTGATACATCGGCTTTGGTGTTCGTCACAAATCATGATCTACCGCCTACAAAGGCAATTATTTTGTATATGGAAAGAACTTACATGACGGTGACCTCACCCCCGCGATCCAAATCACGCCCGGAAAATCTAGCGAAACATCGCAGACTTTTAGATCGAAATAAAGCATTGAACGACATCGTGGGGGAGTAAATCAATGAGATTAAACACGAAGTCATAACTCGGACCGTTGGAGATTTTGAGAGGAAGCACAAACGTCACCTTGTTGCCGTCGCACGAAGATGAGAGTTGAACATCGTTTCTTCGCTTCAGGCATATTAGGATTAGAGGCAAAACACATTTCATCGGGCCGAATAAACCGTACAAAATTTAAGCCCAAACACACGTATAACCATCAAGCCCATCACGAAACAAATCAAATGAAACGATAAGTTTCATTAACGCGGACACGTGTCGGTACGGTAGACAGTGAATTGTTGACATGGCAATTTATGTGTCATGCCTCAAAGGAGAGAAAAGCCTTTTTTATAATATTAGATATATATATATAGATGTATATTTTCAAAACATGTCCATGATGGTTGATAATTGATGCAAGTATCAGTGTATCACCCATTACTTTAGCACTTTTGTAAAATATAACAAAACTCTTTTTCGTTTGTGATTTGGGTATATTATAAATTAACAGATGTATACTAATGAAAACATAACCATCTATTGTTTTAACAAAAGGGTACACTAGCATCATGAAACAAATACAAATCACATCTTACATACAATAATTTTCAAAGCCGTGTAGCAAAATATACCAACGAACATCCAATTTTAATAACCTACTTATGCAAACTCATTCTCAATTGAATATATGACAGTTTGGCCGAGTGGTCTAAGGCGCCAGATTTAGGCTCTGGTCCGCAAGGGCGTGGGTTCCGAGTGGTCTAAGGCGCCAGATTTAGGCTCTGGTCCGCAAGGGCGTGGGTTCAAATCCCACAGCTGTCAATCTTTTAAAAATTTTATTTTTATTGCTCCTCTCAAATTTAACATAGCCACACCTCGCCGGAGAGAATCGCAGGAAGTCTCTGTTTTCTGATGGCGACGAGAACTCTAACGAACCGACTCGAATCTCGCTTTCTGATTCGTCTCCTTCAATCTCCGTCTCTGTTCACGAGCTCCAGATCCCTTCAAACCCTAGCCTACGAAGAAGTCAAAACCTCCGGCGACCGGGAACACGAATCCACTGCTCTCATCCTTCACGGCCTCCTCGGCTCGGGACGTAACTGGCGATCGTTTTCCCGCTCTCTCGCATCGTCTCTCTCCGTCTCCTCTCCCTCCGGTATACTCCGCCTCTCTCTCTTTACCTTTCTCCTTCGATTAATCGATTTCGTATATTGTTTTTGTGTGTGTCAAGATTGGAAGATGATGCTCGTGGATCTGAGGAACCACGGGAGATCGACGGAGGTGGAAGGGATACACCCGCCTCACGATCTTGTGAACTCCGCCAAGGATCTAGCTGAATTGGTGAAGGCGAACGGCTGGAGCTGGCCTGACGTGGTGATTGGTCATTCTCTAGGAGGCAAAGTCGCGTTGCAGTTCATGGAGAGCTGTGCTCGTGGTGATTACGGTGACTCTGCTTCTCCTCCTAAGCAGGTATTGCAATCAAAGATGATCGCTTTTTGAGTAAAGATGCTACCTTTATTCATTTTGGTGTGATGAAGATAGCAAAGTTTGTCTCTTTGATGCAGAACAGCTTTGGGTGTTAGACTCTGTCCCTGGGGAAGTCAAGGCTGAACAAAGTGATGGCGAAGTTGAGAAAGTTCTGGAGACGTTGCAGAGTTTGCCTTCACCAATCCCTTCACGCAAGTAAAGTCTCATCCTTTACTGCATATGCGTATAGATAAGTGGGAATGAATACTATGGTCTGTGTTGATAGCTTGTAGCTTATGATGTTAATCCTTATCAATGATGGGGCTCTTTTTTGTAGCTTGCATTGTATGTAAATCTAACGTTATGTCACTCAAATACATTGATTTTGTGAATTCTAGGTGGCTCGTGGATCATATGGTGGAGCTTGGGTTTTCAAGATCGTTATCTGAGTGGATTGGCAGCAACCTCAAGAGATCAGGAGACTCGGAGACATGGGCCTTTAACCTCGACGGAGCTGTTCAAATGTTCAAGTCTTACAGGTTTCTTTTCTTTTCTGAATTATAAGTCTTACAGGTTTCTTGCTCTCATCATAAGAACCAAAACCAATGATTCTACTTCTATAGATGACCTTCCTTTTAATGACTTGTGGCTTGGCCATTGCAGGAGACTTCTTACTGGTCTTTGCTAGAGAATCCGCCAAAGGAGACGGAGATATCTTTGTGATTGCTGAGAAGAGTGACCGATGGGACCAGGATACAACCACGCGTCTTGAAGCGATTGTTAAACAGAGACAGAATGTATCAGAAGGTAAGGTGGCGACTCATCTTCTACGTAACTCTGGCCATTGGGTTCACACGGACAATCCAAAGGGACTGCTAGAGATTGTGAGTTCCAACTTCTTGTCCACACACAAGTAGGACGCAAAAATGCAGGAGTCTTTGATTGGTTCTCTTCTTCTGTATTCAGATGCAGATATAGCAAATTAAACCAAACTATTTACATTGTGGGCGCCTTTATGCTTGTTGGACACTTCACTAGATGTAAAAGTTTGTTTTGCCACAACTAAAAATAATGCAAGCAGAACACATTATGTTATTCTTTTCCTATTTATGTTTTCTAATCTCACTTTTACAGATTTTATATCTTAAATCTTATCTTATATGTCTCTCTAATTTTTTATATGCATTGTATCCGATGTCTGATATTTAGAGACGTACTTTGATTACATGATATGAGTGGTTAGGGATCATTGACTGATGTATATAACAGTTGAGAAAATCTTGTGCCAAATGCTCATGACTTAATCGATAAGTCGAAGTCTATTGCACCTATAAGAAGTCCAATCCTCTAGTCTTCTCTACCATGGAAAGCTCTCTACTGTTTAAGTCTATTGTTCAAAGTTTCTCTTATAGAGAAGAGATGAAAGCTGAAAAGGAGTCCCAGCTTTTTGAAAACAATGGGCCATTAATTATAAGGCCTGAGTATATTGGGCCTCCATTACTCTGTTGGGCTATAGAAACAACAACACTTAACCCTAACGTGGAGATTCGGACTATTAAAGCAAATTCCGGTTATCCTTGGTCGTCTCTTTCGCTAGGTGAAGGCGGAAACACAAACGAAACCCTAGAGAGATTCCCTTCTTCCTTGCGTTTTCGAAATCATGGTAAGCTTCGGTCAAAACACTTGGATTTTTAGTGATTGAAAGAAGTTATTCTTGTTATAGGTTTAGTGTTATTTTGGAGGTTAGTAGTGCTTATAAGTTATAACTCTGAATCCAATCTCTATGTTACCGTGTGAAAATGTGAAAACGTTTCTGAAGCAATCCTTAGTTCCTCAGATTTCGATCGTTTGAGTTTTCTTCTGGAGATTCGAGAAATTTGCCATTTAGAAATTTCAAGTATCAATTTTTGACAAAAAAAAAATGTTTGATGTAGTCGAGGAGAAAGACAAGAGAGCCAAAGGAGGAGACGGTGACACTTGGGCCAGCTGTTCGTGACGGAGAGCAAGTGTTTGGTGTTGTCCACATCTTCGCTTCTTTCAACGACACTTTCATCGTCAGTCGCCCTCCTTCTGTCATTTTTATTTATTTATTAACCGTTAGTCAAATCTTTGCATAACCTGCGTTTTTTTTGCAGCATGTGACTGACTTGTCTGGACGGGAAACACTTGTTCGTATCACTGGTAAGAAATCTTTCGCTAGTAGATTTGTCTAATCAATACTTTAAAACCGGTTGTTTCCTATGACATGGTCCTTGCACTCTCTAGTCTAGTGAGTTAATATGAACCTGGTTTTAGTCTCTTTACTCGTCGATATCTTCACTGGAATTTGATTTACTTGACGTCATATATGGCACTCTTTCGAGATCAGGATTAGATGCAGTTATCTTTGATACGAAAGGACTTCTCCTTGTCTCTTTCTGTTGATCATTAGATCATAGCTTTGTTATCTTTGCTTTGTTATCCTTTTATGTAAAATTGCATTTTTTTCTTGAATACACCATTGCTGATTAACTTTATGTAGGTGGGATGAAGGTGAAAGCCGACAGAGATGAGTCCTCACCTTATGCTGCTATGCTTGCTGCTCAAGATGTCGCTCAGCGTTGCAAGGTATATAATAAAGAGCTCATGAGAAATATATGCATTACCAATCCGGCAATTTTCTTTAAAAATGTAATCAAATAATGATCAAATATTGTGTATATGCAGGAACTTGGAATCACTGCCATGCACGTGAAGCTCCGTGCCACTGGTGGTAACAAGACCAAGACACCTGGTCCCGGTGCTCAGTCTGCACTCAGAGCTCTTGCCCGTTCTGGCATGAAGATTGGTCGCATTGGTAAAAACAATATTGCAAAATCTTCCTCTAGAATGTTTTGATTTGAATGAAACAAATCTCTAAACATTGTTCTTGTTTTTTAAACGCAGAGGATGTGACTCCAATCCCAACCGACAGCACCCGCAGAAAGGGTGGAAGAAGGGGAAGGAGGCTCTGAGTATTTTCTGGCCTCTAGGTGGAAGATCCTTTATGGGCTGGGCTTCGTCCCTATGCGTTTCATTTTGTTTTGTTTGGTAGATTGAAAAAGAGTTTTTGATTACTATATGCGGCGCTGTTGTTGTCGAAACTCTTCACATATTTACGTTCTTCCTAGATGACCATCACATATCCATATAATTGGGTTGATTTATGCTATATTGTCTTTCTTAAAAAATTAATCATCAATATTCAGTGATTTATATCACTTTCCCATTACATACCACCAAAGTTGAGAATAAGTTGAGAATGACGAAGACGTCGTCCAATTCTGGTAACCAAATATTCGTAGAATTTGGTTGATTTATTCTCATAAACATCTTTCTGTGTGCATGTAATTTTTGTTTTTTTAAAAAATTAATCATCAAAATTCGATTATCACATTCCCATTACATACCAACCGAAGTTAAGCATGACAAAGACGTCGTCCAATTCTGGTAACCAAATTAATATTCATAGAATTTGGTTGATTTATTCTCGTAAACATCTTGTGTGTGCATGCAATATTTTGTCTTTCTTAAAGGTTAATCACCAGAATTCAATTCTTTATATATTACGTTCCCATTACATACCAACCGAAGTTAAGCATATCAAAGACGTCGTCCAATTCTGGTAACCATTCATAGAATTTGGTTGATTTATTCTCATAAACATCTTGTGTGTGCATGCAATATTTGTCATCTTAATTAAAGGTTAATCATCAAAATTCAATTCTTTATATATCACATTCCCATTACATACCAACCGAGTTAAGAACGACAAAGACGTCGTCTAATTCTGGTAACCAAATTAATATTCATAGAATTTGGTTGATTTATTTTCATAAACATCTTCTGTGTGCATGCTATATTTGTCTTTCTTAAAGGTTAATCATCAAAATTCAATTCTTTATATATTACATTCCCATTACATACCAACCGAAGTTAAGCATGACAAAGACATCGTCCAATTCTGGTAACTATTTAGATCAGTATTCACTTAATACAAACAAAACGTATTCAGTTAATAATTAAAATTCAACTATCAACTATTAGAAAAATGAACGCAAATTCACAACCAAAAATATATCTAGCAACGTTATCAAAAGTATATGGAACTCTTTCTTTCCTTTTTAACAACATGCATATAGTACAATACTTGGTTTCTGGCCAGTAACATGCATATGTAAGAATATATACTAACTTAAGACATGTATTTTCTATAAAAAAACTGAATACATGTATTTCTACAGAAGTTGTTGGGTTTAAAATTTTAGAGAAACTTTTCGTGTGTCATGTATGGAACAATTAAGCTAGTTGGAGAGAAAATAGTTGAATTGGATGATATTTGGATGAAAACATAACTACATCTATCACTGGAAACAGAAAATCAAAACTAAGTAGCATCTTCTTTTTCTTCCGGATAGGTACTCTCTAAGCTTAGTTAAAAAAGCTCAATAATATTTGTTAGTCTGGTCTGCTTTTATGATTGTAAGTTTAAGAAGACTGAAGTTTGGTAGGTTGACATGAGGAATTGTCAAGTGCTTTGAGGGATTAGTCGACCAAGTAGTTATTTTTGTAAAATTCTGAAATATATCTTAGTCGACCAAGTAGTTAATTACAAGAGCATTGTTCTTTACGAGAATATTACAACGAGCCATTAGTTCGGATCAATGATATTTGTTTTGAACTTTCACCTTGTCTAAACCTCAATTATCTATTCACGTAAGTAACTTGTTATTTGCCCTAAACCGATGATCAACGCGGTTATTTCGCTGTTTTACAACACGGTGATGAGTCTACTTTGTTGAAAAACTGAACAGGCTGGTTAATGACTGAATAAATCAGTTTAAAGATATTTTGTTGAAGTTGACAACCAATTTGTTTTAAAGAATTTTTTTTTTTTTGAGAAAGGGCTTAAAAGATATTTTTGAATGTGTGCATATATATAGATGTGTCATGGACCCATGCATCAAACAATTTCTCTCTACTTAACCTTTTTCAGATTACTAGAAAGTTTTTTTTTAAGTCTCTTACTTTATTTCCCTTTTCTCTCTCAAGATGGACGCCAAGATTACCGAGATAAAATTCAAGTTCTGCAATGCGCTAATTAATGGGGAAACAGTCCATGCTGCTTACAATCATGCCAATAAGTCGGGTTTGGAGGACAACGTGTTCGAAGCCGCGGCCGCCCCGATCCTTGAACTTGTGGAGACAAGCATCATGAGATCGGACCAGTGGCTTAACCATGTTTCTCGCCCCGTTTTCCTTCGATCCATTCCAGAGGCCGAGAAAGAGGCGGATGAAGCTTTGAAGGAATCAGAAAAGGCGTTGGAAAGAATGCAAGTGGCTGTTACTGCTGCAACTGAAAGGAAGAATGCAAGGAAAGAAGGAAGAAAGAAGGATGAAGCAAAGGAACAAGCAAGGAAGAAAACAAAGGTGGGAGAAGCAAGTAACAAACCAGGAGGGAGCAATGCATGATTATACATCGATCTCTCATCGTAATAAAGTTAAATTTATGCGTAAGAACAGTATTAGCAATCTCTCATCGTAATAAAGTTAATTAATGCGTAAGAAAATATTAGCAAAACATATTTCAAATATTATATTTATCGTAATAATCTTGTTTCGATCATTTTAGTTATTAAGTAATGTGTGGACGGGACCCCTTATGTTAAATTCAAGTGATCTATTGTTATTATATGCACATACTCACCATTATATTATTTGCAATATTGTCATTCTTAAAAGTTAATCATCAAAATTCATTTCTTTATACATTACATTCCCATTACATGCCAACCGAAGTTAAGCATATGACAAACACGTCGTCCAATTCTGGTAACCATTTGTACATCAGTATTCACTTAATACAGACAAAAAATATTCGTTTAATAATTAAAATTCAACTATCAATTGTTAGAAATATGTACCTAGCAATGTTCTCAAAAGTATATGTAACTTTTTCTTTTCTTTTCAACAACATGCGCATGAAACGATCGAGAGTCTCTGAGTCTGAAAAAAATTATAATTACTTTTGAAAGTTCAAATTTGAATCGTCTCTTGTCCACAGAATCGATTTTGAGGCTTCAAAATTTTATAAATAATTATCAAAAACTTAATTTTTAAAATCACAGTAGTCTTCAAATTATACTTATATAAAGTAGGAGTCTACTAGTCTTTAACATCTCATATCAATGGTCGTTTTCTTGGTCTATCAGCAAGAACCTAAAAGTTCAGTTCTTTGATTCATGATAATACTAAGGAGTTTAGTTTGTCAGCCTTTTAAGATGGGCCTTTAACACACAGAAGGGCCCAGTCCAATAATATACAAAACCCTAGAAACGAAAGGTATATGAACCCCTCTTCCTCTATGGTTACGCGACGCGGCTGAGAACACCAAGAAGCCAACAAAGATGCAGATCTTCGTGAAAACTCTTACCGGGAAGACCATCACCCTCGAGGTCGAGTCCTCCGACACCATCGACAATGTCAAGGCCAAGATCCAAGACAAAGAAGGTAACCACCAATCCCTACTTCACTCTCTCTATCTCTGTACTCCTCTTCAGATACTTGAAACCAGATCTCTTATCGTCCATTAGGAATCCCTCCGGACCAGCAGAGACTGATCTTCGCCGGGAAACAGCTCGAGGATGGCCGTACTTTGGCTGACTACAACATCCAGAAAGGTCTAATCTTTATACTCTAATCCTTCAACATTCACTTGTCTTGTCTGAATAAAAACAAAACTCAATTTGAAATGTTGTTGTCTGTGATCAGAGTCCACGCTTCATCTTGTGTTGAGGCTTAGAGGAGGAATTATTGAGCCTTCTTTAATGGCTTTGGCTCGTAAGTACAACCAAGACAAGATGATTTGCCGCAAGTAAGTTTCCATTTCTTTATCACTTCCATGTTTGGCGTAATTAGTTTTTCATATGATAAGTATTTGTCTATTTCTGGGAATAAACTTAGCTTCTCAAGCAAGTTACAATGCGTGCGAGGTTATAAATGTTCCCAATATTAACATTCCATTCTCCAAACTTTGTCAGCTGGTCAATTTTCTCATCTTTCCAGATGATTTTCTTGAATGGTACATTTGTTAATATCTTAAGGTAGCTAGTGTATGAATTGCTACCGTTCATTCTTTGAGTACTCAAATTGTGAATTCTGATTGGTGATGCATCTTTTTCGTCTGCTATGTCTTCTGATTTTGATGTCTCAATTCTTAGAGATGGTTCCTAATGTTATGTCTCATCTGCGACTAGGTGCTATGCACGTCTTCACCCAAGGGCTGTTAACTGCAGGAAGAAGAAGTGTGGCCACAGCAACCAGGTCTGGTTTTGTTTTGTTTCTTGGTTTGTTTGCATCTATTTGGTTTATGTGTGTTATCTGAATAACATTTTATTGTTATCTTTTTGTGCAGTTGAGGCCCAAGAAGAAGATCAAGTAGACTCAGCTTAAGATTCTATCTTGGTTACTGCTTCTTTTCTTCCTTGCCTTCTCTTTGATAGAGTTGTTTTGTTTCAGTGAATTTTTATGTTATGTTCAGAGATTATGTCAGTAAAAGGAGTTGGTTCTGTTTATGCTGAATCATTTATTTGCTTCCTTTATTGTGTTGTGCATATGATATGCATGTTCCGATCCATTTCAGCACACAAGATATGTTGACGAAATGAAACGAGAAATTACTTGAGAAAACAATAATGTTGATTTTGGGATGCATGGAACTTGAGAATCTTTATGAACTATTAGTTAGCTCCATCTACAAAACCATTCAGAATCAAAATGAACAAATTTGTATCGTACCAAACTCAGCGATATCTTGCCGTCGTCGAAATCAAAATCGACAAAACCAGCACATATGTTGAACTGTTGATATATATAACAACAAATGTTAGAAAACACACATTCACAAAATAAAGCATACAAGCTGGTTTTAAACATTTTCCCAAATTAAAAAGGATGATGGTTTTAAATGAATTTTGGTGTTTATAATCATTTGTGGATGCTGAAATATTTGTTGTGTCCATGTAGTTTTCATATTTCAACATCTTAAATCCTGATTCATTTTGAATCGTCTTGGTCCTAAGTAATTGTTATATTCTCATCACTATGCATAATATTCTATGACGTAACAAATACTTGTAATGCGCCTTGCTCTTGTAGCTCGTCCGGTCTGTGATGGTACAAGTTATTCAACATGGTACGTGTTCGATGCTCGAGCAAGGCACATGAGACAGAGAGATAACACACACAGTCACACACACACAAACAACAACAACAAGAGCTTATGTTAAAAAAGAAAAAATTTGAGGTATTCTAAAATACCTCCTTTTCTTTTTGTTAAAAATAATAATAATCAAATATTCGTAATATAAAAGAAAATTGGGAAATGCAAAAAAAAAATTAAAAATTAAAAAGAAAAAAAATTGGGAAATGCAAAACCATACTCATATGAGAATTGGGAAATTGCTAAACCGGTAAAAAACACTAAACCGGAAGAGAGAAAAAGGTACGTCACTGTATCATTCCCATATTAGCCAACAAACTAACTCACCAGAGAAACAAAACAAAAATAACTTTACAAATCCCAAAAAATCGAAAAACACAATCTCTCAATTCCACAATGAGTGAGCCGAATCGGGTCCCCCAATCCATAACCCGACCCGTCGGAGGCACCGAGTACAGCTGGTGCAGAGCCATCGCCGGCGGCACAGGCATCGCCGTCATATCTCTCTTACTCTCCCGAACCCCGAAACTCGAGAATCTCCAGAACACCCTCGACAAACTACAGATTCACCATCCCACCCTCCGCTCCACCTTCCGTTTCGACGCGTCCACCGACTCCTTCTCCCTCGCGACCTCCGCCGACTCGCGCGTCGTGATCCACCCCTTCGATTCCTCGTCGACGGCTCGGATCATCCGAGACAGCGACGATCCCTGCGCCGAGCCGCACAGGATCATCCTCGAGCACGAGCTGAACAAGAACACGTGGATCGATCCGCACCGCTGGAGCGACGGCGAGTGCGGCGTCTTCTTCGTCAGCCTCTACGATCTGAGCCGCGACGGCGAGGAGGAGAGAGTGCTGACGTTTCGGCTGAACACCGGGGCGTGCGATCGGACCTCGGCGGTTACGCTTCTGAGGGAGTTTATGAGAGAGACGACGGTTGGGGAGGAGGAGGGTGATGGTTGTTGGGACGGACACGTGGCGAAGGAGGCGGGGTTAGGTAAGGCGATAGAGGAGATGGTTCCGAGTGGGAAAGGGATAAACCGTTTTGGGCGCGTGGGATCGACGTGCTGGGTTACTCGCTGAACGCGTTCCGGTTTTCGAATTTGAATTTCGTAGACGCTGAGGATTCGAACCGGAGATCGCAGGTTGTGAGGATGAAACTGGAAAGAGATCAGACCCTCAAACTTGTGGCTGTAAGTGTCTCTACTGTTCAAGCAACTTCTATAATTGCGTGCAAGATTTGTTTACTGTTATTGCGTATTAACTAGTAAGCATATAGTACTTACTATTAGTTTATTTAAATAAAGTTTTATAACCATTTTATTTAATTATTTACTTTTAAAATAATATAAAACATACTTTCGAAAATGTATGATTTTAGACTAATACAACTACTAAAAGCGTATGTTTTACCTAAAAATATTATTAAATATAAATTAAAAATTATTTAACCATTTACGAAATTAACTACAAAATGTTATTGATTATCCAGTTTTAATAGAGTTAAAATTATTTTAAAATATAAAAATCGTGCATATTAAAATATTTAAAACTCTTTTAAACATTATAGATTTTGAAATGGATGGAGTAATTGATAATATCAAAATTGTATATATTATATATAAATTTTAAAGCTATATATGAACATTAATCTCATTGATGCTGAAAATGACCAAATCTAAATTAGAAACACACATGTTCATGTTTTTGTGGAAAGTTTGTATTTTTAGTGGCAAAATCAAATATTGTATAGTTCGATAGATAATATTTCGAGTTTTTCACACTTATTATTATGTTCATGTTCATTTAAGAAAAACATAAATTGGTATCGTGAGAAGCAATTAGTTAACGTTTGATAATCATTTACATAGACATGACATTGTATGCATACGTTTGATTTGCAAAACAGTAAAGACTAAAGAGGATCTTGGTGGAACATTGAATCACGTTGTTGCAGGGATGCAAGGCAAGAGGGATCAAGCTGTGGGCTGCAATAGCAGCAGCGGGGATGATCTCTGCTTATTCTTCTAAGAACTTACCGCAACACCAAGGAGAGAAATACGCAGTGGTCACTCTGTCAGACTGTCGTCCCATTCTTGAACCTCCTCTTACTCCCAATGACTTTGGTAAAAGCCCATTTCTTTGCCACTAGATCGATTCCTCTTTATATATAATATGATGAGGTGTTGCCATGAGCCAATGCTTTAAACATTTCAAGCTTACTAGTTATATCTATTGCGTGATAGAGTTCAAGATCCCGTTTCTTGTCTTTAATCCAAACTTGATGTATGTTTTGTTCTTGTTCTTCAGGTTTCTACCACTCGGGGATCCTTCACACACACGACATAACAGGAGAGGAAAAGCTCTGGGACTTGGCCAAGAGATGCTACGACTCCTTCACATCCGCAAAGAACTCCAACAAGCATTTCACAGACATGTCTGATCTCAATTTCCTGATGTGCAAGGCCATAGAGAACCCTAACCTCACTCCTTCATCCTCTCTAAGAACCGCTCTCATCTCCATATTCGAAGATCCAGTGACAGACGAGTATTCCGAACAGGCATTGGCCTCCGCCGGGGTCAAGGATTACATAGGCTGTGCGTCTATCCACGGGGTTGGACCGTCTGTTGCGGTTTTCGACTCGCTTAGAGACGGGAAACTAGACTGTTCGTTTGTGTATCCTTCGCCGCTGCATTCAAGAGAACAGATGGATGAGCTGATTCAACATATGAAAGCTATTCTTTGGAAGGATCTGTTTCTTCCTTTTGATTTGTTCTAAAACTCTCTTTTAGGTCACGTCCAAAGACACTGATGGTCTCTCTAATAAGAAAAATATTGTGCTGATAGTTCCAGTTTCTTTGATGTGAAACGACCCTCAAATTTACCGTTAACACATTAAAGAAACAAAATAGATATATCATTACAATCTTCTTGGTACTCGCCTCCACAAATCATGACTTCTAATTTGTAAAGACTGTTGTCTAAGTGAAATAGATAACTCATTTGTTTTTTTTTTTTGACTAAAGATAACTCATTTGTTGTATTGATCCATTCATTCACTTCCTCAATAGCTATTGAAAGAGTGTCCTTCGAAAGAACTTGTTGCGAGTTGTAATTCGTTTTATCCGTTGAAATGTCAAAGGCTAACCTTAACTTGCCTTCCAAGGGAACCAAAAGGTTTCTTGAATTAACTTGTTTGTCTCTTATTTTTATTCAGATGTTAAAATAGAATTTTTAGGACTAGAAAATAAGGTGAAAGTCATTACTCTTTTGAGAAACAAGAAGATAGAAATAGTTGCACTATTTTATTTTACTGGAATCAACGAGCATGGCGGATAATAATTTAAACGAAGAGCGGTAAAAAGGCTTATGGAATGGCTGAAAGAGATCCATAGCGCAACACAACAAACCTCAAACTATTTTAGAGAACAAGACTCTGCCACAAATCCAAACTTAATTTACTTGCGTAGTAATCTTCATTTTGCATTGTGCTCGAAGCATTATAACTCTTTTACGGAAAGAAAAAAAAAAGAATCAAAACATAAAAAGGTGAAGTGTAAAAATGGCAACGGATGGGACCACTTTTCCAGAAGGCGACGCAGAAGCAGAACTCAATCCTGGACAGAACAAGAGTTTTGAAGTAGATCCTGTTTCTTCTGAGATCGCTTCTGATAAGGTATGATAATGTCTTCTATACGTTTTATGAGATATGTTTCATCTGTATACACACTTTAATACAAATGAAATGGAGAAACTTCGAGCTAGTCAATTAGCTGAAATAAGATTTGCTTATTTCTGTTTGATTTCTTTTTGAAGTTTCTGACGAATCTTAGTCTGAAAAGGTTAATTAGAAATCCCAAATAATATACTAATTATGAAATGGGTTAATCACCTCATAACACAAATCCATGCACTGCATGCACATCATACATGAGTTTGTATTAACATTCTTTTATGTTTTGTGTGTTAAAAAATGGGGTAAAAGATACAGCAGAACTTGGAAAGGAAGGAAAACGCAAAGGCAAAGAGAGACGCAACTCAAACGCTGAAGAAGACCATTATCATTTCAGCGGTGATCGTGGCCGTAGCGGGAGCCGCCTTCGCTATCACCAAAAAGCTCAAAGAAAAATGATTTTGATTACATCACTTAATCCTCATTTTCCTCTTTAATTAATATGTAACTATTTTTACCTTTCACAAATCTGAGAAAATACATCTATTATTATATATCTATATATGTTTTTTGTCAAATATAAATTTTGAAATAATAATGCAATGGAATATTAATTAATATTTATTTCATTTCTTTGAAACGATCGTTTTTAAACTATTTTTTTGGATAAATCGTTTAGTGAATGTTAATAGAGTTGATATAATATTTCAGTAAATTCTCAGTTTTTGCTTCAAAACTTTTGTGATACCTGCCAGTGCCACAACCAGGACTTCATATGTGTTAAGGCCATAGCTAGAGATCTGATAGGCCATTTCCAAGCGAAAAGAGTTTTACCTGGTTGTGGAGACCACGCATGTTCGTCCTTGTTGCTCTCTGCTTTGATGCACACCTCGTCGGTGTAGGGGATGAATTCGACCATCCCTTCAAGGCCCAGAAGACAGATGCCCAGACCCATTTACATAAGTACACGGCTCGGCTTAACGGCTCGAGACGCCGGGTCTCGCGCCCCATAGTACTTTTGGTCGCTCATCAGCGACTGCCGGCCGCTTAACGGACGCCACAAACCCGCCCAACGAACTAAAGCCCATTAGCACGACGCGAACTAGGTCACAAAAGGACGAAGGACGGCTATAAATAGAGAGGGAGCGACAACGGAAAGGGGATCCGAAAAGAGAGAGAAGAACGGCTAGAACTAGGGTTTTCACTTATACTCATTCGCACCGTTCTGTACTTTTCCGACCGACGCTCGAGCTCGGTCTCGTTTAGTCGATTCTTTATCTTGTAACCGTCCGTGACGCTCTTTCGACCATTAATAAGACGCCTTTGCTAAGCCCGCTTTTACCTTTATTTACCGCTCGCGACAACAGCTGGTTTCACCGTGGGCCTAAAGCAAAGTAACGCCGAAAAGATGGCGACTAGAGACGACGGATCCTCCTCTTCGGAGGAAGACCACGCGACTCGCGAACCGATATCCACCCCGTAACGGCAACCCCAGCCGCTACCTCCAGCTTCTATCGACACCATTATGGCGCTGCTCGCGACAGCAGATGCAGCCCAAAGACAGCAACCGAAAGCAGATAGCTGCCCTGGCCAAAATATTTGGCCCTCTCGCCGCAAACGGAAGCGCCGACGGCCCAGATCCGGACGCCGTTGTTCAACACCGAACCAGCGGCTGGTGCAACCCTAACGCAACTTGAGTCCCAGAAAATAGCGACGGCAACGCCGCGGTAAACCCTAGCGGCGTCGACGCCTGCATTCATGAACAAACTCGCCGCGACTAAAGCAGTCGGTAGTCGGTCGTCGACATCAACTCAAGGATGCACCGTGTCACCACTTCGCACCCGATCGAACGTGTCCTTGCCGAATCTCTTCGACACCATTCACAAAGATAATCTGGCGTCCGACTCGAAAATGGAAAACTGCGCTTCCGACTTTTGACGGTGTCTCCGACCCTCCGTTCATGTCACATCCTTCAACATCGCGATGCGGCGCCAACTTTCCGACGAAAAAAAGACGCCAGCTTTGCCAATTGTTTGTCGAAACCCTCGGCGCCCAGCTCGGCTGGTTCACCAGCCTCCGAGAACTCTATCGGCTGCTTTCACGACCTGTCCACCGAAGTTCCTCAAGAACTATATCATGTTCACCGTCGAGACGACCGCCACAGACCCTCGAACCTGACTCCACGCAAACGCCAAGTCTCCGACTTCATGGAAAAATTCAAGGCCGTTTCTCGGGTCGATGTTCCCACCATATCGCGGTGGAATCCCTAAAGAGCACCCTCCATCTAAAGTCACGCTTTGAGATGACCTTTATCGAACCCGACGATCCATATCGACGCTATCGCCCGTTTCACAACTTCATCCGTATGGAAGAAGATACTAGAGCCAAAGCAGCAAAGGAGGCCGCAAGCAAGCAAGCATCCGCTCGGGCGAACGACACACGGCCGGAGCCTCGACAACATTCGTCCAGTGGAAAACCAAGTGCGAAGAAAGGATATGTCAGTTCTATCGATGAAAACGAGACCGCGGGATCCGCGGCCGTTACGCGAGAAAAAGGATGGAACCACTGGGACCGAGACTCCGCCCCAAAACCCTCGGCCGAGTCAGAGCCGACAATTCAAACGCCGCCGAGCCGGAGAAATATTGTTCGTATCATAAAGTCAAGTCGCACGACACGAAGGACTGTAAGGTCCTCTTCGGGCGATTCCTCGAATCCATCAACAAGGGAGAAATCGAGATCGAGCCTCCCCCTCAGAAGCCTAAGAATAACAAGAGCTGGAGTAAGAATAAGGAGAAGAAAACTCAAAAGACTCAAGCCAAGGCTTCCCCGAAGGACACGCCGGGAAGCCCAGACAAAGTCCCCGTGAATAACATTGACCCGGACGACGACTCCACAGACGACGAACAACCTAAACGCAGAAGACGAGTTGACGTAATACTCTCCCAACCTTACGACACTTCATCCGATGAAGAATGCCCGACGGCGTCCCCCGACTGACGAAAGTCACCAACTACGGGCAGCCACCTATCTATGACCTCATGCGATTTACGCACTACCTTGAAAAGAAAGCTGGGAGATACAAGACCAGTCCTTGAGACAGATCTCCGCGCAACCATCAACAAATCGAAAGCGCAAAGCGCAACGGATAACAAGAGCGTCCAACTTCGCATTCGACTGCACCGCATCATCTCAACTCCAAAAACGAAGATCTACGGATAGCTTTAACCGTTCCAAAGGATCAGACCTGCGACGTTACCTCGATAAAGCAAAGCAATCTCACGAAAGTGCCGAAGAGCCGAGAAACGTCAGCGATCTCCGAGAACAGCTGGAATCCGCAAGAAGCAAGCGCAACCGCCGCATCAACGTAATCATGGGGGGACTACTGCCGGGAGCGGAACTGCACGATCAGTAAAGAACTATCACCGCAAGGCGATAACTGAACACAAGTGGCCAACACAGAAGTCAATGGCCCTCGATCACTTTCAGCCGAGGACACTCACGGAGTCCAAACTCCGACAACGATCCACTTCTCATCGAATCAACGCTGGCATCGCCAGGTCAATGGGTTCTAATCGACACCGCAGTTCGGTCGACCTCATCTTTCGATACGCCGACAAAATGGTAGTCGACTCGCGACGACATGAAGCCATCTACGCCAACGTTAACCGGGTTCAACGCGCTCGAACAGATTATCGACGATACGGCTCCCTGTTTACGCAGGAGGCGCCACGAGGACAGTAAATTCTCAGTCGCGAGCCAAAGCCCCGCATAACGCCATCCTGGAACCCCTGGTTCCATTCGATGCACGCCATTCCGCCCTCGTACCATCAATGTGTCAAGTTTCGGAAGGACGGGCCATCAAGACAATCCGAGGAGACCAGAGAGTCAGCGAGGGAGTTGCCGTCGAACCATTAAACAACAGCTAGCGCCTCGTCAGTTCTGTCGCCAAACCAATTCAAAATATATCCGCAGGAAGAAGAAATCCGCGACGTTCCCATCGACGCAGGCCGACACGACGAAGGTGGCGCGAGTCGAGCCTACTCTCGACGATATGCAACAACAAATCATCTCCTTCCTGAAGGAGAACGCTACAACCTTCGCCGACTACCTCGGATATGAAAGGAATTGATTCATCCATCACTTCCCACGAACTGAACTTCGACCCCACATTTAAACCCATCCGACAAAAGAGACGAAAGTTGGTCCCGAGAGCGAAGTCAGAACGACGGTCGACACTACTCGCCATGGATTTCATAACAGAGGTTCGATATCCGAATGGTTAGCAAACCCGCCGGGTCAAGAAAAGAACGGAAGTGGCGGATTTCGCTGATTTCACTGATCTAAACAAAGCATGCCCCAAAGACAGTTACCCGCTCCATCATATCGATCGACTAGTAGAGTCGACAGCCGGTAACGAACTCTTAACCTTCATGGATGCGTTCTCGGGATATAATCAGATTCTCATGCATCCGGACGACCGCGAGAAGACAGCATTTATTACAGATAGGAGAACCTACTGTTACAAGGTGATGCCCTTCGACTAAAACGCCGGAGCGACGTATCAGCGCCTCGTCAACCGGATGTTCGCCGACAAACTCGGCGACACCATGGAGGTGTATATTGATGATATGCTGGTAAAGTCGCTACATGCCGAGGACCATCTCAACCACCTGCGTGAATGTTTCAAAGTCCTAAAAAAGTACGGAATGAAGCTGAACCCTGCCAAATGTACTTTTGGTGTCACCTCGGGCGAGTTCCTCGGATACATCGTGACGCAACGAGGCATCGAGGCAAATCCAAAACAAATCACGGCGATCCTGGATCTACCTAGCCCGAAAATACCGCTGGCGTAACGCCACTGGCCGAATCGCCGCCCTCAACAGGTTCATCTCGCGCTCCACGGACAAGTGCCTCCCATTCTAGGAGCTCTTGCGAGGAAACAAAAAGTTCATCTGGGACGAAAAATGCGAGGGAGCGTTCAACCAACTAAAGCACTACCTCATGACACCTCCGGTCCTCTCAAAACCGGAGGCCGGCGACACCTTGTCCCTGTATATTGCAGTCACATCGTCCGCGGTAAGTAGCGTCCTCATTCGAGAGGATCGCGGTGAGCAGAAACCTATCTTCTACATCAGCAAACGCATGACGGCACCAGAGACTCGCTACCCAACGCTCGAAAAGATGGCCCTCGCCGTTGTCACGTCCGCGAGGAAGCTTCGCCCATATTTTCAGTCGCATACTATTGAGATACTTTCCAACCAGCCCCTCCGAACAATAATGCAGAATACGAATCAGTCCGGTCGGTTGACGAAATGTGCAATGGAACTCAGCGAACACGATATCGTATACAAAAACCGCACAGCGGCAAAATCCCAAGTCCTCGCCGACTTCCTGATCGAGCTAACACCAGAACTCGAACAAGACCTGATATTGCCTAGCAAAAATTGGATACTGCACGTAGATGGTTCATCTACGAACAAAGGTGCGGGAGCAGGCGTGCAACTAAAGTCACCCACCGGCGAACTTATTCGGCAGTCATTTAGCTTCGGCTTCGCTGCATCCAACAATGAGGCCGAGTACGAATCACTGATCGCGGACTCAAGGCAAAGTGGCGCTGTTCGCACTCAGAGCTTGTCGTCAGCCAATACCTAGGAGACTACGACGTCCGAACTAACGATGGACGCTTACCTCAAACTAGTCCAAGATCTCCCAGAGTTCAATTTTTCAACTAACTAAGGTCCCCGCTGAGAAAATGTTTGGCGCCACGCTGGCATCATGCGAAGCAAATTGCACGATCAAGTAGAACGAACGATACCGATCCATAAGATCACCGAGCCAAGCATCACCCTTACTAACGCACCAGATCGCACCATAGCATCATTGATTGCGCAGCATCAGCGATATCGAGCTACCGCAACAGAGTTCAGCCCACCCGACGGGCGAAAGAGCTCATTGATTACTTGGTCGACGGCAAGCTGCCATCCGACAAATGGGAAGCAATGACTTAAAAGCAGCACAAATTACGCTCTTCACAGAGGGCGAGCTCCACCGATGGACAGCAACAAAGTACTTCAAGTGTATAAATGGAAACGACACAAGACTCGCCATGGCCGACACACAAAGGCGCTGCAGGCAACCACTCGGAGGCGCCTGGAAAGTAAAAGGCTCGGTTCCCATGGCTAACGATGAACGCAGACCGCGGCTTACGCGAAAGTGCCATAAATGCCAACGCATCAACAATCCACAGCCCGACCGAGCTACTCAGACATTAACGGCACCTACCCATTCATGCGATGGGAAATGGACATAATCGGTCCACTGGTCAGTTCTCGCCGAAGAAGTATATCTTATTACTTACGGATTACTTCACAAAGTGGGTCGAAGCTGAGTCATGCATCGAATCACCGATAACGAGGTGCAACAGTTCGATTCGAAAATATCATCTGCGCACAGACTACCATACGAAATTGTCACCGATAACGGATCCCAATTCATCTCCGACACTTCAAAGAATTCTGCAGAGATGGAAGATCCGCCTCAACATGTCCACACAAGGAACCCCAGCAAGCTGCCGAAGTCAACGATCAAAATCATTATGACGGCTTAAAAGCGACTCGACTTAAAGAAAGGCTGCTGGGCCGACGAATTGACGGCGCCCTATGGTCCCATAACAACTCCGCGTAGTGCAACGCAGTCCACCCTTTCTCGATGGCTTACGGGTCGAGGCAATGGCACCGCTGAAGTGAACGCTACCAGCCTACGCCGATCGCTAATGCCGCTAACGCTGAACTCAACCGACATGCTCCTCGATGCCCTCGATGATATCGAAGAAAACGCGAATGCTATTCGAATTCAAAACTACCAACACCGAATCGAGCTACTATAATAAGAAAGTCAAGACACGATCACTTCGCTTGGTGACTTCGTCCTCCGAAGGTATTCGAGAACACCGGAGTGGAATGGCAAACTCGGGCAAATTGGAAGGCCCTTATCGAATCACCGAAGTAGTTAAACCAGGGTCTATCGCCGAGACCTCGACGGGGAAACGGTTCCGAGCTTGAACTCAAACACCTCCGACTCTTCGCTTCTTAAATCACGCGGATATGTTAAAACCACCCGCGAATGAGCCATCCCGCCACTTCACCGGGTTCCCGAACTACGAACGGCTTGATCCCTCGATACGTGGCAACCCTCACGGTGCAGCTATTACCGAGTAAATGCGCAACACCAGCCACTTTTACCGGCTCGAATTTAACGGCTTGATTCCCGATGATACGGCAGCCTTTACAGACGCAGCTGTAATAAAAAAAAGCAACTACCCTCCGAGGTAACAAACCCGGGAATGGGCAAACAATTGCTTCACGAGACAACGATGCATACACTCGAGGACTCCGGTCTCTCGACGCAATGCATCCGCACTCGGATCCTTCCACCGAGTATGTCCCGATCAGACCAATGCTCATGGGGATCAGATCACACCACGATCATAGTCAAAACGACTGAAATGACGATTCCATCTCATCATCAAATTCACGGAGCAAGGATCCAACCAAATGCTTCGAATATACCGAGATTCGACGAGGAACCGCCGCCATTTTCAAAAAATATGTGCAATGTACGAATGTTCTTTTATTGTCATCTCGAGTCCGGACCTCCGAGATTTGGTAGATAAAAGTCTAACACTTCCGTACCCCTTAATTTGCCAAATTCGACTGAACGAATGTTCGAAAGCCTTACGATGGCATCAATAAGTTTTACGCGAAAAATGGAACTTCAGTCAATTAACGGTCGGTCTACGATCCAGTCCGACATAAGTAAGCTTCCAAAATCGCAGTAAATAAACTTAGCAAAAAATATATATAAAAGGAAAAGTCATTCGATTAAAAGCGAAGAGAGTACAGGTCGACTAAAAGGACCGATTACAAAAAGAGCAAATACATCAAGGAAATGAAGGTTCGCTAGTCGACTCTAACTCCTCCGCTCTTGCGCCCGCCGCCCGAGCAGCGCCCTCGACACGTCCGGAAGGATTTGACGACGCTCTTCCGAGTCCTTCGGTGGCTCCTCGCTGACACCCCGGCGCGGAGATCCTCCTTCGCCCCGGTTCCTTGACCGCGACGCCATCATCATCTTCATCGGTCATTTCACCTGTTGACTCGAAGACGAGTCAGACGACACCACAACATTGATTCCTCGCCTATCGGACGGTGCAGCTCCTCGAATGGCGCCTCGGTACGGAGTCCCGAGCCCCCGACTCGAGGGGACCTTGTGCCAAAGGATGATCAGCATTATCTTCGGCGAAAGACGCCTCCCGGGAGGCGGTTGGTGTACGGAGCATCGAGACAGCGTTGACATCAATTATCTCAATGTTCGAGCCGAACTGATCGAGCCCCGCCATAAGTCGTTCATCGACAAATTGAGAAGCGAGGACCAGCGGAGACAGGGTCAAATCCGCGTCGGGGATGTCGCCGACGTCAAGCTTCAAGGATTCTTCCTCGACGTTTCTCTTGATCCGCGAACACGTCGATCGTCCCTTGCGGGATGTCGCTTCCACCAGCCTTCAAAGCCTCTAGTCATCTCTTCGTCCCGAAGGCCTGGCTCAGGAGCAGTCGAGCCGTATCAAACGGCTCACGGCGGTTCTGATAGTCTCGAATGTTGTCGAAACGACGATTACATTTAGCAATCATCGCCGTCTCGACCCTGACCCGCTCTTTCGTCACTTCCAGAACCCGCGACCTCCGCAGACAGTTCAGCTCTCTCTTGTGCTCATTCTCCCTAACCTTCGCAGCCTCTTTCAGGCTGGCCATCTCTCGATCCATGCTCGCGATCTTCGAGCAAGCTGCGGCGAGATCGGCTTCGACCGTGTCGGCTCGTTTCTGGTGAAACCGCCTGCGCTCGATCGCTTTGTTCTTCTTGTCGGTCTCTTCCGCGAGAGCGCTTCCCCACTTCGCTTCTTTTCGGCGGAGAAGTTTGTTTTTGGCAACCGACCTCTTCCGAAACTTCTCGCCTCGGCAACCGACACCTTTAACGCGGTGTCGTAACTCTCGATGACGGCATTCATATCCCCATCTCCCTGCGAAAGACGCATACAAGACACTCGTCAAACAGCGACACTAAATTGCAAATCAAAAGAGGAAATTCTAGAAGGTACTTACCAAAAGCCTCGTTCGCGCCGCGTCGGCGTACTCTTCCCCGAAAACCAAATCGGGTGCCAGAGGAAGAGATCTGGGTTCGCTCCTTATCTAGCTAAGCAGCTCAGTGCATTTCAGCGGAGCATAAATGAGTGGAGCCGGACCCTCGTAGGAGAACGAGACACGGTTGGGAAAAATAGGTCTCTTGACCTTGGACATTGTCGGGGCGCCATCCTTCGTGACATCCGAGGCTCCGGGAGCATCCTGGGCGTCGTCGCGAGCTCCCACCTCCTTCTTCTTCTTCTTCTTCTTCTTCTTCTTCTTCTTCTTCTTCTTCTTCTTCTTCTTCTTCTTCTTCTTCTTCTTCTTCTTCTTCTTCTTCTTCTTCTTCTTCTTCTTCTTCTTCTTCTTCTTCTTCTTCTTCTTCTTCTTCTTCTTCTTCTTCTTCTTCTTCTTCTTCTTCTTCTTCTAAGTTAGAATGAACTGGAGGAACCGCCGAGTTGGTATCGTCTCGCCCGATGGAAGCGCGAGGCATCCGTTCGTTAACATTGGTTTCCTGCCCGGAACTAGCAGGAACGTTCTCCTCCGGCTCGAGAGGAGGAGATTCATTGGTCCTCTTCTTCTTGGCCTCCCTCGACGAACCGGTCTTGTCCGAAAGCTGGATAACGACGGTTTCTTCGGGAACCGTCTCACGCTTCTCAGTAGCCCCCGAGTCATCGCGCGGCCTCTTTCTGCTCTTCTTCTTTGGAGGAGGAACAGTTGTGTCGACAATCGGAGAAGGAACCGGGAGCTCCACGTTCTCGGCAGTTCTCTCGGTAGCCTCCGCCTCCCTGGGAGGATCCACGGGCTCGTGTCTAGGGACGTTTAGCTGGGGAGCGATCAAAACACTTAGGTCGGGGAGCCCTTTCATCCTCCGCCTTTCGATGATCCTCTTTTGTTCCTCTTTGTCGAAAAGGGAGATCCGCCTCTTCGTTGTATTCTCCGAGGGAAGGTAACTCGAATTCCAGTCCCCTGAAAAGTGACAAGGATAAGTAAAAACAGAGAAAGCCGGACATGCAAGATAGTAGGCGAGACTTACTTCTAGAAATGCGATCGATACAGCGACGAATCCTCGCTCTCGAGATGTTGCCCCAATTCTCGGTGTCGAGTCTCGCAACAGCCCGAGCACTTTCTAAGAATTCCTCCGGATACTCGCGAGAAGTCGGATGATCGTCTGCAAAGACAAAGAAGAAAGAGACGAGGTCGTCAGTGTAGACAAGACTTGCAAGGAAGGAATAAGTAATCTACCAAGAATCGCATTCCAGAGCACGCGATAGCTATCTCGAAGAGGATCTTCGAAGGCAAACTCGTCCGACTTTATGAAAAAATAGGCCCTCTGCCAGTCTGTCGTCTTATTCGGACTCCCTCCCAGCACATTGTAGTTGGGCCGCATCTTCATCACCCAGAGATCCTCTGCTTGAGGGTTGATAGACGTCAGCTCCTCAAGGGCGCGAACGGAGAAAGTAACATTCTTCTCAGCCGCCATCACCATCAAGGCGACCGCTATACGCCACGAGCCATTCAGCATCTGGCTGATGGCCCCGTCTCGACGTCTCGCATACGCGGTCACCATACGAGGGATTGGAAACCAGAGCTTCATATCGTCTTGGAAGTAGGACTCGTAGACGCACTGATACCCGAGTGGTGGCGACCACGGTCTTTGCTCCGGGGTGGGGATAAGAAAGGTGACTCCAACTCCTTGATATTTTCGGAGAAGGACCTTCACGCTTCCCGCGCACGACGTCGTCGAGTTGACGTTTCCCCAAGACTGACCCCTCACGACTGGAGAACGGAGGAGCTCGGGAGAGAGAGCCGGGAGTTCCTCGAAAATCCCTCCCGGATAATAGCATATTGGCACATGGTCATGAGATCGACTCCTCGCACCCCCTTGACCATCTCTCGGACACGCCCGCGCCTGCGCGGCTGTTTCTTCGCGATGAAGACGCGCTGAGTCGGACACTAGGACTCGTTGAGGGAGGTCCAAGTTAACCGTATCCATCATCGCCTCCCGATGGATGAGGTAGAAACCCTCGATGGGAGTCCCATCGGGATCCCTCGCAAGGCTGGGTGACGATGCGACGGCCTTCCCCTTCTGCTCCCGAGACAATCTTCCGCGTGACGACATATCGATATATAATTCTACAACAAATCTAGAGAGAGAAGTGGAGGAAGAGAGAGAATATACCTGGGTGTGCGAAGAAGAATGAGAGAAATAAGGAAGGGCGGACTATTTATAGGAGAGGGGAGGCGTGCAACTCTCGAGGCGTAATCATTACCCCCAAATGGGCCGGCATGGGCCTCGAAAGCTCACTAAAGAGAGCTTGAAACCTATGCGCCCCCCCCCTCTTTAATGCATCTCGATAACCGACCGGATCCTTGCGACGTTTCAACTCCTCTTCGACATCCGAATCCAGGAGCCGCGTCGACCCCATTCGAAAATAACCGAGGCTCTGATGACTAAGCAGAGATACCATCTCTCGTGTCCCTCCGCTCATCTCTCGACAAAGAAAATGCCACTCCAGCCATCTGTCTTCGAACCCACAAATCTGCAAATTCATCGAACCCGACACACGTCACCCTTCGATGAATTGGGGACTTCTGTAGGGGATGAATTCAACCATCCCTTCAAGGCCCGAAGACAGATGCCCAGGACCGCTTACATAAGTACGGCTCGCTTAACGGCTCGAGAGAAGTCTCGCTGCCCAGAGTACTTTGGTCGCCATCAGCAGCGGCCGCTTAACGGACGCCGAAACCCGGCCCAACGAACTAAAGCCCATTAGCACGACGAGAACTAGGTCACAAAAGGACGAAGGACGGCTATAAATACAGAGGGAGCGACAACAGAAAGGGGATCCGAAAAGAGAGAGAAGAACGGCTAGAACTAGGGTTTTCACTTATACTCATTCGCACCGTTCTGTACTTTTCCGACCGACGCTCTCCGAGCTCCGGTCTTCTGTTTAGTCGATTCTTTATCTTGTAACCGTCCGTACGTTCTTTCGACCATTAATAAGACGTCTTTGCTAAGCCCGCGTTTTACCTTTATTTACCGTTTCCCGCACAAATAGTCGGCTTTGTTACTGGTTACTTCTAAACAAACTGAGGTTGTGTTTCCTTTTTGGACAGATGTTTTGTCAGCCAGAAAGTCTCATAGATATCTAGGAACATCGCCGATTTGAGTCACGTGACCAAGGTAGGGTGTGGAGGACGGTTCTCCACGGATGACGCCAGCATTGTTGCCTGGGCAAGTGTTTGTTGGTGAGATATAATCTTTCACCAAGTCGCATGATAAGCCCGATTCACAAGAAAAATGACAGGCTAGGCGCTCTTTAATGAATGAAGCATTGACATGGAGCTGAATTGCTTGCATGTTTGTGAGTCTTTTACCAGAATGGACTAGACAATGACTTACATTTGGGACAAGGGTTTTCGGATTCAGCATTTAAGCAGACTGCTTAAATTTTGTTAAGATGATCAACAAATCGGGGGATTGATCAGTATTTAAGACATAAGTAAAATATATTTATGCTACTACGGAATCGTTTGAGAGTTGCATCTTAGATCTTATCCCTTAAAACAATTTTTGTGTTAGTTTTTTTGTTTTTTTTTGTTGACATCGAAAAAGTGTTTCATAACTTAAATAAGAGGTAGTCTAGAAAGTCAGATTGAAATAAAACAACCAATTTAACAAAGATCATTATGAAAAGGACGTGTAATCTTAGCTAATGAATCAATAATTGCATTCTGAGTCTGAGGTTTGTAGGAAAGCATGAAAGATTGAAATCTTCTTTAAAATGCCAATATCTCTACACCTCTGCTGAGAATATAATCATAGAGATAATTCGATCAAAAATTCTAGTAAGTAGAATGACCCATCATACTTTTTATTGCCCATCCAAATATTTCTAGCTTTGAATGCAAGGATGAGATTCTTCTTTTTGGTTTTTATTTGGATTTGTCAAAATGTATCTTTCTAAACTCAACTACACCCAAAATATTGTGATGTAGAAATCTATGAACCATCGAACATACAAATTTTTCTGTAAGCATACAGCTTGTGGAACCATTGTGTCCAGTGTAAAATCTCTGTAGAGTCTGCTCCATTTGTCTCAAACCAAGTTTTGCATTCTCATTCCACATGTTTAATCAGTTCTAGTGAGTTTCTATTGATATCTCTGAATAACTTGATATTCTAAGCTTTTTTGAAATATCAAACTATTAATTCAGAGATAAGCTATATACAGTTCCATATTTTGAATATTGGTTTTTCACTAAAAGAGGTAATTCAAATTGGTATAAACACTTTAAACCAAAAAGATGTCTCACATGGAAGGTGTAGACGATAAAGCGCATAATTGTAAAGTTACGGACATTCAAAAATAGGATGAATTACAAATTGTTCAGATACAAGAGTAGCACATGTTAATTTTCTTGTTAAAAACGCTAGAATGCAAGAATTCTTTTGGTGTATGTCTAAACATAAGATAATAGTGTTGATTAAAATTTTAATTTTTAATGCTTAAGTAAATTCGTTAATTTCTTTTGATTGATTAAAAATAATTTTAAACTCACATATAAACTGTTTTTAATAATATGAGTTTTACATAAGTAGCTTATTCTTACCAGCCATTTTTAAAAATAATATTTTTTGTAAATTCATGGAAAATAAAAGAATGAGGTAAATCCATAGAAAAAAAGTAAGCCATAAGCAGGAAACAATGAATCAAAATATTTTGATAATTTATAAAACTAAAATTCATGCAATTGCACTATATTTTAGTAAAAAGTTTTAATTTTATTACTAACATTAAACTAAATTATAATATACACCTGCGCGTAGTGTGAGTTAAAAATATAGTATTTTGTGTTTAAAAGTAGATTTTCAAAACAAGATGTATCTACAAATTGTAAAAACAAAATAAAATTTCAATATGTTGTGTAAGCTAAAATTGACAATATGAAAAATTAGTTACTTTAATTTCTAGAAGATAGTTGTTTTGATGACTAAAACATATAACACACCTAAGTTTACAAAAATCAATTGATATATTTACTTAATTAAGAAATTAACATTGTGACTTTCTAACAAATTTCCAATAACAGGTAAAACTACTTCTACTATAAAAATCATTTTTGATCATCCGATATTCTCACAAAATCTCTCGTTTCACACTAGAATAAACAGACAAAAAAGTTATAGTTCAAATTTCACGTTGTTATAGTACTTACATTATGGCAGTTCCAGTGCCAAAGAAAATTTACAGTGCTTTCATTATTGCAAATTTACTTACCATTATGTTTTCAGCACATGTATCTGATTCCATCGAGATAAAGGCATGTATGAAAAATTGTATCGTTAATCAATGCATGCCAGCATCAGGAAAAGCGACTCCAGCGATATGTTACACACCTTGCAAGATAATGTGTGAACCAAAGAAAGGAGGACATGAAACTGCCGATCCTAACATTTATCATAATCCTATAGAGAGATTCTGCATAAATTTTGGTTGGATATTCACAAATACTTGCAACAAAGCTTGAAAGCGATTTTTGTTATCTCTGCATAAATTGTATATCTATCTATTCTGTATTTTTAATCAGTTAATATTTATTGTATCTGTTTTTCTGTTACAATTTTATTTAAAGAATAACTGTACAAAGATATCCCAAATCCATGTGTGTTATAGTTTCCGACATAGTTCTTACATTTTACAAATTGCATCCCTTATCCATATCATGTGTGTGGGATATATATATTGGGTATAAGTCGACAAGTATAATAAGCTCTCTCAATTGGTAACTGTAGACATATTCATATCATTTTTTCGACTTTCATTTTGATCAAAGTCACATTCCTGCATTACGGGGAAGAGTTAGACATGCACCGAGTGCACCATCTTTAGCATATCTCGTCTTCCCCTCCCCCCATCCCCTCCCCTCCCCCACCAGGGATTGATCAGTATTTAAGACATAATTAAAATATATTTATGCTACTAGAGAATTGTTGAGAGTTGCATCTTAGATCTTATCCCTTAAAATAATTTTTGTGTTAGTTATCTTGTTTTTTTTGTTGACATTGAAAAAGTGTTTCATAACTTAAGTAAGAGGTAGTCTAGAAGGTCATATCGAAATTAAACCAACCAATATAACAAAGATCATTATGAAAAGGATGTGCAGTCTTAGCTAATGGATCAATAATTTCATTCTGAGTCTGAGGTTTGTAGGAAAGCTTGAAAGATTGAAATCTTCTTCAAAGTGCCGATATCTCTTCACCTCTGTTCAGAAGTTAATCATAGAGATAATTCGATCTGAAATTCTGGCAAGTAGAATGACCCATCATGCTTTTAATTGCCCAACCAAATATTGCTAGCTTTGAATGCAAGGATGAGATTCATCTTTTTGGTTTTTAAATGGATTTGTCAAAATGTATCTTTCTAAACTCAACTACACCCAAAATATTGTGATGTAGAAATCCATGAAATCGAACATACAAATTTTTTTGTAAGCATACAGCTTGTGGAACCATTGTGTTCAGTGTAACATCTCTGAAGTGTCTGCTCCATTTGTCTCAAACCAAGTTTTGCATTCTCATTCCACATGCTTAATCAGTTCTAGTGATTTTCTATCGATATCTCTGAAAAACTCAAACTACTAATTCATTGATAATCTATATACAGTTCCATATTTTGAATATTATTTTTTTACTAAATGAGGTAATTCAAATTGGTATAAACACTTTAAACCAAAAATATGTTCGATATGGAAGGTGTACACGATAAAGCGCATAATTGTACAATTAACGGACATTAAAAATAGGATGAATTACAAATTCTTGAGATACAAGAGTAGCACATGTTAATTTTCTTGTTAAAAAGGCTAGAATGCAAGAATTATTTTTCGGTAAATCACACTCGTTGTTGAGAGAAATCATCATGTAATTTTCTTAAATTACCATTTTTGTAGATTACACTCATATAATATTTGTTTTATTATATATTTGATTTGTTTTTATGAAAGTTGTGCATGTAACTGACTAAAAGAATTTATGTCTAAACATAAGATAATAGTGTTGACTAAAATTTTAATTTTTAATGTTTAAGTAAATTTGTTAATTTCTTTTGATTGATTAAATGTAATTTTAAACCCACATATAAAGTGTTTGTAACAATATGATTTTTACACAAGTAGCTTATTCTTACTAGACATTTTTTTTAAATAATCTTTTTTGTAAATTCATGGAAAATCAAAGAATGAGATGACTCAGTAGAAAAAGTATGTCATAAATAGGAAACAATGACACAAAATATTTTAGATAATTTATAAAGCTAAAAGTCATGCAATTGCACTACTTATAGTAAAAAAAATTAATTTTATTACTAACGTTATACTAATAATATACACTTTTGCGTAGTGTGAGTTAAAAATCTAGTATTATGTATTTAAAAGTAGATTTTGAAAACAAGATGTATCTACAAATTGTAAAAACAAAATAAAATTTCAAATAAGTGGTGTAAGCTAAGATTGACAATATAAAAAATTAGTTACTTTAATTAACAGAATATAGTTTTTTGATGACTAAAAAATATAATACACCTAACTTTACAAAAATCAATTGATATATTTACTTAATTAAGAAATTAACATTGTGACTTTCTAACAAATTTCCAGAAACAGGTAAAACTACTTCTACTATAAAAATCATTTTTGATCATCTGACATTCTCAGAAAATCTCTCGTTTCACACTAAAATAAACAGACGAAAAAAGTTATAGTTCAAATTTCACGTTGTTATAGTACTTACATTATGGCAGTTCCAGCGCCAAAGAAAATTTACAGTGCTTTCATTATTGCAAATTTACTTACCATTATATTTTCAGCACATGTATCTGATTCCATCGAGAAAAAGGCATGTATGAAAAATTGTATCGTTAATCAATGCATGCCAGCATCAGGAAAAGCGACTCCAGCAAAATGTTACACACCTTGCAAGATAATGTGTGAACCAAAGAAAGGTGGACATGAAACTGCCGATCCTAACATTTATCATAATCCTATAGAGAGATTCTGCATAAACTTTGGTTGGATATTCACAAATACTTGCAACAAAGCTTGAAAGCGATTTTTTTTTTCTCTGCATAAATTGTATATATATCTATTCTGTATTTTTAATCAGTTAATATTTATTGTATCTTTTTTTCTGTTACAATTTTATTTAAGGAAACTCTACAAAGATATCCCAAATCCATGTGTGTTATAGTTTCCGACATAGTTCTTACATTTTACAAATTGTATCCCTTATCCATATGTCATGTGTGTGGGATATATATATTGGGTATAAGTCGACAAGTATAATAAGCTCTTTCAATTGGTAACTGTAGACATATTCATATCATTTTTTCGACTTTCAATTTGATCAAAGTCACATTCCTGCATTACGGGGAAGAGTTAGACATGCACCGAGAACACCATCTTTAGCATATCTTGTCTTCCCCACCCCCATCCCCTCCCCCACCAGGGATTGGTCAGTATTTAAGACATAATTAAAATATATTTATGCTACTAGGGAATTGCTGAGAGTTGCATCTTAGATCTTATCCCTTAAAACAATTTTTGTGTTAGTTTTCTTATTTTTTCTGTTGACATCGAAAAAGTGTTTCATAACTTAAATAAGAGGTAGTCTAGAAGGTCATATCGAAATAAAACAACCAATATAACAATGATCATTATGAAAAGGATGTGTAGTCTTAGCTAATGAATCAATAATTGCATTATGAGTCTGAGGTTTGTAGGAAAGATTGAAATCTTCTTCAAAGTGTCGATATCTCTTCACCTCTGTTGAGAAGTTAATCATAGAGATAATTCGATCTGAAATTCTGGCAAGTGGAATGACCCATCAAGCTTTTTATTGCCCAACCAAATATTTTTAGCTTTGAATTCAAGGATGAGATTCATCTTTTTGGTTTTTAATTGGATTTGTCAAAATGTATCTTTCTAAACTCAACTACACCCAAAATATTGTGATGTAGAAATCCATGAAATCGAACATTTTTTTTTAAGCATACAGCTTGTGGAACCATTGTTTCCAGTGTAACATCTCTGTAGTGTCTGCTCCATTTGTCTCAAACCAAGTTTTGCATTCTCATTCCACATGTTTAATCAGTTCTAGTGAGTTTCCATTGATATCTCTGAATAACTTGATATTCTAAGCTTTTTTGAAATATCAAACTATTAATTCATAGATAATCTATACACAGTTCCATATTTTAAATATTGTTATTTTTGATAAAAGAGGTAATTCAAATTGGTATAAACATTTTAAACCAAACATATGTCCGATATGGAAGGTGTACACGATAAAGTGCATAATTGTAAAGTTAACAAACATTCAAAAATATGATGAATTACAAATTCTTGAGATACAAGAGTAGCACATGTTAATTCTCTTGTTAAAAAGACTAGAATGCAAGAATTCTTTTTCGGTAAATCACACTCGTTGTTGAGAGAAATCATCATGTAATTTGCTTAAATTACCATTTTTGTAGATTACACTCATATAATATTTGTTTTATTATATATTTGATTTTTTTTATGAAAGTTGTGCATGTAACTGACTAAAAGAATTTATGTCTAAACATAAGAAAATAGAGTTGATTAAAATTTTAATTTTTAATGTTTAAGTAAATTCATTAATTTCTTTTGATTGATTAAATGTAATTTTAAACTCACATATAAACTGTTTTTAATAATATGAGTTTTACACAAGTAGCTTATTCTTACCAGACATTTTTTTTTAATAATCTTTTCTGTAAATTTGTGGAAAATCAAAGAATGAGATGGCTCAGTAGAAAAAGTAAGTCATAAGTAGGAAACAATGACACAAAATATTTTAGATGATTTATAAAACTAAAAGTCATGCAATTGTATTTTAGTAAAAAAAATTAACTTTATTACTAACATTAAGCTAAATTATAATATACACTTGCGCGTAGTGTGAGTTAAAAATCTAGTACTATGTGTTTAAAAGTAGATTTTCAAAACAAGATGTATCTACAAATTGTAAAAACAAAATAAAATTTCAATATGTTGTGTATGCTAAAATTGACAATATGAAAAATTAGTTACTTTAATTTTTAGAAGATTGTTGTTTTGATGACTAAAACATATAACACACCTAAGTTTACAAAAATCAATTGATATATTTACTTAATTAAGAAATTAACATTGTGACTTTCTAACAAATTTCCAATAACAGGTAAAACTACTTCTACTATAAAAATCATTTTTGATCATCCGATATTCTCACAAAATCTCTCGTTTCACACTAGAATAAACAGACAAAAAAGTTATAGTTCAAATTTCACGTTGTTATAGTACTTACATTATGGCAGTTCCAGTGCCAAAGAAAATTTACAGTGCTTTCATTATTGCAAATTTACTTACCATTATGTTTTCAGCACATGTATCTGATTCCATCGAGATAAAGGCATGTATGAAAAATTGTATCGTTAATCAATGCATGCCAGCATCAGGAAAAGCGACTCCAGCGATATGTTACACACCTTGCAAGATAATGTGTGAACCAAAGAAAGGTGGACATGAAACTGCCGATCCTAACATTTATCATAATCCTATAGAGAGATTCTGCATAAACTTTGGTTGGATATTCACAAATACTTGCAACAAAGCTTGAAAGCATTTTGTTTTTCCAGCGTAAGTTTCCTATTAATATTTTGTATTTTTAATCAGTTAATAATTATTGTATCTCTTTTTATGTAACAAAAATATTTAAGAATAACTCTACAAATTATCCCAAGTCCATGTGTGGGTTATAGTTTTTGACATAGTTTGTACATTTTACAAAGTGTATCCCTTATCCATGTGTTATGTTTGTGGGATATATATATTGAGTATAAGTCGACCAGTATAATAAGCTCTCTCAATTGGTAACTGTAGATATATTCATATCATTTTCGACTTTCATTTTGACGAAAGTCACATTCCTGCATTATCAAGGAAGAATTAGACAAACACCGTGTGCACCATCTTTAACATATCTTGTCTTCCCCACCCCCACCCCCACCTCCACCTCCACCCCCACCCCCACAAACAACGAGAGAGTGATATAACCTAATATCTTTTGACCCTTGTTTGATATTATTCTAGAGGGGTTTTCTTTCTGTTTTAAATAGATTTCAGTGGTTTAAAATTTTGGTGGAGTCTTGAGGTAAGTTAGGAAATAAGTACAAAGAACAAACAAAAATATATTAATTCTTGGCAGATTTAGAACTATATGTCTCATGCCAGTTGATTTACTTTATAACCATCAAATGATTGAAAAGTTATGGCCATTATACTAAAGAAATGTGACAGATACTTAGAAGATAAGCAAGTACAGCATGAAATTGTGTGAAGACAAAATAAGAGTGCGTTATCAAATGGGACACTTTTTCATCTTTCTTTACATGTTAAGACACATATTGCTGGAGGAGCACTTTTCCTTGTTTGTGAGCTCGTTTTGGACATAAATGCCCCTCGCTGAGCGAACTGAGACAGGAAGCGAGATTGTTTTTTATATATTTATATTGTCTTTAATAGAGACCGAACTTATGAGAGTTTGTTTAGTTTCATTATAGTTTGTTTTTATAGCTTATGTTTTATTTCTTATTTTTTCTTAAAGTTTATAATACATAAAACAAAAAAAAATTGTTGCAATAAATTATAATTTTTTTTCTCTATATTTTAACATCCATATTCATGCATATATATTATATATTTTAACAGTTAAGTCAATTTATGTATTTTATACGTCAATTTACGTATTTCCTAATTTTAATTAAAAAATGTCAAGAAATGAATATAATAATTTTAAATTTTATATTGTTTGAGAAAATTATGGATGTAGACATGTGATGGACAATGTGGATGTGGACACTGGTATGATCAGTCTACAAATATTGTTGAAAATGAAAGTTGAAATGTATGTTAGTTGAGTTTGCAGAAAACATAGAATTAGAAGTAGCAAAGATAGAGTAACAAACCTAAAATGTGGAGAACTGAGAAGTAGTAGAGAAAGAGTGATGAGCCTAAAAACATAGAATTAGATGCCACTATCGCAGTGGAAAAATGTTAAAGTTATGAAGCTTGGGAAGGGAAAACATAGTGTATAGTTATTGCCTAAAACATCATTGGTAAAGAGTGTATCAAAAGTAAAAAGAGAAACCCGAATTCAACAAGATACACATATGTTACATAAAAGGTGGCGTTTTGTAGAATGCAGAGTTAAGTTCGTGCTAAGGAGGTAGCACACTGACTTGTATTGGAGTTAGTCTGAAGGCAGATTGTTTGTGGGATAATCGATAGTGGTGATCATCTGAGTGTCCGAAGGTGGATGATGTATAGTTCCTAGACAACATGGGAGATGTGACCACTGGGGTCGCTGTGTTCAGGAGATGTGTTTACACTGGATGTGTTTTGGTCACTGGAATCGTGGACAGTAGGTGTGTGGATGATAGGGTTGAGAACAGGGGAGAATATCCCATTTCGTTTTGCGGTGGCGTTTTGTCCTCTGCAATCTTCACTTTCTTCTTTTTCTTCGGTTTCCTCATAGTTCGCCGAAGGGATGAGTCTGAGCCGGTGAAGAAAGCGAAGATGGGTCGGAATTTTAAAGTGTTCTTCGACGAATGAGGAAGAAGGCGGAGAAGGTTTTGTGAAATTAGGGTTAGAGAGAATTGGAGAAAGCAGATCTAAAAAGAAAATTGGAGAAATATGATGAAAGCCAAACAAGTGGGAGGGGAGATTGCAGACTCAAAACAAGCATTGGGGCCTTTGGATTCTCTTGTGTTCTTCTACAACTGATGAAAAAGGTATGGAGGTGCTCGCGAAATTAGGATTACAAAATAGAGGAGTTTACAAAAAGGGAAAAATAGATTTGAGATTCGTAAGTGGAAAAGAAAAAATAGGTGAATTATTATTTTATGAATAATAAAGTTGGATGAGAATGAGTCGTTAGAGGAGAACTAGAATTAGAAGAGAGTGTAGGTGAGGGGCAGGAAAGACATTGCACATATATAAAGTGTGACTCCATTCACAAGTGTCTCTATGTGTTATTCCAAAGATATAATGTGTTTTAGAGAGTAAAAAATTCACAAAAATAACCCAAGACCAATTAAGATGATTTGCTATAACTCGAAAGGCTCATTCCTTGCACGAAGAGGGAATATATATGTATTACAAACTTTTTCGTACAAAGCTGAACTTTAACCCATATTAGATTTTGACCAACTCAAATAGTTTACTCTATTTTTTTCTTCAAAATAGAATAATTCCATGATAGAGTTGGATTATATTTCAATAGTATTCAATTTTAAAATAAAAATAGATTGATAAATAAAAAGTAAATGAATTAATTTATTTATAGAGTAAATCTATTTTATTCTATTATAGAATAAAAAAATAGAATACCTTGAAATATTTTTTTTCTCTAAACACTATTTTACAGTGTAATTAGAGTGGAGTTAGTAATCCTGTTAAGTCTAGATTTCATGAAATTACAGATTATGAGTTAAACTTGATTTTAATATATGCTGATAGTTGATAAATCAATTATAAAACGTATAAACCATGTTTAACCATTTATACATTTTCTTTAAAAAATGTGTTTTTATATTCTTTTGTCGGCTTATACATCTATCTATCTATCTATAATAATAAAGGAGAGTTTTTTATCTCCTTGGGGGGAAAAATGCCATGTGGCACTCTCTTTTTAATAATTTTTTTTTTCAATCTATATTTAATATGTTTTGATGTTAATTGTGAAAGACATTGGATTTTTAATTTTTTCCTCATACAAGCCCAAACGTTTATAACAGTGTTTTGAACCTGGTCCAGATCTGCAGTTGAACCGGTAAATCCGGTGACCCAATATAAATCGGGTTTGGCCTAAAATTTAAAAATCTGCAAAAACCCACAAAAACTCAATAAAATCCGAAATCCGATACCGGTTGCACCACTGGTTGAAGCAACAGATAGTTTTAGTTTTTACTTTAAAAAAATAGTTATGTTTTTAAATTTGTTTTATAGATTTCCAATTAAAAGAATAAGATCATATGATCATGTGGATTACAAAACAGAGTTTTGGATTGTTGAAGAAGAAGAACCTGGTTACAAATTTATTATTCACATTAGACATAAATATTTATGAATTTCATGTCTTGATTTTTTTAGATGTCATAACTCTTATGTTACAATTTTTTAAAAAATAGTATAAACTATTTCTTAATATTTTGTGTCAAATGAAAATAAAAATATAGAAACTAAAGTTAAGTATTTTCTAAATGTTCTTAAACATAAAATAGATACATATCCAAACTATTATTTAATGTTTAAAAAAGATTTAAAAATATTAACTTTAGTTTTATATATTTATTTTCATAGCTAATATATTATTATATAATAAAATTAATTCATTTATTAATCCGGTTGACCCAATGAATCGTTCGGTTCAGTCTCCGGATCGGGTTTCAAAACACTGGTTTATAGTATTTCTTTGTATTTGATGTTGACGATGGAGTATAGAGTCTCTACGATTCTCCTTCTTTAACGCAATCGACGTAACCGTTCATATAATTAATCCAGAAATTCCACTCTTCCACTCTCCTATTGAAAACTTCTTTAGTTTCTGCCTTCATCGGCTATGCATAGACGGTGTGAGAGCTCGGACGAGAATCCCTTTCCTTTTCCCAATTCAGATCATGTTGAATTCCCGTTTCATTGCTCGGAGTTGAAGACAAACCGGTATAGAGATGTTGTTCAGACGAGGCTACAACAATTTTGGCAAGCTTGAAATATTAAGAAAAGGGTGAGATGTTGGGGTTGATATGTTGTTGATTAATGGGAAGATACACCGGTTTCTTATTTCAGTTTACCAATTAATGATCGTTTGCTTTTAAAATAGTAGTTTTCTTACGCCATCCCTTTCTTAGGTGGTGTTCCTACACGTCAATCAACTTTCACATGCTTAACACCTTCAAACATCTCTTGAAAGAAAGCTCATCTATGACTTTAGTATTTATGATGAAACCAGAGCAACCCTAACTTCACATATGATGACGCCCCTAATGCCATCTTATTCACAGAGCAGATTCTGTTTGTTGACCTAGAAGAGACGACACACCTGATCTTAATGGAGATTTCTAGGTACCAAATTACGACCTCCTCATGTCATTAGCCTACACAAAGACGATTTGCCGTTCGTTTTCTTTTAAAGTTTTACCAGTCAATATAATAACTTAACAAAATCCAACATAATAACAGCTTACTTCTTTTGGTTTGCAGGTATCATAAGAAAATTTTGGGTATTAAAACTATTTTCAGCAAAGAGAACCAAAGCACTCACATGATATGGCTAACTTAAAAATTCAAAGGTATATCTCAAATATCTTACTTTTTATTAACTTTTTCAATTTAATATAACTGTAATCTTAATGTTTGGATATGAATAGTAGTGGAAGTCTTCAGAATCGCAAGGTATTAAGCGTTTGAATCAGTGTATTTGAAGGGCTCTAATATTCCTTGATGAAAAGTATGATGCCTTGGGTGTAGAACACATATATTAGATACTCACCAATTATTTTACCAAATATTGACACTTCACCCTTATTTTTTATATAGTTTATAAAATTTGAAACTTATTTTATCTTTCTATTATTTGGACTAAATATATCAAGACAAGTTTGATACTTCATAATTATTTTAATAATTAATAATGTAAGTATGTTTTCTAAATAAAACATCAACTTTGTTTTATGTTTAAATTCCAACTAAATTAACTTTGTTACGACTATCAGCTTTTTACTGTACTTTTATTAAATTGATTAGTAACAACCACTTATGCTATTCCATTTTGAACTAAACAACTTCAAACAAAGTAATACACTACAGTCGCTAACCACTATAAAAAAGATAAGAAAATATCATTTTTAACATATTTTCATTTTCATATTTTTAATATATTTTGTTTACCAAGTGCATATAATAAATTATAAATTCATGTAAAAATACAACATACCAACCCGGCGCTCGCCGGAATAACACTAGTTTTATAATAAAAAGAACACAAAAACAAAAAAAAAAGGTTCACTATTTTTCAACGGGGCGAGCTGCTGCGCTTTAACAACACTTTGATCCTCTCCTCCGCTCCCTAACCAATTCTTTAAATTAGGGGTTTTCTTCCGGCAGCCTCCTTCCTTTCTCTCTCTTCTCTCTATTTTTTTCCTCTCTCTCTCGCCTTCCAGGTACTTTCTCTCTCTTTGCCTTGTTTCATCTCATTGCGTCTCAAAGTCGTATCCTTTCGTGAATCTTTTGGTTTGGGAATCCGATCCTTTCACTATCTATTGAAACTGGGATCTGGAGCTCATAAACTTAAAAAAAAAGTGATTCTCTTTCATGTCTCCCAATGATTGCTATGTAGCGTCAAACGCATCACTGTGGGTTTTAGCTTTCGTACGGCTTGTTAAATTTCACTTTCTCCTTATTTGTCTCTGATTGATACTGTAGAAACCAAGCATTGTGTCATCTGAGTTGAACTGTAGTTACAAGCTGAGGATTCTCTTAACAGGTTATAAATTGGCCACATTATTAAAAAATCTCAGTTGAACAATGTGTGTTGGGAGATCTTAAACATGGAGCTGGGAGTTTCTCTAAGTCCTAATTACATCGGTTATAACTTATCACACCATGATTTTTAACCATCTCTTTTAACCCTTTGCCACTTACTATCATTTTTTTTTGTTCTTTCTTTCCACTCAGTTTCATTTATACCCTTTTTTTTTTGTATCATAAGCATTTCATTAAGCTCTTCTGTATTGGTCTCTTCTCTCTTTCTCTGTTTTTTTTGCTTAACTACTTTGGTATATTCCTTTTATAGCCGTTATTGATGGCAGAGTCTCTTAGTCTTCTTTTCTTTCGTCTCTTATTGTTTCTTTTCAAACCTTTTGTCCCCCTATTCTATTTTTCTATCCCCCACATGCTTCTGTGTCTCTTCCACAGTTGCACCGCTTTTTCTAGACTCCCACCATGTCGAGGACGAGGACTCCTGCTTCCGAGGCTCGCGACTCGATGGAATCCGAGGAAAGGGTAGACCTTGATCCCGAGGAGACTCTCGAGGAGGAGTATGAGTACGAAGAAGTTGAGGAAGAGGAAGAGGTTGAAGAGGAGATTGAAGAAGAGGTGGAAGTTGAAGTAGAAGAGGATGAGGACGAAGAAGATGATGAAGAAGTGGAAGAAAAGAAGAAACATGATGAACTCATGGCTCTTCCTCCTCATGGTTCTGAGGTTTATCTTGGTGGGATTCCTACTGATGCTACTGAAGGGGACTTGAAGGGTTTCTGTGAGTCAATAGGCGAAGTTACAGAGGTTAAGTCTCTCTTACATTTGTTTCTTACTCAAAACTATGGTTGTGTTTTAATTTATCTCGTTGATGTTAACAGGTTAGGATAATGAGGGAGAAGGAGTCTGGTGATGGAAAGGGGTACGCTTTTGTAACGTTCAGAAACAAGGACTTAGCATTTGAAGCAATCGATAATCTAAATAACACTGAGTTCAAGGTAAACTCCTTGACTCCCCCAAGTCTTAACAGTTCACTGAGATCACTTGAATAAAAGCTTTGTCTTATCTATGGCTTGAACCTTCTGCTACTTTAAGACTTGTTTGGTTTAGATGAGTTTGTGACTTAAACGTCTGTTTACCTTTTGTCATTCAATAGGGTAAGAGGATAAAATGTTCGACCACCCAAGCAAAGCACCGGCTCTTTCTTGGCAACGTTCCAAGAAGCTGGACAGAGTCGGACATTAGGAAAACCGCAAGTGGAGTTGGTCCAGGCGTTCAAAATGTCGAACTCCCAAAGGTTTGTGTCATCTCAAAAGGAATCAGACTTTAGTGCATAGAATTCATCTCGCTTTCATGTCTGGATAGAGTCATACTCATACTGAATCACTGTGATCTGATTTTGTTAAAATCACAGGATCCACAAAATATAGGCCGGAATCGTGGATATGCATTCGTCGAGTATTACAACCATGCATGTGCTGAGTACTCGAAACAAAAGATGTCTGATCCGAGTTTTAAGCTTGATGATAATGCCCCAACTGTGAACTGGGCTGAGTCAAGGAATGGTGGAGGAGGAGACTCTTCTGCTACGCAGGTTGGGCTTCTTTAGAAACTTATTAACAAATAATAGAAGGTGTTACCAATAATGATCTTCTTACTAGAGATATTGTGTGGAATGAATGCAGGTCAAGGCATTGTACATCAAGAACTTACCTAGAGATATAACACAAGAGCGTCTAAAGGCGTTATTCGAACATCATGGGAAGATCCTGAAAGTGGTCATACCACCAGCAAAACCAGGGAAGGAAGACAGTAGATACGGTTTTGTGCACTATGCAGAGAGGACAAGTGTCATGAAAGCTTTGAAAAACACTGAAAGATATGAGATTGATGGTACGGCTTCATTCATAATCACCTTTCTCTTCCTGCTCTTGTACATTCTCTTTCGTCCGTGAACACTTCAGTACTTGAATGTAATGTATATCCCCTTTGTTATGCTACAGGTCACACGTTGGATTGTACTCTTGCAAAGCCTCAAGCGGATCAAAAGGCGAATACAACAACAACAGGTCAGAATATGCAGAACTCACTGTTGCAACCAAACTATCCTCCTCTTCTTGGTTATGGCATGGCTCCTAGTCCCTTCGGTGCTCTTGGTGGATTTGGCACTTCTCCTTACCCACAAGTGAGTTTCATTCGTTCACATTTCTTTTTCTTTACTTACTAATATACTTCCTTCTTGCAAAAGTAACCTTATGTCTAACTGTTGTGTGGGGATTATGCAGCCATTGATGCATGCGGGAGGTCACGCAGCTGGTGGGATGGCGATGATGCCAATCATGTTACCTGATGGAAGAATCGGCTACGTCTTGTAAGTCTCTGTTTATACACATGTATACGGATCTCATGCGTTTTGCTATAAGACACATGTGTACTGATATGATTTGTTGACCATGGTAGACAACAGCCTGGACTAGCAGCAGTGCCACAACCACCGCCAAGGCATTCACCACCGTATAGGGGAAGCGGTTCGAGCAGCAGTAGTAGCAGCAAAAGAAGTAGCAGCGACAATGGTAGAGGAAGAAGCCGTTACAATCCTTATTAGTGATTTCATCACTCTCTTTTTCTTTATTTTGAAAAACACACTCAGTCAAGTCTACGAAACAAAAAGCCAGTTATGTTTTCTTTTCCTTCTCTTCTTTCAGTTACATGTGGTTTTGTAATATTATTTGTTTATTTATGTTTTAATCTTTTTGCAATTATTTGTGTATGAAACGAGCTTTACTTTGGTAGGTATGAAATGAAAAATCGCCATCACTGTCTTCACTTTTATTTTCAGAAAATGAAAGGTAACAACTATCTCAAAAGACCCTCAAATAAATTAATAAGTTGTTATATGTTCCTTCTCTGGTTTTCTATGAAGTCCTTTATACCATCAGCATTTGAATTACGTATGTAAACTCCATGAAGCTGTATATGGTTTAAAAAACGCTCAGAGTTTGTGAATCGTTATGATCAATTTCATATAATCTTATCTAATTAGTTTTGGGTTTATGCATCACTCATGATCCCTCTCTTTTGTTTATTAATAAGGAATAGTGTTTGTCGTTGTTACTCTCGCATAATTCTTGTGGACAATGATAAAGTTCTTTGACACGTTTCGCGGTTTCTCCTTGACTAAAAGTTTCTTGCATCTCTTCTCTTGGTGACAAGTTCATAATGAAATATATGGATCATATGAGCTAATCTTTGTCATTCAAGCTCAGTTTAAACTCACTGATCTATTTTTGAGTCAAGAAAAACATGATATGGAATATGCCCTAAGGTGGTGTTACAAAAGAAAGAAAAGAAAAGGATTGAGAAGAATTATTATTCGGGATTCGGTTCCGATCCATTCCAAAAATTGGATATAGGATTGTGAATTTTTGGACTATCAAAACCGGATCCAAATTAATATCTTGATTTTAAGTTGGATATCCAGATCTGAATTTTTTAAATATATTAATTTTTATTGATAACTATTTTTTATATATTAATACTTATACATAAAATTAGTTAATAATATTATATTTTAGTTTTTGCAATATTTAAATTAGTTAATAATATTATATTTTAGTTTTGGCAATATTTTATACGTGTTAGTGTTGTCCTGTATATGGGGTGGATTTTGGTTTCAGACGAGTGTCGTCCCTGCTCAGGCATTCACTGCTTCTTGAGAGATATGTTCTAATGTTTTGGCATCAGGATGAATCAGATTTTAATTTACTTTTCTTATGTCATGGTTCATGTATCTCTTACTGTGCCCGTCTCGGATTCATTCGGGTTCTTCAATACTGCATTGGTATTTTTAGTCATATTTTCTACCAAAATGAATGGCAATAGTACCAATTATTTTTGCTTCTATTTTTTTATTTTTTGACGAGGAACCCAAGTGGAAGTTTTTACATCTTGTTCTATCATATTATATAAAGCTTCAACGTTTAGTCGGAAAAGTGATATGAATACGTCTACAGTTACTCCTTGAGGGACTTATTATACTTGTCGGCTTGTACCCAATATGTGAATCCACACACATGGACAATGGATACATTTTGTAAAATGTAAGAACTATGTCAGAAACTATAAAACACATGGATTTGGGATATCTTTGTAGAGTTATTCTTTAAAAAAAAATTGTAACAGAAAATGAGATACAATAAATATTAATTGATTAAAAATACAGAATAGATATACAATTTATGCAGTGAAAAAAAAATCGCTTTCAAGCTTTGTTGCAAGTATTTGTGAATATCCAACCAAAGTTTATGCAGAATCTCTCTATAGGATTATGATAAATGTTAGGATCGGCAGTTTCATGTCCACCTTTCTTTGGTTCACACATTATCTTGCAAGGTGTGAAACATCTCGCTGGAGTCGCTTTTCCTGATGCTGGCATGCATTGATTTATGATACAATTTTTCATACATGCTTTTATCTCGATAGAATCAGATACATCTGCTGAAAACAAAATGGTAAGTAAATTTACAATAATGAAAGCACTGTAAATTTTTTTTGGTACTGGAACTGCCATAATGTAAGTACTATAACAACGTGAAATTTGAACTATAACTTTTTGTCTGTTTATTGTAGTGTGAAACGAGAGATTTTGTGAGAATGTCGGTTGATCAAAAATGATTTTTATAGTAGAAGTAGTTTTACCTGTTTTTGGAAATTTGTTAGAAAGTCACATTGTTAATTTCTTAATTAAGTAAATATATCAATTGATTTTTGTAAACTTAGGTGTATTATATGTGTTAGTCATCAAAACAACTATCTTCTATTAATTAAAGTAACTAATTTTTCATATTGTGAATCTTAGCTTTTACCACATATTGAATTTCCATTTTGTTTTTACAATTTTAGATACATCTTGTTTTGAAAATCTATTTTTAAACACATGATACTAGATTTTTAACTCACGCTATGCATAAGTGTATATTAATAATTTAGTTTAATGTTAGTAGTAAAATTAAAACTATTTACTAAAGTATAGTGCAATTGCATGACTTTTATTTTATAAATTATCTAAAATATGTTGTGTTATTGTTTCCTACTTATGGCTTGATTTTTTCTACTGAGTCACATTATTCTTAGATTTTCCATAAATTTATAAAAAAAGATTATTTTTTTTTAAATGGCTGGTAAGAATAAGCTACTTGTGTAAAACTCATATTATTAAAAACAGTTTATATGTGAGTTTTAAATTATTTTTAGTCAATCAAAAGAAATTAACGAATTTACTTAAACATTAAAATTTAAAATTTTAATCAGTATTATTATCTTATGTTTAGACATAAATTCTTTTAGTCAGTTACATTCACAACTTTCATAAAATTCTAAGCAACATTATTATCTTATGTTTTGACACAAATTCTTTGGGGGTGGTATTGGATTGAATAATTTAACTGATTCTAAAGGAATTCAATTCAAGATATAAATAATAACTTTTAAGGTATTTCAAAGGATTTTAATTCATTTGTCTAATTCTCATGTTTTGGATTTTAAAAGAATTCAAATAAATTTGATACATATCAAATCCTCTAAACTAAATTGGGTTTCCGGGTATGGTTTTGGGTTTCGGATAAAATTTTAGATTTTCAGAAATATAAGTTGGATAACCGGATAAAAATTTTGGTATTTTTCATGTTTTCGAGTTAGATTTTGGATAAAAAAATTTGGATACTTTTCGGGTATTTTTTGTTAGTCATTTTTCTAGACCGGAACCGAATCCGATCCGGAACCAAACTGAACCCAAACCGAATCCAATCCGGTACCAAACTGAAGCCAAGCCGACAAATTATAATTACCCTATTGGATCCAACTATCTAAGACCTAAATCGACCGAAACCCGACATGACCCAAACCGAACCAAACTGACAAATTCAATATCCTATTGGGTCTAAATATCTAAGACCCAAAGGACCTGGACCCGACAAAACCGATCCAAACCCGACCCGAAGATCCGAATGCCCAGACCTAACTATGTGAATATGTAGCCATTTATGGAAAGACAGTTCCATGGGAACATAAATTACGATATAATGTATAATCATTTATCAAGATAATAACATATTTGTAAAGTTCTAATGAAAATTATGTTTTCCAATTTCTCATATTATAATGATCAAAACATATATATTTGATTTATAAACGATATAAAAAATTATCTCCAAATCCCTGCTTAAAGGTAGAGAACTGGTTCTTTACAATTTTTAAGAAATTTCCCATTAAATTTCATTCGAATACGATTATCACACAATCCACCGAAAATTGAATAACACAAACATTTAATGAAATTAGAAAATCACTAAATCCAATAACACAAGAAATTCAAAGAATTGGTGAAATCCATAATTGAATAACTCAAGAATTTAGTGGAAAGTCTGATTCTCTTTAATTCAATTCAATTTCTAAATCCAATATCCCCCACCTTAGTCATTTACATTCATAACTTTCATAAAAACTAATCAAATATGTTATGATAAAACAAATCTGATATGAGTGTAATCTACAAAATGGTCATTTAAGCAAATTACAAGATGAATTCTCATAGATCTTTAATATGGTATTATGGTTCACAAATAAAGATAGATTTTAAATAACATTTAACATGATCTCAAATGAGTTAGTAAAATAAAGATATTTAGAGAAATATTTATAATATAGATAAAATAAAGAGTATAAAGAGGTATGTCTATAAGTTAGTTAAAATTTCTAATAAAATTTATAATAACACTAATAATAAATTAGTTTGAAAGATAACAAAACAGAATGGTAAAAGAAAATAATGAATATGCATTTATCTGTATGATACTATACTATCTAAAGATGTTAATTAACAAACTAAAAACAATAAAATTTTACAACCTCCAATAGTTAGAAAAGAAATCTCGAGATACAAGAATAAGCTATCTACGAGATCTACAATCTTATTGTTAGCAATTAGCAACTACGAAAAAACTATCAAATCATATTATAATTCTCAAAAAAATGTAAGAAATCTTCATGCCAAACTACAAAAAAAAACATTATTTACCATACAATATATAATATTTTATACAAAATTAAATAAATTATAATATATTGCAATACATTATACAATCATACAAACTTCAACACAGTATAAATAATTAATTAGATCAAGTAACAGATAAAAATGATACAGTAACTTTTTATATTATTTTCTCAATAAATAAAATGTTACTTAAATTAGTTACAAATTTCTTATTTTTATCTTAAATTTTATATTATCTAATAATACTATTTAATCAATTAAAGGTAAAAAATATTCATTTTGATTAAGTTTCAAATTTAAATATTATACTATCACAATTCACACACACACATATACATATATAGCAACCACACATTTATTGTAAAACACTTCAGAATAAAAAATAAATATTATACATATAATTTTATTTATTTATTTTAATGTACGATAAAAACATTTATAAGAATATATTGACAGTTTACATGCATCAAGCAATCTAAACAGCTAAGAATATTATATAATTTTATAAATAAACATAAATATTAAAAGCCACAAATCAGAATTCAAATAAAATTTTATATAAATCAAATTATATTTTTAGTTTAAACCATACTATAAGAACTAAACTAAATTATTAATACCAACTTGCGCGTAGAAAGAATATAAAAATCATGTTAGAAAAATTATGTCTTGACTTTTAAAAAAACCTCAAGCACAAACCTAATATTGATATGTATATATATACGCACAATCCGAAGGAATAATGCAATATAAAATGATCTAAATAAAATAAACATATCAAAATATCTACATTGCCAAAATAAAAATCACCTATCAAAACTATCTCAACAATCCTATTATGATATTTACTTAACCGCACTAAGATTATGGTTGAATATCATAACATCAAATAATTTAAATCGTGAAAACTGATAAAGAAAATGAAGAATTCTAATTTTACCACAAGTTTGATACTATTTTTCAGTTTGACCTTTAAATACTGACCATTTTCGTAGTTTTGTGATAAAAAGACTAAACCCTAAACAATAATCATGAAACTTTAAACCCAAAAGTTAGTGTATTTTTGAAACGTTGTAACTAACTTAAAGTATTACAAGCAATTTCACAAAATAAAAAATAAAATCAGCCACTAGTTTTTTATATATATAATGTGATTTTATAGAGAAAAACAATTTCACAAAAAGAATCTTGATATAAATAAAACATGTAATTTTTCTTTCAAAACATAATCTTAAACAGCGTAATATTTTAAAAAAACTAATAAAAATGTTTTCTTTATATCAGTCTATTTTCTCATATGATTACAAAAAAATTATTTAAAATAACATAAACCGTTGTATCTTTAAACAACTAAAATATTGTATAACTACTATTATTAGATGGTTTATTTATTTTCTGCATAATGATTTTTTGTTAAATTTTTAATTTTTAACTACACTATATTTATAATTTTCGTACTAAAAATAAAATTTATATATTACTTATATAACATGATTTCTCAAACAAAATTCGAAAACAAAATTGTATTTATTTGTACCATATTAAATAAAATTCCTTTTCAACTGATTTTTAGCAACATAACAAATATTAGTAAAGGAAAATAAAAGATATATATTCTTATTTTGTTTTTGAAATTTAATCATTTAAACAATACCCAAACAAATCTTAATTTTTATTTAAAAAAAATCATTTATACATCTAATGTGTAAAAGAAGGTAAAATTTGAAAGTTTTTAAACTTTTATTAATATTGATATTCGATTCGAGTTTCCAAAGAAGCAAAATAATACAATTAATAAAACTAATTTAATTCTGCTTAATTAGAATAAAAATATTTGTATTTTAATTTGAATACTTAAACATTTAAGATGAAGAACCAAAATAATACAATGAATAAATTTAATCTAATGTGGCTTAATTAGAATAAAATAGTTGTATATTAATTTGAAGGAATATATCTTACTCAGTATATCCACAAAATGAATAATTGGGCTATAGTATATAAGCCATTGTCTGGATGGCAGAGCTTATGTTTCTCCATATTTGACTCCTCAGATGCTCACTGTTATTTATTTTTTTGAACTTTTCAGGAAGTCACTGTTCTCACGTCTATAACATTCCAATTACATAAGATTTATATAATCTGTACTTGTTTTTTTCTGTAAGATATATAATCTGTAGCTGTTAAACAGTTATTCTAGTATAGCATTTCGATTACATATTCATAGTATAACGAGATGAAAGATGTAATCATAGCTGCTATCTATGGAGTTTCAGGGACTATTCTAACATAAATTTGTTTGCCTCAACCATGACACAGTTCTATTTGCATCTTTAGACAATATTGAATGTGTGCTTTTCTCTTTTTAAATAATAGCTAGAGAAAATTAAAAGTTATTTTCTATTAGATTTATAAATTTTCAGTGGAATGTAAAGTAAATTATATAAGTTGTTACTCGAAAAGCGATATCAGCCACTCCCTTGATATTTTCCCATTTTCTGAAAAGATATTAAATAAGTACGTTTTATAGTAAATCATAGGAATTAAATTCCAAATCCAGAAATATCGTATGTCTAGAGAAGCAGGTTTTGGGCCTGGTCAAATGGTGGTCGTTAAAGAAACTTATGAACACACTCGGAATGCAGAGGAACCTGAAATTATTAGCTGATCATCTTGTCAGCTCCATACCGCCTCTCTTTTTTTTTTAACTAATATCGGGATTTGTGCTTCATCATTGATTTTATGTTAAGTGCAATATGAAATCGCATAATAATGTTAATTTCCGAGAACCAATTTGGTTTGAAGAAAATAAATCAGATCATTATCCTGACTTTGCTGCAAGATACAAAATCCGTATGAATTTGACTGCTTAGTTGAAAAGTTAACATAAAATCAATGATAATGCTTCTAACTACTTTAAATATCTAACCATATTTAAAGATTGAAATATAAACAAATTGAACTATACAGTATAAGAGACTTTTTTTTTTTTGTAAACAACAGTATAAGAGACTTGATGGAAGAAAATAATACCAAGTATATTACATATAATTACAAAGTGTGGAAAAAAAACTTTGAATATCTTTAAATATCTAATCAAATATTTTAAATTGGAATGAGCATAAATATTAGTAGTACTTTCTTTTCGAGTTTGATTATCTTTCGCATGTGATACTTTAGTTGAGAAAACACCCCGGACTTGGTGACTAAAAGTCAACCACCGATAGTAATCTGAGAGGAAAAAATAAACATTAAGAAGAAAAAAAGAAAATCAAATAAACCGGCAAATATAAAAGAAGCTACTGGTTCAAACCCAATTTTGTATTATCTTCTCTCTTCCTTCAAACTCTGAAACTCTCATCACCACCGTCTCTGTTTCGCTTAAATGCCCCAAGTCGATCTTGAAACCTTGGTTTCTTCAGTCTGCGAGACCCTCTCCATCTACGACTCAGCTAACGACCCGATGATCCGACCCGTTCCCGTCTCCGTCGCGAGTCCGATCGATGTTCCACCGGAGTCTTACTCCGTATCCAAAGAAGCAGAGCTCGAGTGGTTCAACGAGAACGCCTTCTTCGAGCGGAAAGGATCACAGAGAGGAAACTTATCTTTTGCTCAGAACCACAATTCAAACCCCAATTCGAGCTCGCAGAGGGTTTCTCTAAAATCCAAGACGTCGATCATCAGACTGCCGAAACCGCAGAAGACGTGTTTCAACGAAGTGACGACGAAGCGGAGAAACTGCAGAATCGCGAGGACTCTGATGATCCCCAAGCGGATCGGGTCGCGGCTCAAGTCGGAGCCTTCTTCCCCGAAGGTCTCTTGCATTGGCACAGTGAGATCGAAACGTGACCGGAGCCGCCGGATTCAGAGGCAGAAATCCGGTTCGTTTAAGGATAAACCGGTTCCGGTTAAGAAACCCGGGTTTTTCGCGACCTTCAGAGCCATATTCAGAACCGGAGGCGGTTGCAAAAACCTCACCGCGACTGAAGCCCACGCGCCGCAGAGGGAGGCCACTATCCCGGCAAGAAGGTCGAGCGATATCAGAGAACGGCTTCCGCCGGAAGAGGTCGGGAAATCTTCGCCGCCGCCGAGGAAATCTCTCGACGGTGAGGAACCGGTAATACCCGGTTTAGGAGGAGCGACGCGGTTTAAATCTGGGAGAAGACCGGATTTGTTGGTAGAAATTTGACGTGGCGTGACGTGCGGCGTTTACAGTGTGGACAGGTGAGAGTCGGTGGGGCCCAGTCCCGTGTTTCAAGCTTACGGAGTAAACAAGGATGGTGATTGGCTTGTTGGCTGTTCATGGGCTTTTATGGGGCCCATGAGCGTGTGTTATTATTCGGAAAGTCGTTGGCGTTGACGTGGCAACCGGTTTAACTGAACACGGCATAGAAAGAGAACACGCGCACACTTTTTGTTTTGATTTCTCGCGTTCAAACCAAACTTCCACCGTTTTGTATATCTTGCTAATATTATATTGTGCCCCCTTTTTCTTCTTAAAGACTTTTGATTTTGATTAGTTTTGCTTTTTTTTTTGGGACCTGTTGGTTGTACACATAGGTGTTGACGTGTTGTTATTTATTTGTGTATATGCGTTTTCTTGTAGAATTGATCAATAAATATTAAAAAATACTTCATGAGTAAACGGTAAATATTCTGTTTTCTTACGAATGAGCTTGTCTTAAAATGAAGTCAGTTAAGTAGTGCTAAAATACCAGAAAAAAAAAGCATAATAAAATTTCAAAACAAAGAAAGTGAATAGTGGGAGCCATAAACATTTTCAAAAAGTTGACGTGTTCAAGTCCTGGCAAAGAGACGAATTAAGTAAATTAATCGCTAGTGTCTTTTTTTTTTTCTTTTTGTATTTAATTTGTATCTTATTATTTGTTTCGTTTTCAAGAAAAGACAGGACATTCTTAGGGCTGGCGCATCGGTAAATCCCTTGTGGAGTTCATAATTATAATTTTTATTATTATATTTTTATTTTTTCGTTTGATTTTCTCAAAAAAAAAAAATAAATAAATAAATAAAACCAATCCGTCGTCGTGGGACCGCAACAGTAATGAACCGAGTTCATAGGAAAGAGACGCAGAGACACGGGTTCACCAATCTGCAATTAGTTTAATATTTTTTTCTCTCGTTAAGCGTGTGAACTTCTGTCTTGAAACTCCAATGCGCATGGCCTTAGTTATTTTTTTTTTCCTCTAAAGAGTTGTATCTTAGCCATCTTTGATTCTATAATATAAACAATAACAATTAATTTGGAAAAGTCAGTCCTTCGAATTGGCATTTTATTATTGGTCTTGCTTACATAATGGGGTATTTGGACAATTAATATGAGGTTTGATACTTGTAAGTTTTTGTTCATTTCCTGGGGGGCTTATGATGTGTTAATAATCATCATCATGAAGCAATTGTTTAATTTTTAGCTGCCTTTTGTGTTTTTCTTCAAATGTAATGTTATTTCTATTTATAAATTCCACAGAAACTATAAAGAATAGCTTTTACATATTTAGCATCAGCAAACTACTTGTAGTATTATTCCTAATACTTATTTTCAAACTGTACTTCTAAATAAAGGTGTCCAGAAAGTTTAGCAGGGATCACAATTTCTTGTCGTTGCTGATTTTCGGCCTCATGCGTCTTTGTTGTTATATTCGTCGGTGAGGAATTTTTGTTTTTATCAACGCGTCGCCATTGCTTCTCTCGTCATCGTGTTGGTTTTACGGTAAAACTTTTACCATTTACAATATAATTGCCACTGCTTCACTCGTCAATGAGATTAATAAGATCAATGAGATTAAGGGGTCGAAGTTCCAGGTTAAATGTCTATACTAATCTGATGTAACAGTAATATACACGGTGACAAATTAGCTTTTCAATTTGAGACCGACGTGGGAATGCTTCCATACTCGAAGACTTTGACTGGCAAATATGTTGAAACAGAGAAGTTTTGACAGCTTTAAATAACCCAATTACACAATTAAATGCTTTCTATATTTTCGGACGACATTTCACAAACTAAAATACAACAATCGGATGACAAAAAAGTACAACAATTGAACTATGACATATAGGGCTGGCCATTTTATTCGTTAAATTTGATACGATTTGTTATTCGTTTCGATTCGATCTGAAAAATCCAGATATCCGTAAGTCTTCGAAGCAAATCAAATATTAAAAATCACTATCCGTTAAAAATGAAGCAGATCGCAAATACTAAAAAAATTAGAGACGAATATCCGATCCGCTCCGACTTTTATATAAATAGTTATATATCTATAGTTAAATAGAATTTTTAATGTATAATTTTATATAATTTTATTTATAAAATTACTTATAAAAATATAATCGAAGAAAAGAATGATAAGATCTTTATAAAAAACTACAAATTCTTCTAAATACATTTAATTTATAAGATTTTTTTTAAGAATTTATAAATAAACAGTTTCATTAATGTTTTATTTATCTTTTATAAAACTAAATTTGTATAATATTTTCAGATTTACTTGTATTAAGCATAGTGGAAAAGGTATCCGTAAATATCCGTGAATATTCGCAAATATCCCTAAATTTTCTGGATATCCGTAAAACCAAATATCCATATTTTTCCGAAGCAAAGCAAATCGGAAAATCAGATATCCGTGAAGTCCGAAGCAAATAACAAATACTGAAAAATACGGTAATATTCGATTGGTGCCCACTCCTAATGACATCTATTACTTCTTTAACATAGAAATTTACTTTAACAACTATGAACCCGAAAACTAAGTCCAGTGAGGCAGTGAGACTTATGAAAAAGGAGTGTAAGGAGGAAAGGATGTTTGGCTGCAAATAAGAGAGGTCCACCAATTTTGATAACATATCGCGTTTTCCTCTTATTACATACCTTTGCAATATATACATATCGTTTTAATTCCAGTTACGAGAATTGTTGTTTGTTTGGAGTTGGCAGGAAATACAATTACAATAAATATCTCTCCCTTTCGATCTCCTTTTCAATTTTTCTCCTAGCAACAGTTATTTCTAACCAATATTGAAACAATCTCTTGAAACAACCCCCTTTTACATTTGTTCTCTCCATCAGATTTTTGATCCAGTTGCAATAGTTAATATATATACTTGTTTCTTTTCCAATATAAAATAATAATACTAAAAAACATTCCAAATGTATCAGCTCACAAGATACATTTATGTCTACACATAGTTTTTTTTTTTATAAAAAAAGATATATTTAATTTATTTTTCGAAAATATATGGCAACATCATATGATTCTAGCTAGACATGTCTACATTTTTTATGTAAATTATATTCAACAACAAAATATATTTTCTACAGTCTGATGCAACCCTTTTAGAAAGGACGGCATGAACTTGAGGGTAGACTGTAGAGAGCTGTACATTCTTGTGTGTGTCAAACCATCAATGGTTAAACAGATGAATTTGCGATCAGTAGAGATCAACTTTGCTTGGATCATTAAACTGGTCAGTAGATTAACTAGGATCCCTGTTCAAAAACGCGCCGCCTAAGATCGCAAAGTCGCCGGAAAAGCGGTATCCGGCCATCAAACGTGGCGATTTGGAGAAATTCGCTGAAAAAATCGGATCTTCAAAAAACCTTAAATTTTTGCTTGTTTCGACGTGTAAACCGACGAATATACATAAGATTTATGAAATTCACATAGAAACTGTAATTAAAACGGAAAAATTGCTCTGAATTCATCAAAGCTAAGGAGTAATAGAAACGCAGAAACCCTAATAACGCAAAGAGGAAGACGACATGTAAAAGACTAAATTATCCTTCATTTAAGTTAAACAAAAAAACCTATGCGAAAATGACTTTATCTCACCTTGAATCCGGATTATTCAATTGGAAAGGGTACTCTCTGCTGCTACACTAAACTATCTTTGTTGTATCTCATTACAAATGTATAATATATAGTTAAAATAAATCGTCGATTAATCCACGTATAATTTCCGATTTTTTTATTTGGTGCTAGGTGTAAGCCGAGCATACGCGGAACGCCTAGTGAGTTTCGACTAGATGCCTTGACGTTTTCAAGTCAAAACGTGTTAAACACTTTGTGGAAACTTATGTTCGTAACTGTAGTTATCAATAAAAAAAATAAAAAATGTGGATCCTAATGAATTAGGTGCGACGTACTGTGTAACTCATCACTAAATGAGATATTAGTTGATGCACGTTATTTTTAACGTAGCATAGAGCTCTCAACACCACATTATCAAATTTGGAAATCGAAGATCAAGTAAAGTAGACAACAGCATAGTACCACCAAATGCGAATATTTTTCCATAACGATTTTACAAAACTGGTTTTTTGGGGGCTAATTAGTTTCTGAACAAATCGATATGCGCAAACATAATTTAATTGAGTTTTTTCTTTTTGTTTCCGGTTTCCTTTTTGGTGACGCGCTCGTGGAACATCTCAACTCGCCGGCCATTTAGGGGTTGACAAGGTCTAGCATTTTTCTTGTAAGAAATGTCCAATGGAGATCGTAGTAGTTCTACTTGTTCCTTTGACATTGACCTCACCTGCATTAATATCATACACGGAAATTAGAAATCAAGAATCAAGTGTCACATTAATTTGGACCGTTTCCATACAGAAATGTCAAATAAACATGAAAGTAGTATAGCTCTAGGTCAAAAAAAAGGAGTAGTAGCTAGGTATCCATCATACATTGAAGTTATCTATTTCGTTCTAACGTATATAATAAGTTTGACATAAACACATAAAAGCATGGACTTGTCACACATAAAAGCATGGACTGTGGAACCCCCAAGATACTCGAACCGGTTAGATACCGTCAATGATATATAGATGATTTTGGATGAGAACTGAAACTTGGAATTCTTACGTATACTAATTTTATGTATATTAAATTATTTATATTTAGTCGGATAGTCATGATATATTTAAAAACAAATAAAACTAAAAGGTAGTAATTTAGGGAGCTTTTGAAAAGTAGATCTAGTTTAGAAATTTACTTTAGAATATGGATTATTATATTCTCACCAAAAAAATCCTTCAAATAAAGTGTAGTATTAGAACAAAATCAGTAATTTTTCATACTGAATTATTAGTTTAAATAAAACCATTTTATGCATAATCATAAGTTCTTTTTTTTTGGTAACTAAGTGGCCGTCGCACACTAAAATATTACCAATCAAACGAATCTATATTATTAAAACTCAAGTACACAATTGGAGTTTTAGAGACATGAATTGCAGTTTAAAAATGAGGTTTGTTTGGAAACATAGATAACAATATTAAATGAGAATTGTTTGGAAACATGGATAGCAGTATATTTACTTTCTTTTATTTACATATTTAGTCATTGCATTTATAATAAATTAGGTATTTTCTTTTTGTAATTTTTTTTTATTTACAGATTCTACTACTGCATTTAAAAATAATTTAAATTAATTAATTACAATTTCAAACTTATCTAATCAAATTAATATTCATATATTGATCATTATTAATATTGTAAAATTATTACTAAATAAAATTTTTCTATTTCACTTAATCTAGCCAAACACATAATTTTTTTTGTTTATGGAATCAGTTAGGCATAGACATTCGGTACCCATTTAGGTACAGTCGTTTTCTGTATAGATTTTTGGGTTTTGAAATTTCTTTTAGGCACTTCCTTTTTGTGTTTCTTTTTATTTACAGATTCTACCATTGCATTTAAAATCAATTTATATTAATTAAGTATAATTCCAAAACTTATCTAAACAAATCGATATTCATATATTGATTATTATTAATATTGTAAAATATTAGTAAATAAAAATTTCTATTTAACTTCATTTAGCCAAACACATAAAAATATTTTTTAATTTTTGTTTACGAAATCAGTTAGGCATAGACATTCCGGTATCCATTTAGGTATGGATCGTTTCCTTGGTATATATTTTTTGTGTTTTCAAATTTATTTTTAGGTACTTTCTTTTGTATTTTTATTTACAGATTCTACCACTGCATTTAAAATCAATTTAAATTAATTAATTACAATTCCAAAACTTATCTAAACAAATCGATATTCAAATATTAATCATTATTAATATTTTACAAATGTTACTGAATAAAATTTTCTATTTCACTTAATTTAGGCAAACACATAAAAATATTTTTTATTTATTTACGGAATCCGTTAGGCATAGACATTTGGGTACCCATTTAGGTACTGGTCGTTTCTTTCGGATATAGATTTTTGGGTTTTGAAATTAGGCCATGTTTGGATATAAATTTATGTGTGAGTTTCAAGTTGGATCCCCCGGGTCTGTATGAATTTTGTTCTGGTGTATAGGAAACTAAAAATATTCAAAAACGAATGTATTTGAAAATGAATCGGATATTTGAACCAAAAATAATGGTTGTACATAACAAAAAATCAATATAAAAGTACTGTACATTTGGATTCAAAATCATTTCTTTTAACAATAAACTACACAAATATGTTGATTTGTACAAAAATTTAAATTACAATGTAAATATTTAATTAATATAGAAATATGTCACATTGTTTAAACAAAATATCAATATATATAATATTGTACATATTCGTTCTAAAATCATTTATTTTAACAACAAGCCAAATAAATATGTTTGACTGGAGAGGGAATAAAACAAAGCCAGAAAAACACATAGTCTACTAGAGAGATTCTATGTGTCAAATTCATTATAAAAGAATTTTACTAAGATAAATACATTCAATAATTACAAACAAATAATATATTTCATAAAAATGAAAAATAATATCCGCCCTTTTGTCAAAATCTAGTATCATTTTAAAACCTTTTAAACCCGAAAAGCTCCTAGTTACAATAAATGTACGTGTCCAAAAGGTTACCTTGCCAAGAATGGTCCAAGATACGTTTTCGGAACAAGGAGGAGTGGTGAGTGAGCCAAAGTATCTGAAGTACTTTCGAGTCTTACGTTCGATATGTCTTGTGTTTATTTTCCCAACTTCCACTTGTGCTGTTTGGTTCCCTTTGAGCCTTTCCTCCTTTAGCTTTACTAATTTATCCTTCATCTAATCATGATTTTACTTATATTGTTATTAACATCATACATGTAAGAAAACCAATATATATATATAGTCGCGTCAACAGTTGTATACATAATATACATATGCCTCAAAAATATACCTGAGAGAGGAAAGGCTCTTCACTGCCGATTCTGAAGAGGCTTGCTACCACAGCAAAGCTTCCATCTTTTGCTTGGTGTACCATGTGTAGCTCAGCTGCATATCTACGTTATTTTCCCTTTTATTTATTAGTTTTTTTAAACACCATTTCTATATTAAAAAAACAAATGATATAGCACAACTCCAAAAACGGTGTGACAAAAAATAAATAAGACACAGTCCACATGGGGCTCACGGGCCATACTAATTCACAAGATACATTTACTCTATGGGCTAGACTGAATCTGGGATTTTTTGAACAAATAATTTCGGCCATTTCTGAAAGGTCGAGTGACAAGTTGGCATATAATACTATTACTAGATCAACTGAAGTCCAACCTAGCTAATTCGGCAAATAATCAAATTAAAAGGTGTGGGTTGTTTTATGTGTCACAGGTGTGTAATGGTTATATAAAATTATATAGCATAATAAAGAATAATGAAAAGGAATTGGGGCTTACTGGACACCATGGAGATGATGTTCCGAAGGAGTGTGCCAATGCATTTGCAGTAAGGTATAGTTCTTATTGTTTATCACCACATCTCCTGCTCCTTCCGCGAAGAACATGGCGACATTGCAGACGTGGTTCACGAGTGTTGCATTTGTGGTGTAGTAGTCGCGGTGAAGCGGTTCTAATGTGCTGTTGTAAAAGGTTTGTGTCCTCTGGATATCAATTGGCGACTGCAATTTACCGACCGAGCATTCAGTGAAGTGAGGGTTTAAGTGTCCCCATTGGTTTGGTCCATTTCTACTTCCATATCCAAACCCTATTCCTTGCGTCTCTGCACATAAATCACCAATTTTGTAGTGTTAAGAAGTTATATCTACTACTTCAAGTAACTAAGGCAATAGCTAATGAATGCTTTGCGGATGAAACCTCTTTAAGGATTATTTTTACAGTTCTATGATCAATTGATGTCTTGTATTTTTTTAAGCATGACACATATCTACCTAATCCAGACTCAAAACTTTAAACCCATATAACTTTGTTGAATTTTCTAAATTATTTTACCCGTTGTAAATAAGCTAATATACATGTGCATGCATAATCATATATGTGTACATAAAAAATATCATTATATACTAATATTATGAATTAAATGCGTGTATATAGTTAGAGAGAGAGAGAGAGAGAAAAGAGTGTTAGCATTACGAGCATTCGCAGCGGCAGTGCAAAGGGGGGCCATGGCGAAGAGGCAGAGCTTAATAATCAGCATCACCATCTTCTTCTTGATTTGTGTATGTTTAATTCCTGTTTTGTTGGAATCTGCTGAAAAACGGGAGGAAAAGGGTTTGCATTAGAAAAATAAATTCAGAAGAGGACAAATGTTCCAAATCTGTAAACTGGTTAATGAGTTTTCAAAGTTAAACCTGTGGAGATAACAAAATGTTGTATTAGCTTTACTTCATGACTGACACGACCGGACTGGCTCTGCTATTTATAGCGCTCTCTTCAAACCAGTCCTGCTTCAAACATTTTTTCTTTCAAAAAAGCAATAAAGAAATAAAATTAAAAAGATAAAGAAATACCTAAAACATAAAACAAACGTTGTCCAAGCGAATTTATGTGGATATTATATTCTTTAAAGAAAGCATTCGGGTTGAGGGGTCATGATAAGCATACAATATATTTGTTTAGTAATATGTTTTACATCGTATAGTTAAAATAAATAAACTTTTGTATTTGGCCAACAGTAGAATAGTAATTATGTCATGAAATTATTATATATGAAAATATGTATTCAACTTTTTAAATATTAAAATCATTTTGTTTATATGTAGGTCAATTCGTAGTACATATGTTAGAGGAAAAAAGATATCAAGTCTCGTATATTATACATATACGATGTGGTCTATTTCAGTAAAAATTAACATGTCACGGGCTAAATCCGACACTGGATTTAAGGACATTATTTTCTTAAATCGATTTCTCATCTCATCAACTATGTTTATGCGGGAACGGTACACACAAAAATTTGACGTTCATTCAAAAATCAAACATGTAGAACATAAATAGTGTTATTTTACTCGTATCAAAAGTTAATGTGTGTTTTCATCACCTTGTTGTCTTTACAATTGGTGAATGGACATAATGAAATGCAAGAAAAGAACTAAATTAAAGTGATTCATGACACAAAGCACATATTCTCTAGTTTTTCTTAAATCTTTTTTTTTCGTGAAATGATATTTTCAAGTTACAAAATACAATTATTAATCCCATCAAAGTTATTATTCCTTATATTATTATCTTTTCTTTTGTTTCATGGATGGGATGCGAAGATAATTAGTGGAAGTTTTCAAAAAAGATTATCTTCTTTTGTAAAGGCCTAGAGAGTAGAGACTTAGACTATTTGCTTTCAGTTTTAATATTATACAAATTAATTGTCAATCTTACATTTTAAAGAATAAATAACTGTCTTATCTTTTTGGTGTATGCATGATATCTTTACGTATAATCCACAGATGGTGCCTGCCTCATAAAAACCCACCTCCGATTTTTCTTTTTCCCCCACTTCTTATCAAGAGAATTTTTTCACTATTCCCATCTCATTATAAACTATTCCCACTACATAAATGATTATTTGAGCCAAAACAAAAGATGTTTATTTAAAAAGAAAAAGTGAAACATGTGATGTGATAATCAGGTAGGGGCATCACTCAACGGTATCAAGCCAAAACGTCTTCGGGAATATTCATTTGTCCATATACCAACCCCGAGAACATAAACATTTTCACGAGCTCCGATCTCTAGTCTCTTGTCGCAACAAAACAAAACGCATTATGCGAACCCGCAAGTTGATAAATTCCACTTGCTTTGTCCATAACAATATTTTTTAAATTTAATTCTCTATGATGTAGTCTACTAGTCTGGCACATATGAAACTTTTCTTATACATTGGAATGATATGCTTGGTTCAGTGTTTTCTTTTTGCTGTATAACAACTCACTTAGGCTCACTTTCTGATTTGAATCCGGATTACGGCATGTTGGTGGCATTATTACAAACCAATATGGCATGTGTGTTCTTCTTGAAGGTAGACGCATGGCTTTAGAAAGTAGTGCGCAAATTCTATGATAAAGAGATGGTCAAAATCTATATTTGTCCCCACAGCTTAGTGGAATGCTTTAAAGATCTCCGCAGGAAATCGAACCAATGTGGTTTTGTCGGTTAAATTCCCACTTATTCTACAAAATGAAAGCTCGATGATGCTCTCTCGACGACAGCGACTCCTCTGGCTATTCTTTAAAGAAGTCATATAATCATTAATCTTATTTCTTATTTGGGATCCAACAAAGAAAATGGAGCAATGAGCACTTGTGAAAAGACGTATTTAAAGGTTTAATTATTGCACAATGCAAAACAACTTTTAGTTAAACAGAATCAAATAGTAGCTTTCGGTGAAAGTATATGAAAATCATCATCCCAATGATTTTATTCAACAAAGAAAGAGAGAGAGACTCTGTAAGTGCAAAACAACAACAACAAAGGAGAAATCTCATTCTTCAATAGGCCTTTGACCCAACACAGAGATGTCCTCATACCGTTTCTGCACAATGACAACAATATCATGTTATGAATGTATATTCATCACTTGTTAACAGATGCTCATGACATTACTTACTGAACTACCAAGCAAGACTAAAAACTATATACATCGGAAATCTAAATTAAGCTTTAAAAAGGGGAACCAGGGATCATCAATCAGCTAGTTTAGAACTCTAAAGTAAGCACAACAACGTAGAGGTTGGAGAAGATGACTAAGAAGCGTTTTTTTTTTCAATAAAAACATCATTAAAACCAAATATTAAAAATGACCAAACCAATCATAAAAAGGACTATAAAATGTAATTGGTTGAACAATTTTTATAAAGTTAACCTAGAAATCTCAAAATATCTTACATTTTGAAACACCAAAAACCTTCTAAGTCATCATATATATTATGAAACAGAGAGAGTATTATGATGGTAAAATGAAACAAAAGAGGTGTAAATAGAGATGTAATCATTCCATAACAAAGTTAGCTAATACAAAAGAATGAAGAAACAGCTAAACTAGCTCAAGACAAGAGCAAGCAATAATGCTCAAAAGTTTTGCAAAGTTGTCAAGCAGAATGCATCTTCTGAGTTTAAAGTCTTAAACACATTCAAACCAAAATGCAGAGAATCCAAAGTTAAACAATGGAACAAGTAGTTACTCATTCTTCATCAACCAATCAATCAAAAACTCATCATCCGATTGCATAAAAACAGGAACCAGCATCACGAAATCAAGTGATAGAATCAAAAAACAGAATCATACCCCAACATTTTTGCTTTCCCAGAGCTTATGAACACCGTAATCCACAGCCTGCACATATAACATTTTCATATAAATATGATCCCTTTTGTATATATAAGCATTACAAACGTGAAAAATCACATGATCCAAGACCCCAAAAACAAAAATTTTCACAAAAATTAACAATAGCTAGCAGCTACCTATCGTAGATGGCTCAATTCAATAATCCGATGCCAAAGATTGTCACTTTACAGAAAAATCCGAGATTTTGATCAAAACCCAAAACAGATCCGCAAGCTAAGAAGGTATATTGAAAAACAGAGTTTGGATGTCTCACCCTTTCGCCGAAGAAAGCGCCGGCGATGATGAAGGAGACGTAGACGGAGTTACGGCGCATGATGACTCTGTAAAATCCCTCGAGAAGTGCCATGATTAATTAACCCCTTTGGTTTTGTTTCAGGTATCTGATCTCGTATGTCTCGGTTCTGGATTAGGGTAGAAAACGCGAGCAGATCTACAAACAATGGCGAGAGAGTGATGGAGAAAGACGACGAGATTTTCGCGACTTATCAGAAAAAAAAAAAGAATCTCTACCATTGACTCGCTCCTTCGTATCTGGAAAGGCTAAGTGGGCCTCAATAGCTTAGCCCAATATCTCGTTTACTCCATATCCAATGGGTTGCCACGGCCTGATTCTTTAAAGTCTATATCAGGTTTTAGAAATCAGTATGTACGTACATACAAAATTTTTGGATTTTTTTATTGTTTGATAATTTAGGTCTTTCACCCCTATAATATGGGGATGAGGTGGTTCGTTAAATAATAAACACTCTTCCTCTCTTCCTCATGTAAATCACATAGACCTAAATCCTATTGATCTAAGTCCATAAGCCAAAACAAATGTGTAAGTTTGAAGAGTAGACCACAATCGATGAGTTAAAGTTTGGATTAAAAAATTTAGTGATATTGGTATCTTACGATTTTTTTTTTTTTTTGATAACACAGGTGTCCCGTCGATAAAGACACAACAGACTAATCTCTAGAGGTCTTATCCATCGGCACCAAACACCTGACTGCTCACAATGTAAATTAGATATCTATTTTGCTTGGCCACACAATCGAATAGCACATTTCCAGACTCACCGTGCCACACTACCACCTTTATCTCACGAAAAGTTGGCATGATCAATTATCCAGAAAGATGATAATTAATGTTAACTGTACTATGGCTTCAATATTTTGACTTTTGAGAAGTTTTTTAAGTACTTTATATAATAGTTTGGTATCGTCATAAAAAGATCTTTCAGGCTTTCAGCAATGCTCATACTTTGATTTTCACATAAGAAAGCAACACACTCTCATTACGTTCTATAGACTCCTTGATCCTTAAGTAACTGAACATGATTTCTTCTCACTAAGTACGCTGTTGTCTCTTTAGTCATTTTGTCACATGTTTCAATCACGACGAAAAAGAGATGGGAATATAAGAAGATAAATGTTGAATATTGGACTCAAGAAGTTAGGAACATGATTGGGTATGTGCACATGCAAATGAAACAATAGGAAAATGGGCAAATGTCACATTCAGAATTTGATCTTTTGACAAAATTGCTGATTCAAAATAAGTCATGTTCAAGGTTTGAAACACATACTTGAAATGAATCACCAAGCAAATAAGTATAATAAGAAAAATATAACGAACTGGGTTCTAAATTTTGTAATGGAGCTTTAACCAGGACAAACCGAAATATATATCTCTTGCGTTTTGTAGATGATATATATATATATATATATATATATATATATATTTTATTTTTTTTGCTTACATTGTAGATGATATTTTGCTAAAATTGATAACTTGATTTTGAATTTTTTCCCCTAATTCTCCAAATGTATCCGAAATGAATATATGGATTATATAAATATATGTTGATCCGTAACGGAATGTATCACAGCTATCATACAAAATCATATATTATATGCCCTTTACCCAGCTCTACCAATATATGCAAATAAAAACACTAAAGCAATATGGCAATGTTCTATATATAATTATTGGTAAAAAGAAAAAGACTCTATATCAACAACATATCAATAGTGTCTTACATATATTATTGAGGAACAAGAACCACATTCATATATGATATTATATAAAAATTCAGCGTGAGATCAAGCAACGATTATGTAACCCACCAGAAGCTGAAGCAGCTCGCCTAGCTTCCTCCACGAGAGCTGCACGTGCCGACGAGATCCCGGCAGGGACTAGACACGTATCAAACGTCGAACAGTCGATCCAGTCCTTAAGAAGCTCTTCTTGTCCCCATATCTCCGGTATCCAAACTCTTCCGGAGACCTCTCTCCGGTGCTTCTTTAGCTTCTCTCTCCCAGTGTCCACTACTCTCTCTTCTTCTTGATTCTGCTTCGGTTTCTCTTCGAGCAAAGCTCGATCATCTTTCTTGTCGGTAACAGAAGAAGCCTCGTTGGGCGAACTTGGATCTTGTTGGGTTTGGTCGGAAGGAGGTTTAGAAGGAACGATCGGGTGGGCCATTGGAGACGTCTTATCGTCGATGATGTTCATCATGGTTGAACAAACGTGAAGCAGATTCAGATTCTTGGGAGAAGCAAAAGTCTTTTTGAAGAAAGATGTGTGTGTTTGTGTGTTTGAGATTCGGTGTTGATAATATGTATATTATGTAGGGTTGTGTAAAGAAAGAAACAATCGGGTGGGAGTATAGGTTACACGTCGACGTAAGTTTATTGCTTGGTGAAATTTCTCTTTTGTTCGCTTTTGTATTTTTGTATGGTAAGTGACAACTTTACGTGTCTTTTTAGATGGGATTGCTTTGGCTCTTAATTTTCTGAGAATTAAATAAATAAATAATCAGAATGATTTTTGATAATTTATTGATTAGATATTCCTATTATATATTTATTTCCCTTTAAATCTTGATTTTCTTGCATGTGATCAAGTCGTCACAATTGTGTTAAGTAATTTCTTAGGCGAGACTCTCAATTAGAGTATTTTTTCTTAGGCGAGACTCTCAATTAGAGTCAATTAGGCCATGTGCATCAAGAGTTCATGCGGCAATGTCACACACTTCCCAAAAAAAAATTATAATAATTGCTTTTGATGAACTCGGCTCGCAACGCTTCCTCTGGATGAATCCGGTACATGACTGTTTTGCGGATTCCACGCCACGTGATGCTTTGCTATTGGTTCGCTTTAATTTTTTTTTTTAAGTCAAACAAAAAAAATAATAAAAAATTAAAATCATGAACCCCAACGTGGGTTCGTTGATGCGCTTGCCCTTAGAGTATTCCTAAGAAAAGATTCAAGTGGAGTCTGGAGAAGGCCTATATATTTTATATAAACTGTGGGCATTTTTTTCTCATAAGAACATAGTATTTTCTTTTTACAAATAAAAACATATTATTTTTTTGTCACTAGAACATAGGATATCACCATATATCTTTTTACATTTTAAACATATTTAATTACCCTTTTATAGTGAAGACATTTATTTACCTTCAAAATGGAAAATATGTAAAGAGATTCAAGTTCTCAACTGTTAATATTTCTGGGGTCGTGAATCGAATATTATGTGCAGAATATAAGAAGCATTCTTTAGTCAAAAGAAAATAAATCTAAGAAGCATTCAAAGGGGTTGGATATTTTGGGAAGGAACATGAGGCTGATGTTGATTTAGGATTTATTCCAGTGAAATACATTTAGGTGGGGATACGTTGGAATTTAATGATCCTGATAGTGAAACAAACAAAAATCTTTTAGTTTCCAAACGTTTAATCAATTATAAAAATGAGCTATTTATATTAACGCGAACAAAATAATATTTACATTATGATTGACATAATAAAGAAGTCCCGATTTGAAAGTACATTCTCATGTGTCGGTATACGGAATTCATTTGTCTCTTTGATAACTTTACGGCCCTCTCCAAGTATACGTTTGTAACCGAGGGAGCTCAGTAATAGTAAGGACACAATGATTAATTCGATATTGTCCATACTCTTTACATTTTAGTTAAAGCACAAGCTAGACTATAGAGTAAATATATGAAATGTGTTGTATCCTTCTACAGAAAGCAAATACGTACCAGCATATAATATGTGTTGTGTGTCCATATATATGTGACTGTCTGATGTAGATGTATAATTTATTCGGATGGAATATTATGCGTAGTGACTCGTTAGTGAGATCGACGAAAGGATATATTTAGTGCAGACGTTAACATTTAACCATACGTTGAAGTTTGATTGTGTATGGTCCTCTCGCTTCGATATTTTCTATAGCAAAGTACGTACACGTGTGAAAACAAAACAAAATAGACGTACACATGAATCATGATATGAAAAAATAAGCAAATGAACAGAAGCAAAGATCACTATGTTATATACATAATCAATCTAAGTATTATGATAAACAAAATTAGATATCTTTATTTGCTTATAATATTTGTTTCAATGAGATTACCAAAAAAAAAATATATATTTGTTTCAATGACAGGTTTTGTCGATCATCGACATGTTTAAGCAATCAAATCGCTGGTCTAGTGACATCAGCCGAGGCACGCCTCTTCTTGCCTCATAGGTTGAAAATATTGGAGTTGATTTAAATTTTTTACTAGATTCTAATCCGCCCTTTAAAAGGACGGATATATTTTTTGTTTAAAATTGAAAAAGGGATATATATTTTTATTTAAAATTATATAATTTGTCAATTCTTTATTTGAGTTTTTTGTATGCACATTCTTATCTCACAACATCATCTTTATTTTTATGCATTTTATAAGAGTTAAATTTGTTGAATTAGTGAGACATAAGATTTATTTGTCATATTTTAGACTAATTTAATAATATACATTTACAGGGATTTTAATAGTTTTTACCAATTTTTTTTGTATTCGATCCAGTAACATATATGTAGTATGGTTCATATTAGTTAAAACTCGATATTTAAAAACCAGATAAATCCGTAAAAATCTTAAAGTCTGTCACTAACCTGTGATCCGACACTGGTTGACTTGATAAAAATCTATATAAATTCAATTATATTTCTTTTAAAATGATTCAATTTTGATATATTTTTAATAGTACATGATTTGAATAAACTATATGATTTGTGATTCTTAAAATTTTGATAATGCTTTTACTATATCGTTTAAATTTAATGAAGGAAATGGCGACCAAAATTTAAAACTAAAATTTATTGTTAAGAATATCGTTTTAGATTTATTCTGAAAATATTATAACAGTGTGTTAGATTAAAAGGTATATTTAATAATAACCAAGTTAGTTATAAGTGGAATACTAAAAAATATATATTGGTCCAATTAAAACTTAATTATATTTTTTGTGCTCATAGTTTAATAGTTTAGATAGATGTACCAATTTGGTTTAGCATCTAATTTCGGTTAGATATTTTGTGTTTACATTGTTTGGTTTATTGAAAACCAATCCGATTCATGGACATTTTATAAACGAACTCGTCGGGTTGGCCTATGGTGGAAGCATGAGAAGCCTGGTTTAGGGTCCACTTTTTTTTTTTTTGTGAATTTATCATATATATTTTCTCATTTAACTACATCATTTATAAATTATAATTGCGATCTCTGTTTTATTTTTAAAATAGAAAAAAAGAATGATTTAGTAGGTCAGTATTATTATAGAACTGAAATGGTGGTTACAAAATATATAGAATAAATGTAATTTTTTTTGTCAAAAAAAAGAATAAATGTAATTAGATTTTTTTTTTAAAAAAATTAGACTAATAATTTATCAATTGGTCATGATCCTAATTTAGTAGAATAGATACTGAGGATTATGTATAACTTACAGTCTCATCCGCTAACACCATTTCTAGTGTTTCGTCAGCGTAGGGAGGGCTTTGTTTTCATGCGTGAATCAGTTTCACTTGCACACGTCAGTTGTGTTTGTAAGGTTTTGTTTAGCAAGGTCAAACTCTTGTTTGTCGTTATATTTGCTTAGAGGCGATTCAAAGATTTATGTGTGAGTTGTTGAATTAGAATTGAACTTCCATGAGACGTCAACTATATATAATGTGAAAGTGGCAACCCTAATCTAGAGAAAATAATTAAAGAAAAGCATAGAAGGCAAATCGATTGTTTCCGAAAAATAATGTTGGTTAGTAAAAATATAGTAAGGTGTTTCGTTGGTGGTTATTCAGAAAATCTTGCATTTACTGGTGAGTATTCTGCAAGTCTAGTAATTAAGATATTATCTGGTTTATACTTCTAGCCAATTTTAGTTAATCAAAATTTTAAAAATAAAGAAAGGTATTATCTTGTAAATATAATGAAAACCTAAGGGCATGATCCAAAATTTTCAAAATAGGATTTTGTTTTAATAGTATATAGATATGATTTTCTTAGCGGATGTACAAAACCGCGTTACGTAAGAAACAACAAACCGTTGAAATCAATTCAAATTTATTTATTCATTATATGTTTGATTTTTCTTAGCTACATTTTGACATACTTTTTAAGTTTCAGGTTATATATCAAGGTACTTACTGCTGGAGACATATTTTTACCATATGCAATGAATTTTTTTGTCTCTATGACTAAATGATATTTACTTTTTTTTCTCATCATTTTTCTTAGTTTTTCTTTTCTCTTTCTCTATCCTCCGACAGCGTAGATTTACTCTAGCTCCTCAAATCTACCGCCCATTAATCCTCCTTCACTTTCTTCGACTAGCACTGGCTACTCCAATTCCTACCGTTGGACCGGCATCATCTCCTGCATGAACATCTCACACTCCCCCTCACTGCGCATCATCGGAATCTTCCTAACCGGAAAACATCTCAGCGGCTACATCCCATCAAACTCAGTTCGTTAATCAATCTCTGACATCTCAGCTTTTACGATTACGAGCTCTCCGTCTCAATTCCACTCAGCTTTTCAATGCAACGATGCTTCACAGTCTCTTCCTCTATAAAAACATCCTACTAACAGAGCCGTGTTTATCGGAAAAAAAAAGAAAAGCGTTATCGGGTTAAGCCTCTCTTCCTTCATCGATCTATACATTCCCAAAACTTCCAAGACTTTAAAACTTCATGCCTCTCTTCATTTGTCGATAGAACCCAAATCATTATCCGATACACTTAAGATCTCATTTAACCCACAACCATCCCAGAAAAAAATTGTCTACTCTAACCCCAGCCATGACCACATCCACTTCAACTTGAGCATGACCACAACCATAGTATAACATAACATCCTCTCCACACCACACCACCTCTGACCCCAACCATAGTACTCCAAATGTCACTACTGAACACATCACCGCTATCCTTATCCAGCAAAACGTCTACACATCCATTGACCACATCTCCATTGTTGCTCTCCCTAACCATGAATCCTTTGGCCACATAATCACTTCACTTACTCCAAACCCTGACCACAGAACGTCCACCTGTGACTTACTAGTCACTGACCACTATTGTATTCCTGATGATAACTCTTCCGTTGCTGCTGCTCCTGACCATGACTTCTTTAACCACATAACCACTTCACTTACTCAAACCACGGAACGTCCACCTCTGACCTATTTACTCTGACCACAATTTTATCCATGACCATAACTCTTCCGACTACAAAATCACTTGTATTTTACTAAACACCAGCTATCAAATTAATCTTAAAATAAAATAATTTAGCGACCCTATGAAACCCAGAACTCCATAAACCTCTCACATATTAATGATAAAAGAGAAAATGTAACAAGTTTTCAACCAATGAAACTAGTGTCTTTTGAGTTTCAACCATTTCTTTTTTCCAACCAGGGATAATTTTGTCAATAAAAACTAAAAGCCAAGATAAAAGTACTATTCCAACAAAAAGTATGTCTAAGTGTAAAGACCCAATTTGAAAGTATGTCTATATGTTAATTCTCTTATTAATCTGCTAAACTTCTATTAACAAAAAAAAAGCTGCTAAACTTCCTATATATTATCCTATTGGTCGGCATTCAGCATGTTACAGGTTTGGAACTAAACTAAGTATATACGATAATGAAGAAAACAACAAAAGCTTTTCTTCTTCTAAGTTTGATTCACATACTCCTATGTCTATCCGCTCAGGTTCGTGTCACAGAGGCTAGATTCCATCACTTAGGTCAGTCTCTTCTTATTCCAAATATCTCTGTCGCATAAAAAGATTTGAAGTAACATAATGTGACTCGTGTGTTAAAAGGTATATGTGCAAAACCTTCCCCATCATGTGGAGATTCTCAAGGAAGACATCAAGTTAATGGACAACAAGATAAGCCTTGCAAACTCAATCCAAGACCTCCTCCTCCTCCTAGAGACTGCTAGCAACGTTTAATATGAATTTATACCGTTAAATTTGACCAAGATTTTCAACAGAAGCTTCTCCTTTTCATCTTTTCTTTCAAACGTAGATCATGCAATTATCGATGCAAACGTCTATTATCTCCGAAGGCAACCCAAGACTATAAACCAGTTTCTAAATCTCATAATAAGAATCAGCAGACACATTGTCTTCCAGCAAATAATCTTTAAAACAAGTCTTCCCATTCATTCATGCAACTTTCATGTAGATTGTGATCAGTTTTAATATTCATCATTCTAGCAGCCAACGATAATTTAGAGAGACCTTCTATACAACCACTGTAAAGTGGCTGATTCGCAGCATCTAATATTTCATAAAACTTTTTTGCATCTATGTTAAGTTCTTCAACTTCATCATGAGCTACGAATGCATCAGCTACTATATCATGAACCCTATCATAATCTACCATCTGCTCCTCCTGATGGTAACTATGTTCATTATGCAAAATGATGATCAATCAATTCTTCCTGAAAATTACTATTACTACTACTTGCTTCATGATTCTCATAATTATAACACATTCTCCATGTTGAAACCAGATATAGTAATTTGGTGTGAAACCTCTATTTATTAAATGCTTCCAAACATTTTTACGATTTGCCAATTTCAAATAGTTGCATTTCCGACAAAGACAGAACATCGTACCGCTTTCTTGGGCGAGCGGTGTAGAATCTGCTTGATGCATAAATGTCTCCAGCCCTTCGAGGTATTCTTTCGTCACTCTCCCGTTAGCATCTCTGTGCATATACATCCACCTCCGCAACTCGAAAATATTCCCGGAGCCCGACATTTTTTTTTCTTTCACGTTTTAATCTATTTTTTCTTGTTAGTGTGTTTAAAATGATGTTCAAACGTCCATATTTATAGGAAATTTTCGAATCTGGTAGTTGAGATTTTACTACGAATTTACGACGAAATTTTGTTAGGTAGCCAAAAAAAACATGTTACAAATACAAAGTTGGTGGCTCAAAATTTCGTCGTTAAGTACACGTAAAATATTTCCTCGTAATGTAGACGCTAAGTTTAAGTCGAGTTTACGAGGAAATCATTTTTCCTCGTAAAAACCACGTTATAGTACGTTCTTTTTACGAGGAAATAGTTTCGTCGTTATTTTACGACGAACTCACGTTTATTTTGTATTTCCTCGTAAGGTACTCGTAAAGTCGACGTAAATTTACGAGGATTTGTTTTCCTCGTTAATTTTCGTCGCTATAGTTGTGTTTTCTTGTAGTGTTTGTTTCGTTAGGGCTAGACTACATTGGAAATTAACGATTCTGATAGTGAGATAAGATGTAGAGTTTTTTTTTTGTCTCAGTACGTTTAATAGATTGAACATTATAAATTCTTACTCCGTTCACAAGTCCGGTTCATCAAAATATTTGGTCTTCTGCAATATCTATAAAAGACCCTAAAGTTTATATAGAAATATGATAGTAATTGCTAAAATTTGCTAAACTTTTAGCCAAAATTTAAGGTATTTGGTAATGAGTACCCCAATCGCAACTACCAAGAACCGGGGCCTGACAGTTCAACATACGACAAAGGAAAACGGCGACCGGTTTATCCTACAATAGCCATGTTCATTTCATAACCGCCACGTATAGCGCCAGCGTCCTAAAATTCAACCTTTTATCACGGCAATACAAACCATCGATGAGATATCGCTGACCTATTTTCAATCGCATCGGCAACTAACAACAAGGAGAAGGGACGCTGAAATTATCTTCGACACAAGCGTCTCATTTGTTTGTCTCCGGCAATTCAGTAGCGTCTACCGCAAATTTTGATTCTGTTATTTTGGTCTCCGTCGTAGTATAATTTTTTGGCGTTGCCGCTAAACTCTGCGTTTATGAAACGAACATGGTTAATAGAAAATTATAAATCTCCAATGCTCCAAAAGTCTTGTATTGATTACCCATTAGTATAGGGTCAAAAATTAAATGTTAATTAAGTCTTTCCTTGTAAGTAAAATTGTAAAATAGCTCTTTGTTTAGAATGCTGTAAAAACGTACTTCATTAACTGAGAAATCATGGCTGTAACATAGCCTTACAATAACAAGAAAAAAAACGAAACTTGTGCTACTGAAACAGAGTAACAAACTTGGACCGTAATCAGACAACAAAAGACAAAATCAAACTTCTCCAATCCAGTAGCTGCAAAGCCTTATTCAATCCAACTGTTACCTTGACTTCATGATCAATTTGCTCCAACAAACCCTCCCTAAAGTATACTTGGTGAGCAAAGTTTAGCTAATCTGTCACTGAGCAAATTCTAAGTTAACTCCTCAATCTCTCAAATGTTTCCCGCTTCAAAGGCTGAAAATACCAGACACTTACTCTTCTGAACCACAGTGCTGTAACTGTATCTCTTAAATCTTTAACCATGTCATGTAAGAAGTGAGACCGAACTCCTATGTACTTGCATCTTCCATGAAAATTGGGTTCTTTGAAAGCTTTATCGTTGAAGTATTGTCACAATAAATGACAGTGCTTCCCTCCACATTGTGACCCAACTCTTCCAAGATCATTTTGAACCATATAGCTTGGCAAGCACAGACTTATGCATCGACATACTCTGCCTCCGTGGTAGAGAATGTAACTATTGGCTGTTTTTATGATAATTATGCTACAGCCGCGTTGTCCACAAGAAACACATATCATGAGGTACTTTTTCTACTGTCAATATCGCCTGCTAAATCGATATCAGTGTACACCAGCAGTTCTCAAACTCCTCCTTTCTTGTACCAAATCCAAAAATCCAATGTGCCTCTCAAATACCTTAGAACCCTCTTGGAAACCTGAAGATTCAATTTCGTAGGTCTAGACATGTAGCGTCTTAGTAAACTTACAGCGAATTGCAGGTCATGTCTCATTGTCGTGATGTACATGAGACACCCTATAATTTTCTTGTAGAAAGTCTCCTCAATCTGTTCCCCATTCTCACCCATGTTGACCTTACTTCCAGGCACCATTGGATTACATACTGTGTTGCAGTCTTCCATATCAAAACGTCTCAAAACCTCCATGGCATATTTTGTATGAGACATGTGATTCCTTGATTTGTCTGCAATACTTCTATTTCTAGGAAATATCTCATCTTTCCAAGATCAGACAGACATATCAAATTGTTTCTTCATTGACAACTTAAACTCTTACATTAGCAACATATCATCTCTAGTGTATATTAAATGTCTACATATACACTAAGGATGAGAAGGTTACCTTGCTTGTTCCTTTTGATAAACATAATTTCTTCGTTCTCTGATTTCTTCAACCTTTTTTGGAAAACTACTCCTCCATTCGACTAAACCAGGCTCTTGGAGTTTGTTTTATCCCGTATAAGGTTTAATGTAGCTTGTAGACTTTCTCTTCCTTTCCTTCTATCTCATAACGTTCTGGTTGTTGTATGTAGACATATTCTACAAGCACTCCATGGAGGAAAGCTGACTTGACGCCTAGCTGAAAAATATACTAAACTTTCTTCAGTCATGGATACAATGGTTTTGATGGTGTCCATGCGTACAACAGGTGCATAGACTTATCTGTAGTCAAATCCATGCTCTTGTGTGTATCCTTTCGTCACCAGCCGTGGTTTGTATTTGCTCACCTCTCCAAACTCGTTTATTTTTGTCTTATATATCCATTTTACTCCAATGCACTTTGCTCCTTATGGTAAGTATGATAGCTCCCATGTGTGGTTCTTCTCAATTGACTCTATCTCTGCATCCATGGTCTTTCTCCAATTAATATACTTATGAGCATCTTCAAAGGTTGATGGGTTAGAGGAGTTGATCTGAACCATGTTTACTTCATCATCTCCACCAACCGTTTCATTCTTAGTGACATAGCCTCTAAGATAGCGATGAGGCCTTGTCTTCCTTCTTCTTTCCCTAACTGTTGCTTATGGTTCTTCTGCAACAGTCACATATCCTTTTACTTCTTCTTCTTCCCCTGTCACTATCATTTTCATCCCATGATAGGTCATCATCACTCAACTTTAGCTCAGACTTGATGTGATCTTCGTTTCCATACCATCCTTTGGTTTCTTCAAATACCACATCTCTATTCACTACAACTTTCTTGGTTGTTGGATTATATAAGCGATAACCCTTTGATTTTTCCAGAAACCAAACAACATACATGTATTGCTTTTGTCATCCAACTTTGCTTCTCATTTGGTACATGCATGTGTGCTAAGCTTCCCCAAACTCTTACGTATTCTATGCTTGGTTTGATTTCACTCCAAGCCTCTTGTGATGTAACAATCTTAACAGCAAGAGTGGGATACCTATTCAGGATGTAAAAGTTAATAGCTTCTACCCAAAAAATCTTTGGTACCTTCCTCATTGATAATATGGATATCACCATGTTCATGACAATGCGGTTCGTCCTCTTTGCTACCCTATTTTGCTGTAGTGTGTAAGAAGTGTTTAGCTGTCTTGTAATTCTATGTTCTTTGCAGATATCAGAGAATTCAGTTGATGTACACTCTCTTCCTCGGTCGGTTCTCAAGCATTTGATTTGCTTTCTTGTCACAGTCTCCACCTTCTTTTTGAACACCTTGAAATAACTGAAAGTCTCTGACTTCTCCTTTAAGAAATATGCCTATGTTTTTCTGATGTAATCATCTATAAATCGCACATATCTGACTCCACTTGTGGTCATAGGATTGATAGGCACAGCTGGTCCTGACTTGAAGCATAACCTTCCATCTTTCATATTATTAACTATAATATCAGCCACAAAATTGTGTAAAGTGACTTTAGTCTAGTGGTCAAATGTCTGTTTCTTTTGTAAGAGGTGAAGGGTTCAAACCTAACTAACCCCATTATTTTTCTGTCTTGTAGCCTCAACAAAACAAAGACCGGCTCTGCTGATAGGTTTACATATGTTAGAATGTACTAACTCAAGAACCCCTTTAGTTCTCCACAAATTCTTTTTGGATATGAGATTCCTTGATTGTTTGCCCACTGGAAAATCTGGACATGTACATTTATGGACATCAATGTTTGGTAGACCTCTCAGCATCTCCTTGCTTTGCAACGTCCTCATTCCATTGTGGCTGAGATGCCCATAAAGCTAATGCCAAAGCATCGGTGTATCTTCTGAGATCGGTTGCAGGAAGTGTTGTTAGCTTGACTCTCCGGTTTGACCAAACAACAGAAACATTCTATTGGAATTCATCTTGTTCACTGTGATAAGTCATCTTTCTTCATGAAATTTATATCTTATCAATTCCCTTTTGTATGATGATTGTCAACTCTTTTTCTGAAGTTGTCTGAGACTTAGCAAGTTGTTTTGAGTTCTGGTATGTAGTATACGTCACTGATTGTGTGCACTACATTGTTCAAGACCAACTTCAGATTGCCATTGCCAACAACTTCCATCTTCTTGCCGTTTCCCAACTTGACAGTGTGTTTGAACTCTTCATTCATCAAGGAGAACAGGTCTCGATCTCCACTCATATGATTACAACAGTCTGAATTAAGGAACCATGCTCTCCTTCTCATATTCTCATTCTTTCCAGCATACGTCATTAGTATCTTTTCTGCAATCACCTCAATTCTCATGTCGACTTCCTCATCTTCCTCTTCGGTGTATGCCATTAGTAACATCTCTTCATTCTCGTCAAAGTCAGCATAGTTTTCTTCCTCATCCCGCATTGGAAATACATTTTGAAATTAAGTGTCCAAGACGATGACTCTTATAGCAATCCACTGTGCTCTTGTATCTACCACGACCTCTTCCTCTGCCCCTTTGATTGAGCCCTCTTCCTCTTGACACCATCCTTCTGCCATGATATGAGCTCATTCCTCCACCATAAGTCACCTTTAATACTTGATCATCATCTTAGTCAGGTTTCTTGAAGTTTTGTTCATGAACAGTGAGAGAACTTTGCAATTCATTGAGTAAAATGTCTTCCATCTCCTTAGATTCTTATATAGACACCACCACATACACAAACTTTTCGCTGAGAATCCTGAAGATTGTCTCCACCACCTTTGAGTCATTTGTGGTCTCTCCATTTCTTCTCATTTGGTATGACTGCTAGTACTCTAGTGAACTACTCTTTCACACTCTCGGATTCTTTCATTTCCAACACCTCAAACTCTCTTCTCAACTTATGCAGCAAGGAATTTTTTCACTCGATTATATCCACCGAACTTTATTTCCATCGACGCCCAAATAATTTTGGAGGTTCTCTTGTCCAAGATGATCTGTTCGAAGGTCACTCTATCAATGGATTGATAATGGTAGTGTATCACCATGTTGATCATTTTTCTTGATTCTTCCAACTGATGTGTCTGCTCTGCCGTGAGCACCGTTGAGGATGATGACTCTTCAAAACAATTCTCAATCGTACTCCACAGGCCCTTTGATCTGAAGAAATTCTCCATGACTTCAATCCAATAATTCCAGTACCTTATCAAACTTGACATTTTCATTTACTCATCTCCCATTTTCAAGTTGTAGCCTCTTCTTTCACAGTTTTTACAGACTAACGGAGCTTTGATACTAATTTATAATTGTAAAATAGCTCTTTGTTTAGAATACTGAAAACGTACTAATAGTAGACAAATTGGCGTATTACCAAATCACATGCCGATTGCCACAACTTTTAATATAGATATTTTGAAAATACGCCTTATAACCAATGGTTACTTTATATTAACTGAGAAATCATGGCTTTAAAATAGCTTTACTGTAACATAAAACGAAACTTGAGCTAATGAAACAGAATAACAAACTTGATTGGACCGTAATACTAGGTCTCCTTATTGACTCTTAAACACAGAAAACAAAAGACCAAATCAAACTTCCCTAAACCAAAGGCTGCAAAGTTCTTATTCAATCCAACAGTTACCTTGACTTCAGGATCAATTTGCTCCAACAAGGAGATCGATGTTACATGCATGTTGATTTTTAAAACCGCGTTTTTTTAGAAAACAAGAAGTCTGTCGATGTCTGAAACTTCAAATTATATCTTCACTATGTTTTTGTTTGCTTCATTCTATATATTTACGCTACTGGCCGAGACGTGAAATAGAAGAACAAATCGATTGACAATGAAAAAAGTAACACAAGCCCTTGTTGTTCTAAGTTTGCTTCAAATACTTCTCTCTCTATCCTTTCAGGTTGGTGTCACAGAGGCTAGATTCCGTCAGCCAGGTCAGTCTCTTCTTAGTTGGAAAATCTCTATCACAATCAAAATTTAGTAATTTTTTTGACTAGTTGAAGCTTCTTTATTTAATCTCCACGGTGATTTTTTAAGAAACTGAAACATGTGTTAAAAGGTGTGAGTGATATAAGTCTACCACCCTCCCAACCGTGTGGAGATGGTCCTGCAGAAGCTCCTCCAGAAAGAGAAGAAAGATGGAAGCCTTCCCCACGAAAAATAAGGTACTTAGAATCACTTATTTTGTGTATTGATGTGAACGTGTTTTTCATCGTTTATGTAATTGACTGTGAAAATAGTAATACATACTATTTAAATTGATTCAAATTGAATGTAACTATATCCGTAAATTGTTATAACAGACGTAAATGTGTATTGACTACAAAACTTATATATTTGCATCCTCTAATTGAAAGTTACGCTAAATATTCTAAAACCAAAATCCACTAGAAACTAACGAAGATTTTGGAGCGGCTTAAACCAATACCTTTTTTTGATGATCAGTTGTTATCTGCATATATAAAACTAAAATTTGTAAAAGATATCTTTTTTGAAAGAATGTTAAATTAATTCGAGAAAAAACTGTAAAATTAATTCGAACAAAAAATGTTAAATTTATTTGTAAAATATATCAAAGAACTAAAAAAAAATAGTAAGGAGAAGTGAGAAAGATATATAAATCCAAGCATGAGATTCAGAGATCTTTGAATACCATGGTCTTGACACAGTGAAACCCTTTTTTTTTCTACTATCAGTACATTTGAGCATAGAGAGTGTCATCTTGCAAAAAACAAAGAGCGGAACGAACAATTGTAAAAAAAAAAGAATGTGGTGTGATAAAAACTTAAAAAGGGAGCATTTCTACCACTAGAAGCGTTTTTATTTTCTGTGATACTATTTAAGTGATGTAATATAATCTTCTTCTTCTTTTCATCTTTTTTGTAGCGAAGAAGATTGTAGAATCGCTCCAAGACTTCCTCGTCTATCTTACAAGAATTAGCAACGTTGAATATTATACTCCGATTCCGCAAAAAGACACTCACATGAGCCCACCACAAATATAATGTCGTATCATAAATAAAACATTATTTATACGTTGTGACAACCGCAATTTTACAATTTTGTCATTTCATTAAGAAACCATGTATACATGGAAAAAATACTACTACTACTAATAATAATAATAACAACGGCGATGATGCATGCAAGAAGTTACGCAGCTATTTGTAAGATTCTTGTATCCGTATGATTGTTTTAAATGACCAAAAAGGTCTAGAAACCATATGCAGTATGCACCATCATATATATATATATATAGTGGCGGAGCCAATTCGAGGTCACTTGATCCAAATGACTTTTATTTTATTGTTGTTTATATAGTTAATTAGTGGTGTATAATGGAGTATTTAGTTTATGTCACGTACGTATGACCCCGTGATATAGATTCAGTTTCTTACTATTGCACTTGAAATGTTTGCAAAGCATCTTATATAACGTTTATATTGATATATTATATAATATAGAATTTTTTTGATATGGAATAGTCGCGAATTAAGGAGCTGAAAGTAATAGATTTAAATTGAAAATTTGAAGTCACTTATGCCTTTTTCAAAAGAAAAAAACAACAAATAGTTGAAATTAATTCAAATTTATTTATTCATTATCTGTTTGATTTTTCTTAGCTACATTTTAACATACTTTTTAAGTTTCAGGTTACATATCAAGGTACTTACTGCTGAAGACATATTTTTACCATATGCAATGAATTTTTTATCCCTATGATATTTTTTTTTATCATCACTTTTCTTAATTTTTCTTTTCTCTTTCTCTATCCCCCGACAGCATAGATTTACTCTAGCTCCTCAAATCTACCGCCCATTAATCCTCCTTCACTTTCTTCGACTGGCACTGGCTACTCCAATTCCTACCGCTGAACCGGCATCATCTCCTGCATGAAAATCTCACACTCCCCCTCACTGCGCATCATCGGAATCTTCCTAACCGGAAAACATCTCAGCGGCTACATCCCATTAAACTCGGTTCGTTAATCAATCTCTGACATCTCAGCTTTTACGATTACGAGCTCTCCGTCTCAATTCCACTCAGCTTTTCAATGCAACGATGCTTCACAGTCTCGTCCTCTATAAAAACATCCTACTAACAGAGCCGTGTTTATCGGAAAAAAAAAAGAAAAGCGTTATCGGGTTACGCGTCTCTTCCTTCATCGATCTATACATTCCCAAAACTTCCAAGGCTTTAAAACTTCATGCCTCTCTTCATTTGTTGATAGAACCCAAATCATTATCTGATACACTAAATCTCTCATTTAACCCACAACCATCCCAGAAAAAAATTGTCTACTCTAACCCCAGCCATGACCACATCCACTTCAACTTGAGCATGACCACAACCATAGTATAACATAACATCCTCTCCACACCACACCACCTCTGACCCCAACCATAGTACTCCAAATGTCACTACTAAACACATCACCGCTATCCTTATCCAGCAAAACGTCTACACATCCATTGACCACATCTCCATTGTTGCTCTCCCTAACCATGAATCCTTTGGCCACATAATCACTTCACTTACTCCAAACCCTGACCACAGAACGTCCACCTGTGACTTATTAGTCACTGACCACTATTTTATCCCTGACGATAACTCTTCCGTTGCTGCTGCTCCTGACCATGACTTCTTTAACCACATAACCACTTCACTTACTCTAACCATGGAACGTCCACCTCTGACCTATTTACTCTGACCACAATTTTATCCATGACCATAACTCTTCCGACTACAAAATCACTTATATTTTACTAAACACCAGCTATCAAATTAATCTTAAAATAAAATAATTTAGCGACCCTATGAAGCCCAGAACTCCATAAACCTCTCACATATTAATGATAAAAGAGACAAATGTAACAAGTTTTCAACCAATGAAACTAGTGTCTTTTGAGTTTCAACCACTTCATTTTTCCAACCAGGGGTAATTTTGTCAATAAAAAACTAAAAGCCAAGATAAAAGTACTATTCCAACAAAAAGTATGTCTAAGTGTAAAGACCCAATCTGAAAGTATGTCTATATGTTAATTCTCTTATTAATCTGCTAAACTTCTATTAACAAAAAAAACTGCTAAACTTCCTATATATTATCCCACTGGTCGGCATTCAGCATGTTACAGGTTTGGAACTAAACTAAGTATATACGATAATGAAGAAAACAACAAAAGCTTTTCTTCTTCTAAGTTTGATTCACATACTCCTATGTCTATCCGCTCAGATTCGTGTCACAGAGGCTAGATTCCGTCACATAGGTCAGTCTCTTCTTATTCCAAATATCTTTGTCGCATAAAAAGATTTGAAGTAACATAATGTGACTCGTGTGTTAAAAGGTATATGTGCAAAACCTTCCCTATCATGTGGAGATTCTCAAGGAAGACATCAAGTTAATGGAAAACAAGATATGCCTTGCAAACTCAATCCAAGACCTCCTCCTAGAGACTGTTGATATCACTCAAATGTTTATCCCTAAGAAGTGACTTTACTCTCTCAAATAAGAGGTTCAGTTGTTGTACTTAGGGATTGAATCCACAGAGAGCTAGTGTACAAATAAGATGCAATCTTAGTGACTATGCTAGGTTGAAAGTGGTTTAGAGTAAAATGCAGGTTTTTGAGTAATGGTAAGATTACTCAGTTGAAAGGTTTTGGATTAAGACAATAAAGAAAAGTAGTTAGATTCAGGGTAGGTATTCAAGAATTCGGGATTATAAATACTATAAATGCTAACAAGTTTCTTGCATGATATGTCAGAGCTCAACACTATTAAATGAATCCATCAGCTCTCGCAATATTTAGACCATTTATTACTTAGATGCTAAATGGTGTTTGCGGTCAGCTATATCGCCGACAGTATCGATCGATTATTCGATCGGAATATCGACCGATACACCTCTAGCTACGTCGATCGATTACTCTATAGGAGTATCGATCGATACGGCTCTTAGCAGAACTTATGCGCGAGTTGATACAGTGCTCACCATGATCTTAGATCAGCTTTCGCTTGTTTCAAGAGGGTCATAGCATGTTTAGGATGTTATCAGAAATTATATTAAATGAATAATGCAATCCAAGTTCATGTTCTAGTTAGATAATCTAGAAAAAGCATTAGTGAACAATCCTAACAATAAATATCACAACTATAGCAGATGTAGGTTGGGGCTAATCCCTCATATCCTATTTAAATCTTAAATCTAACAAGTGAATCTACTCAGACATGGCTAAGTGATTCATAGTAACAAGGTAATAATAGGAGTTCATAAATCTATTATAGGAATGAACACTTAAGTTCAAATCACAAATCTCTTTGGATCTTTCCTCTAGATCTAGAATCCTATAACCTTTGTTAAGAAGAACAAGAATTAAGAACTGAATAGCTTTATTGAGAACTTGCAAATTAATGAAACAATGGTAAAAGAAATTTGTAGAAAAGATGGTGGTAAAAAGCTCTACTTTGCCAAAAACACTTAGGCAAATATAAATATGAGTTCATTAGGTTAAAAACTCGTCAGGGGCAATCTTGTAAAATTGTGATGTCGTGAGCTTCAAGTTCGGCCAGGTCCAACTTGTCTTCTTTCGCCGCTTGATATCGATCGATAGTACTGGATGTACATCGATCGATTATGATCTCGAGGTATCGTCCTTCGGCAAATGTGTGTCGATCGATAGCACGGAATGTGCATCGATCGATGTGTAGCTCCGGATGTCGACCTTTGGTCTGATCTCGGGTGAACTCTTCTTTAAGCTCCAAAAAGGCACCTAAAACATTACTTTTCTCCAAAATGCTCCTGAGCCTGAAAACATACCTAATAGAATCCAAAACATAGATAATAGTAGTAAAAATACTCATATACCATGGGTAAAAACGGGTAAAATCCATCGTATATCAACTGCTAGCAACGTTGAATATGAATTTATACCATTAAATTTGACCAAGATTTTCAACAGAAGCTTCTCCTTTTCATCTTTTCTTTCAAAAAATCATGTTTATAAGCGTGCCTTTTTTCACGTTATGAGAAAAAACGTATTTACTAGAATGCCATTACTTTTTCATACCACGTAAGCAAAAATCCGGTGCCACATAGGAATCCGGTTCCGTGTTTTCATTAAGTCAGCTGTAAAGCGCTACATACGTCGTTATGGCTGAGTAATTGCTACGTTTCGGCTGAACAACGCGGCTGACTTAAGAGAAAACGGCTGACTTAAGAACATAAGTCAGCCGTTAGTAATGGCTGATTTACAGAAATCTGATTGATTTATGGGATAACGGCTGACTTACGTACACAAGTTACGGCTGACTTATACATCGGCGGTTTGATTTCTGGAAAATTTGGCTGAATTGTACTTAAGATACGGCTGAGTTATGTTTTCATGGCTGAGTTAATGAACATCGACTGGCTGAGTTATTGAATTTACGGCTGACTTATGGGGTGTTGTTACGGCTGAGTTATATTTAATCAGCCGTAATTGGATGGATTAACAGTAAACTCAGCTTATTTACGGCTGACCTTTTTCACGTAAGATTAATTACTAGAATAGTATTCGTTTGACGGCTGATTTATTTGACGATACGACTGATTTATGATTTTTCATCCTAATTAAGGCTGATTTATTAGCAAAAGATTAATTACTGAAATAGTATCCACGTTTCGGCAGACTTACACTGTACATGAAGGCTGATTTGTTAAGGCTGAGTTACATATTCTTTTGGCGGCTGACTAACCGATTTTCCATATCATCTGCCATGTCATCAAATCAAATTTGCCATGTCATCACTAATGTTACAACAGTGAAATAAGGGTCAATGTTATTCTTCATTCTTCATTTTCTTTATCTATCTTCTTTTATCTTATTCTTCATCTTTCTCCGAGATCTTATGGACCTGGTAATTATTGTTTCTGCAATTGGGTTTAAAAAACATAAATTGAAAAAATTGAAAATTTGAGATAGGTCTACTGCAGTCGTCGTCGTTATCGATGATGATCATCGGTTAAAGAAGAAGCTTTGTCTCCTCCAGTGTCATGTATGGTGGTCTGACATCCTGTTGTTTCCTTTCTCATTGAATTCGTCGTCTTGCAGAAGAAGAAAGAGTCAAAGAGAGAGATGAAGAAGCTAAGTCCCGTAAATTGTAAGAAAATGAGAGAGTTGGACAAAAAAGTAAGAAAAAGAGAGAAGACGAAGAAAATGATGAATTTGAAAGCTGATTTTATATGTTTGATGACTCAGATGGTGCATCATCTGAATATGATAACTTTAGTTCATACAGTGAGTCTCCAACACATACGTTATGGCTGAATTATACATATATTACGACTGAGTTATGCATACATTACGGCTGAGTTATGCATACGTTACAGCTGAGTTTCTAATTTTTGTAACTTTACAGTTTTATAGTTCTATAGTTCGGGGTTTGAGGTTCAAATTTAAGAAAAAAATAAAGTTTTAATATTGTGTTTAAAAGATAAACTTTATAATTTTTATAACTTTATAGTTCTATAGTTTAGTGTTAAAGGTTAAAATTTAAGAAAAGATTAAAGTTTTAATATTGTGTTCAGAGTTGAAAGAATTTTTTTTTCCGGCCCAAAATATGAAACGTCGCGAAACAAATTACACTCGACGGTTGAGTTATAGGAACATTACGGCTAGCTTCTACCATTCAGTTACATTACAGCTGAGTTATGCATACGTTATGGCTTAGTTATAATCAAATTACGGCTGAGTTATGCATACGTTACGACTGAGTTTATAATTTTTATAATTTATAGTTCTGTAGTTTAGGGTTGAGGTTCAAATTTAAGAAAAAATTTAATTTTAATATTGAGTTCAAAAGATAAACTTTATAATTTTTATAACTTTATGGTTCTATAGTTTAGGGTTTGAGGTTCAAATTTTTAAAAAATATTAAATTTTTAATATTGTGTTCAGAGTTGAAGGAATGATTTTGTTCCCGCCCAAAATATTTTTTCCCGCCCAAAATACGAAATGTCGCGAAACAAATTACACTCGAAGGCTGAGTTATAGAAACGTTACGGCTGGCTTATACCATTCAGATACGTTACAGCTGAGTTATGCATACGTTACGACTTAGTTATAATCAAATTATGGCTGAGTTATGCATACGTTACGACTGAGTTTATAATTTTTATAATTTTATAGTTCAATAATTTAGGGTTGAGGTTCAAATTTAAGAATAATTTAAATATTGTGTTCAAAAGATAAACTTTATAATTTATATAACTTTATAGTTCTATAGTTTAGGGTTTGCGGTTCAAATTTAAGAAAATATTAAAGTTTTAATATTGTGTTCAGAGTTGAACGAATGATTTTGTTCCCGCCCAAAATATTTTTTTCCTGCCCAAAATACGAAACGTCGCGAAAAAATTACACTTGGCGACTGACTTATAGGAACGTTACGGCTGACTTATACTATTCAGATACGTTACGGTTGAATTATGCATACTTTACAGCTGAGTTATACATATGTTACGGCTGAGTTTAATTCTAAACCAACCCTAATCTAAAACCTAGAAACAAAAAAGCTTGCAGCCGTGTCAACAAAATCTAAACCTAACTGAACCACTGTGTGTTTCTTCCACATCACGAGAGCCGTGAGGTCACTATTGTCTTCTTCCTTTGCCGCAGTCCCGTTACCACGAGAGCTCCGACGTCTTCAAGTCACACAACGGTTTTGTGGCGACTACGGTGAAGACAGAGACCGGCGAATATGGATCTGAGAAACGACAACAAGGATGACGTCGGCGAGTATAGATGGCGACGGTGACGAGCTCAATATCCGTGACGATGGCGAAGACCAGTCTTCTTCGACACTTTTTCTTTTTCTCCGACAATCCTCTTTTCTTCTTGAAGGTTTCTTCTTCTCTCACTTCTAAGATTTACAAACCAAATATACTAAGGCATAAGAAATGAATGATGATGTATGAATATCTCTTGTTTACAAGACAGAAAGTGAGAGAGATGAAGAAGATCTGCGACTGTGAAGAACTCCCGAAGGAAAGAGAAGAGGAGAAGGAGACGTCAAGTAGAAGAGAGAAAGTGAAGAAAAAATGCATTTTAGACAATTAGATCAAAACTAATCAATGGTCAAGAATTGTAATCCTTGTACTAAAAAATGTAACCAATGAGAAAGAAGTTAGAAGATAACCGCAAGATGAATTTGTAGCCCTTAGATTAAAACAATCAATGGTTAATGTTTTAATTTTGATGGTTAAAATTATATTTTATACTAACCTGTATTTTTGATAAAGTTTTAAATTTTAAAACTTGGATTTTCTGATTATATGTTGATTTTTTGATGTGTGGTTTAAATATGAAGTTTAAAGTTTAGGGTATATAATTGAGTGAGTTTAGGGTTTCGTAAATAGTGTTTTGGGTTTCGATTTAAGATTTAAGATTATATTTTTAAATAACAAAAATATTAGAGTTTTAACATTTGTAGTTAGAATTTATGGTATATGATTAATTAAATTTTTTTAAAAATTTGAAGTTTTATGTTTTATGGTATATGTCAAAATATGTGGTTTAGGGTTTAGGGTTAAAGGTTCGAAATAGATATTGTTTGAGATAATGTTTTGAAAATATTTAACTTTATAATTTTATATTTTTAGTTTAAATTTAGAATATTATAAAATATAATAATTTTATATTGAAAATATTGAACTCTTAGACTAAAATCAATCAATGGTCATGAAAAAAGCAATACAAATTGTAATTTTAGTTCTTTTCAATTTGTTTTAAAAATTTCTTAAATTCAAAGAATGTAGTTACGGGTTTAAATCAAAATTTAAAATGGAATTTAAATTAAATATTAATTTTTTTTAAAAAAAAGATTAAAATTTGAGTTTAACTCTAAACTATAAACCTAAATTTTAAATAATAAAAAATATCGGATTTAATGTTTAAAGATAAACTTTATAATTTTATAACTTATAATTCTATAGTTTAGGATTTGATGTTTAGATTTAAGAAAAGATTAAAGTTAGAGTCTTGTAAGTAAGAATTGTATAAATGATTATTTAGAGAACATATATCTCAAGATCAAGTTAAAGTCTCAAATTGAAATTCAAAAAACTATACACATTGAGTTGATTTATGTTCACTTGATACTGATAAGATGATCTTCAATTTAATTTCTTAAAGTACTTGAACTCATTTTTCCGATATTAGGGTATGTTTGAGGTATGACTGATTTATATAAACGATACAGCTGAGTTATCTAAACATTTTGTGATTTTAGGGTATGTCTGAGGTATGACTGAGTTATGTAAACGACACGGCTGAGATATATAAACGACACAACTGAGTAGTGTAAACATAGCATAAGTCAAACACAAAATCATGGGTGAGTTATGTTTCTTACATACAAAACCAAAAATACAGGTTTTCTGCACCATTCCGGTGATAACTCGTCCATGTATCCAAGCTTCATTGAACTCCTCTGTGTCGTCTATGCTGAATCCGTCTCCTCCATTCTCTTCTTGTCCAATCTTCTCTTTCACTCAGATCTGGAAAAAAAATTAGATGATTCAAATATGGGTGTCAAATCACAATTAAACTTAAATAAATACATCTCATAAATGCCGATTCGAGTGTTTTTTTGGAATGTATTTGCCTTTTCTCCTCGGAATGCACATTTCTTATAGCTAGGTTTTCAGAGATTGGCGGGAAGTAACTCAGCCACAACTGCATATATAAACCAGTCGTAAGAGAAAAGTAACTCAGCCACAACATAAATTAAAACTCAGCCACAAACTCGAATAACGCAGCAGAGAAGATGATTTCGGGCGATTGCAGCGAAGAATATTTCGTAGAAACGATTGGATACGACGACTTCGGGGAAGACTATATCGGAGAGGACAAGACAGAGAGTTAGTTCGAGGAAGAGGGAATAAACACAATGTCAATGACGATTTCCGGGAAGAGGCAGTTAGAGTTCCTTTAGTTCTTCAACGAATTTGTGTTGTGTTGTTGTGTTTTTTTTTCAACGTTTAAGTAATTAAAGAGATAGTTTATTGTTCTCTATTGCTGATGTGGATAATTAATTAATGATGTGGATTTAATGTTTAAAAATAATTTCAATTAAAAAAAACTAACCAAAAGTCCTTATTGTCATTTATTAGGGGTATACAAACATTCTAGTAATTTAAAAATTATGTATAACACTCTAGTAATAAACCAACTTTTCTATAACATTATAGTAATTTTTTGTTATTTATTTAATCTTTGGTTCAATGAATCTACATGTTTCAGCAATCAGCAATCAAATCGCTGGCCTAGCAACATCAGTCGAGGCACACCTCTTCTTGCCTTAGGTTTTGGATTTGATTTAAGTTTTTTATATGATATTCTCCACACAAAGCTGATGTACAAAAACGAATTACCTAGAAAACAAGAAATCGTTGAAGTTTGAATTCAAATTTATTTATTCACTATATGTTTGATTTTTCTTAGCTTTAGTTTCATGTTATCAATCTGCTTGACTTGCGATGGAACATGTGATTGGTCTACAGATGAGATGTGTATTATTTGAATCAGATTCCCTTCAATTGGTAACAGCAATTGCAGAAGGCATCATCTCAGATATCTATTTCCTGTCTAATTGCTTTGATTCTGTTTCTTTTAGGTTTTGTCGTAGAGAGTGTTTAACTTTCGAAAACTCTGTAGAGAAGAGAATTCTTGCAGACTTTTGTCTAAACCAGGTTGCTATACCAGCTCTGGTTTAAACTAATTTAATGAAATCGTTTGGTTGTGAACAAAAAAAAAAAAAATCTGCTTGACTTCCTGTATATATATATATATATATCCTACTGGGTCTCAGCATTCGGCATGTTACAGGATAAGAACCAAACAACCATAAATGAAAAACAACAAAAGCTTTTATTCTTCTTATAAGTTTGATTCACATACTTCTATGTTTATCCTCTCAAGTTCGTGTCATAGAGACTAGACTCCATAACACAGGTCAGTCTCTTCTTTTTCCAAAATCTCTGCCGCATAAAAGATTTTAACATATCGACTAGTGTGTTAAATTAAAAGGTGTTCGCGCAAGATCTCCCCCACCTTGTGGAGATGAATCTATGGGAAATGATTTTTTTCGGGACAGAAAGATAAGCCTTGTAAAACAATTCCAAGATATTTACAACAAGCCTCTCTCGTTCATTTTTAAAATTTTATTTCAAAAGAACCATGTTACATTGACCCTGTTCGTTTGGTGGTCGCCAGCGTCAACGACCAGCGGCTGCGATTTAATGCAGCTGATAGTTGTTCGTTTGAAGGTCGCGTGTCTGATCGCAACGTCAGTCGCTGCCTTGTTCGTTTCCATATCGTGCGTCTGATCGCAGCGACTGTCACTGTCTTGTTCGTTTCCATATCGTGCGACTGATTGCAGCGATGGTCGCTACGCTGTTCGTTTTAGTGTCGCTTGCGACTAGAAATTACAATTTAAATTATTTATTTATTTTTTGACAAAAATATGATTAGAATTATTTATATTTTAAAAAAAATTCCTTAACTTTTATTTTCAATTTTTACATATTTTGTAAATAAAACTATAGTAAAAACTAACCATAAAAGAAATGTTTAAAATTAAAAAGTCAATTGTTTTAGAACTAATAAACAAAAATCAGTACAAAATCGAATCAAATAAACTAGTAAAGTAATCGATATCCTCTACTTAACTCATCAGTAATAGAATCACGTAAACCTTCCATGACTCTATCACCAGTCGGCGCATATGGAATATGTCCATCGAGACCATCAACATCTTCATCTTCATCTTCATCTTCATCTTCATCTTCTTCATCATCACCATGTGTATGATATTCTTCTCTTCTCTGCCAACGCACAAAATCTTTATCTTCTCGATGTGAATCACGGATAAAGTTGTGTAGTGCCATCGTAGGTGTTACTAGCTTTATCCATTTGGTCAACCCATACTTTGGATGCCTACGGTCAAGAATTCTCCATTTTGCTTTCCACACTCCAAATGTCCGCTGAATAACTGATCGCAAGCTTGAATGTCTCCGGTTAAACACCTCTCGAGTGGTTGTTGGAGGTCCTCCTCATCAGCGTAAAGGGTAAGAAAATACTGACATTCTTCGTGGTCCAGTTCTAATAGCAAGTCTCATCAATAGACAAACAAACTAAACTAGCAGAAAAACAATCACAAAGCATTTAAGAAACTAGAGCTGCATTAGAAACTTACATCATTAGCCATTCTTCTTGTCCAAGTCTGAAAAAACAAAGAGAAAGATACATCATAACCCAGTAAAGCAAGGGACAACTAAATTAATCATGTTCATGTTGTTCTCAAGTCAGCCAAGTATTAATGCTAAGAATTCACACCAATCTATCAAAAGTGAAGTGAATAATATACGATTCACACTTCCTCCACCATAAACCAAATATATCTTTCTCTTCACCTAAAGAATTCACACCAATCTATCAAAAGCACACAAAATTTGACTCTTGCTCCAAACAACGATCGAGAGAGAGAGAGAGAGAGAGAGAGAGAGAGAGAGAGAGAGAGAGAGAGAGAGAGAGAGAGAGAGAGAGAGAGAGAGAGAGAGAGAGAGAGAGAGAGAGAGAGAGAGAGAGAGAGAGAGAGAGAGAGAGAGAGAGAGAGAGAGAGAGAGAGAGAGAGAGAGAGCGAGAGAGAGAGGTTTAATGAGCAGAGAATTAGTGATTGATAAATAGAAGATGGAGGCGTAAGTTTGTATTAGGTTTAATGGCAAGGTATTGTGATTCAATTTAGGTGGATTTTTAATTTTTTTTTCAAGATTTTTCGCGCTGAAATTTCTAACCGCTAATTCGCTAGCGTTTGGTCGCTGCGATCGATCGCTGAACCCACAACCGGTAAACGAACAACGTTTAGCCGCTGAAATTGGTCGCTGACGCTGGCGACCAGTAAACGAACAGGGCCATTGTAAAGTAAATACCAAGCAACTAGAGGTTATGTAGTTTTATATCTCAAATATTCATACAGGATGATGTGACCAAAATGAAACTAAAGGACTCATGAAATATAATGGGTTATGTACGAAACAGAGTAGAGTTTTTAACATTTTCACCTATAGAAGGCGACCCCTACTCTTGAGACAAGTGTGACAGAGACTGAGATTTATATAGTTTATATTTTGATGCATACATCTCGAAAACTAAATTCATGAACATGTGTCTATAGACAGGAAGTGTGACAGAGACTGAGATTTATAATAATACCATATGTCAAAACAACATTATTGTTATTGTGTAATATAATCAACACAATAAAACCATTTCTAACACCTAATAATGAATCACCAGGAGAGGCAATTACTTATCCAAGATGAGGTTTAAAGGCGAGGGTAGCGAGAGCGTCCTTTCTTCTTCAAGAACTCTGGGATCTCTATGGAACTGCCTTCACTGAAAGATGAAGAAGGACGTCTTGCTGTTACTCCCATTGATGCATCTGCTTGCGTCGCCTGCATTTTCACATAAAGAGTTAGGAGAGAGATTCTAAAGTATGTTGTGTATGTCAAAGGGAGACGAAGTGAATATACCTGAAGTGGTCTCCCTTCTCCTTCTTCTTGGCGTTTGAAGCCTGTTGCTATTAGGGTAATACTTACCTGACAAGTAGAAGAAAAATCAGTAATTTGGATATCTAAGAGCTTCATATGTGAGAGGAAGATGACTTACTTGACCACTGAAGGATGGATCAACCACAGCGCCAAATATAAGATTTGCTGTTGGATCAACAAGGTCATAGATCACTTCCGCAGCTGCATTTACCTACAAACCATTATAACTTTCATGAACTTGAATCAAAACATAGGCTCTGCTCTGAGTTGTCTAGGGAATAAAATGGACTGTAGAGGTAGAGAACAAACCTCGAATAGTGTTAAGTCAGTTCCACCAGTTATGTTCCAAACAATTCCAGTGGCTCTCTCAATCCCAATATCTAGCAATGGTGACTGGATTGCGTTTAATGCAGCATCTCTTGCTCGAGTCTTCCCTGCTCATAATAACGATGATGCAACCAGAACATAAGCTTAGACTTTTCTTCAAAATATCACAATGCACACATAATAGTAGAGTTACATGGAATATCATATGGTAATCTTCAGTATAACAAACATTATTAGACTGTTTCCTTCGTCATGGTTACAGAGTACCAATTCTCAGTAACACCATAGCAGTTTAGTTAACAAACATATGCATATAGCGTCTTAAATAGAGCTTATATATACAAAATCTATCCAGATCTAAAGCACATTCTACTCATACCTGTTGCAGTTCCTATTCCCATCAATGAAGAACCTGCATTTGCCATTATAGCTCTCACATCCGCAAAATCCACATTGACCAATCCAGGAATCTGCAACGCAAGTAACAAAAGAAAATACATCTGTAAAACATTTCCTGTAGACAATTGACTCCGTTGAGACAAACAAAGCCATATACCGTAATGATATCAGAGATTCCACGAACTCCTTGGCGAAGTATATCATCAGCCAGATTAAACGCCTCCGTAACAGGAGTAGACATAGAGACCGCCGTGAGCAACTTGTCGTTTGGTATAACAATGAGAGTATCCACATTATCCCTAAGCGCAGCAATCCCTTCCTGAGCCTGAACCGTTCTCCTCCTTCCCTCAAAGGAAAAAGGCGTTGTCACAATTCCAACCGTTAATATGCCCATTGCCTTTGCAACACCTGCTATTATCGGAGCCCCGCCCGTTCCAGTTCCACCTCCCATTCCAGCCTAAGAAAACAATAGTTATAACTTAAAGAACACACAAGAAGTGATAGAGAAGAGGACATACTGTGACAAAAACCATATCAGAACCATAAAGTGCTTCTTCAATAGCTTCTTTGCTCTCTCTAGCAGCGTTCATTCCAATCTCCGGATTACCTCCAGCACCCAACCCCCTAGTCAACTCCTTACCAATCTGCAACCTCTTGTCTGGAAAAACCGGAGACATCCTCATTGCCTGAATATCGGTATTCACAATCCAGAACTCCACACCAATCATCTCGCTCTGTATCATGCGGTTCACAGCGTTCGAGCCACCACCTCCAACGCCAATAACTTTGATCCTCGCCTCATTGTAGTTACTTGGAGGAGATGAATCGCCAAGATCCTCGGTACTGGAGGAAGACTCTTTTCTTGGGTTGAGCATAGAGATCTCAGGGTGGAGGTTCAAGAAAGGGTCTTGGTGGCTTTGTAAATGGTTGGGAGTGTGAGAGTTGGAAGTGGGCCAAGAGTCGGATCTCTGAGCTGCGAGGACACGGTTTCTCTTGCCTTGTTGGACCATTCTGAAGCAGCTAAACCTGCTGCCTTCAGGAGTTACACTCTTTCTAAGAAGAGTGAGCACTCGAGAATCCGGAGGAGTCAAACAGGGAGAAACACAAGTTGCCATCTTTACAAAAACCTGTTGAAGAGAAAGAACAAAGAAGTCAACTTTCAAGTCCTTAACTAAGCATTCCACAGACTGATAATCAAAACCCCATTTTTGACCTAAACAAAAGCACAAAGAGTAAACAATGCCTTCAATTAGAGTCCTAAAGAGAATCAATTTGACAGTTTTGGACTCCGTGCGATTACAAATTAACGAAATTGAGAAAATGGGTTTTTGCAGAACTAAACGACGAAAACAAAAGGTAAGACCTTTCGATGGTAGAGGAGGAAGAGAACTTGGAGAAGCAGTAGCAGCAGAGGATTTTGAGCTTACAGAGAAGGTAATGTGAGGAGGAAGAAACAAAAAGAAAGGGAGGGGTTTTTGGAGTTTTCTGGGGCTTGGAATCTGTTTCTCGATCACATACGAAAAGTGGATTGTGATCTTGATTTTGTTCTAATTACACTCTGTAATTTTCATCTGTTTAAATTGGCTAATGAGAAAAACGTTGGCCGACGACGGCAAGGGGATGAAGTAAAAAAAAAAACTTGAAGGTTTAAGAGATATGGGCTTTAAAAACCCATATAATCTTTTGAGCCTTATTAGACTAAACAAGTGGTGGTGATACCCAAAGCCCATATGATCCTTTTTTTTGTTAGGCGTAAGTTCGATTCAAGTCAAATCGAGGTTCTGGTGAAAATTAGAAGTCAATTTTGAGAACGTTTCCCAATTTTATGTTTAATGTTTACGTGTCTATACTTCCCATGAAACCTAAACAACATAAATACATTTTGAACCCGACACTCGTTATCTTTTTCCAACTACTTTCTCTTTTGAACAACATTAGCAGATGAAAGTGTTTAGTACAACATATACAACACTGGCGGCAAGAGTATCAGCTACACAATTCTGCTCTCTACGGATAAACGAAAAAGCGATGAAAGAGAACGAGTGTAGAGACGCTGATGTATAATAAGGCTTTTTAAGCTTTTTTGTTACGATCTCTTATCCCTTGTTTAAACATTTCAAGGACTTTTGATTTAGCTTATTTACTTTGATGGTTGTAAACTTTACCTCCATGTGTCGAGACTAACTTTTTTCATATAATCATTTGCGAGTTGATTTTCTGATATGTAATGTATTATATATTGAGATATTTTATGCTAGTTAAATACTACTCCCTCTGTTCCATATTACTTGATGTTTTACTCCAATGCACACATATTATGAAAAAATATTTTTTTTATCAAAAGTATCACTAAATCACAATTTAAAACTAATAGAAATAATAAAATTTCAATTGGTTACACAATTTTTGATAAAACTAAAGTTACATAGATTTGTGTAAACATCAACTATTATGAAACAAATAAACTTCTCTAAAACATCAAATATATTGAAATGGAGGGAGTAGTATATTATGCCTAGTAAATACCAATCCATGACTGTTCGTCATATCCTGTATTCTCAATGATGTTTTTAGAATTCGCCTCGGAAGAGTAACGTTAGAGAGGAACAAGTGCTTTGCATTCGTTGAGGTTCAAAGATATTATACATCGTAACTCAAACCCTATGTCATATATTGTCCATATATAATATCTAGGTCTAGTGAGATGAATAATGATTACAGAAATTGAAAACTGAAGTTCATAATTAATTCTGACGTCAGATAATGATGCCTTGCATGGTCTTCCAAAGAGATTTGGGGTAATCATAAATCGGACATCTCTGAATTTGAGATTTCAAAGTTGACTTCGAGTTTGCCTTGTGCCCTTGTTGTATAATACAATATGATGATTCATTTGGCCAATTATAACATGATGGTTCTCGGCCTCTATGTAATGTTCAATTGTTCATACACACACTTGAGTTCGATGCGACATCTTCCTTACTTATCTAGTTTTTTTTGTCCAACACATTTTGATATGCAAGAACATTGTGGACGTAACGGAGAGAATATCCCACATCGAAAATATAAAAGGGATATTAGTAATATATAAGACATTTGGGCCATTTCACTAATTACCAATCTAATCTATTAAAATAGAGTCCTATTTTTATCTACCGATAGAAGTTGTGATTTAAGTTTGGACCCTTTCTAGAGAGTTACAGATATTACATACACGATACACAATATTTATACCGCATTATTTAAATCAGACCACCACCGGTTTATTTAACAAAACCATTGTTCTAATTCTAAACTAAATTAAAACTATACTGTCGGTTATCTATGGTTATAAGAACAATACAAAACAAAACTCTTATCAACAGATTACATCTTACGTACAGAGTCTGCTTGGACATCAAAATTGTTTAAGCGACCATTTTAGATTCACTTCAGTTAAACCTCTGACAACTTTCTAATATTTTAAACTTTCAGAAACCTGCAACATGAACATTTCTATTTGTATCTGCAACATGGCAAACGATCTGATCACTTTCTGATATTTTAAACTTTCAGAAACCTGCAATTATTAACACAATGTTATCATCCCATTATCAATGTCAACCATATTCTTTTTAATCATATAGAGATTACAAACTTAAAGTTAGATAGGTTTTGTGTTTTGATTATCATACCTAAACATAGAATTCATAGACGTATATGTGGAAATGTTAATATGTTCATACGTGTATATATGAGAGTTTAAAATTAATAGATTATTAGACATGTATTTTTAATTATTTTATTTTTATGACAGTTATGAAGAATATTCTAAGAATATATATCATCAAATTTAGAAGAACGTGGCTTCCAAGCTAAATAGATTTTTTTTCTTTATATAATCATTTGGTAGAATATTCTAACAACATTAATAATAGATTTGATCAAATCTAGCCTAGCGTTTCTTGCAAACAAAACAAACCTCTAACAACTTCATTCGGTTAATATATCTTCCTTATTCTTTTATATTGAAAACTGAAAATATTTTTACTTGATTTTCTTCCTTAACCACTATCTCCCTATTAATCAACTTCCCATCTACATTCATAGATTTCATATCGTAACTTCATTTAACAGTTCCTAAAAATATATGTAAATCAAATAAATCTATCATGCCAATATATTTTGGAAATCGTAATATACCGTTCTATGCTCATTATACCTAACACAACCATCACCTAATCAGTATAAATAATCTTCCATCGCCTCAACTCTTCTCAACACCTCACGAAAAGGGATACACCTCACGAAAAGGGATAGGGTGTAGATGATTACCCGAAATCTTTGGCCAATTGACTTAACAAAACTAGAGAAACAAAAACATAAGTGAGAAGATCATTGTATTTCGTTTGTATTTTGGGAACCAGGGCTTCGGTATCATCGAAGAAGAGAAAGAGAGATAGAGAGAGAGATCAATGAAGAAGTTGATGAGTTTTTTTTTTCCTTTCACCGACTGAATAAAATATTCTGAAAAAAGTAGTTGACCTTATTCACGTTTTGCTGTTTCCCGGAAAAAAATCGTTATTACATTTGGGCTTCGTTTTGGTTCTTGGACAGATTAAGTTTTGGGTTTTGTGCTTAGTTTAAGTAACTAACGGGGAGGGTCCAAATTTTTTTAATTTTTTTGCACATTAACGGATCAAAAAGTCAATTAATATTAACTGGCCCAAAGGTATTTAATATTTTGAACAAAAATATGTGATTATTAATCACCAAATTAAATCCCATAATTACCACTTATGAAACTATACATTATAAAATAACATTATGTACAACACACAATATAATACAAATCAATTGTTTCATGTTATGAAAATATATTATATAGATGTCTAATAACATAACAAAAACAAAGTTATATTATATCCACATATATATAACTCTTCTTATACACCATCATTTTAAAAATAATATAATATGATTTAAATAGTTATTAAGGAAATTTGTCAAAACAGTGTCTGCGCACAGCGCGGGTCTGTATCTAATTGGTTTTAAGTTGGAAGCCCATAATAAAACTCAAATCTAACATGGTATCAGAGTCCAAATCTTAAATACCCTAAACCCCTAATTAATATTAATCCTTCCCGACCGGATTTATAGGTCGTAATTAACAGTTGCCGACCGGGTATAAAGGTCGTAATTAACTCGTTCGACCGAGTAAGTCTTAAAAAGTTCTGAGATTTCTGGCCGATAAGAGTCATCATCTCGAGGAGGGGTATTAGGGATATCATATCCCACATCGGAAATTCTAAGGGACATTAACTGATATATAAAGGGTTAGAGCCAATCCACTAATTGCCAATTGGTTTTAAGTTGGAAGTCCAAGAAACTTGTCATGGTATCAAAGCCGGCTCAATACCCTGAACCATTAATCCAGCCCGGACAGTGGTCCGATCAACCCATTAGCTGATGGTCCATAGAAGGCTCGGTTCTCCGAGATTGCTAGAAAAATAAAGCATTGTTTCGGAGGGGTATGATGGATTCTGCGAGATTAATGGTTATACACACCATTATCTCGAGGGAGGGTATTGGAGAAAAGATCTCACATCAGAAATATAAAAGAACATTAGTAATATATAAGGGACTTGGACCATTTCACTAATTGCCAATTGGTTTTATATTGGAAGCCCAAAAAACTTATCGCTCGAAATTATTTTTAATTTTATCAAAGTTTTAAAAGGGGACATTCTTATGAAGAACTAATTATCATCATGAAAAAGGTTTAAATGATTTTGAAAGATTAAAGTGAAAATGCGAAGAAAAAATAAAAAGTTAAATCCGATGAGTTGATGATGTTCAGGAAGTAGGAGTTGCATTACAAAAGTCAATAAGACCAGAACTCAAGTGACATTTTCAAACAAAAATGAATAGTCGTTTGACTAATAATCTGTGGTTTGATGACGTCAAATAGAATCCGTATGAAAAGCCCCTTGTCACATCTCTTTGCACAGAGGCGCTTGAATTTCATTGCTTTGGGTTTTAAGAAGCATATTCATAGTATTACTATTACTTTTGACCAAAAAAAAAGTATTACTAGTACTTAACAGTTAACATAATAAAACTATATTATTAGAGCATGTCCAACAGTTGTTTTTTCATAAAGATTTCAAGATTTTTAAAAATTAAAATAATAAGATAAGTAGAGAGAATGTCAGATAAAATTCTCTTTAAAAAGATTTTCAGAAACCGTTTTAAAATTTGTATTGACATATGTCATAATATAAATAGTTTATCATATACAAAGAAAATAAATTTTAATCAGAAATTTATTATGTTATAATATTATTATTTACTGTTTTATATATTGATTTTTAGAAGTTCACCGTGGATGGTGCTGTAGTTTTTTAGAGAGTAAAACATTTACTTGTTTGAATTTGGACTATACAATAATTAAAATTTTCAGATACACATGTCCTAACTATTAATTTTTTAACATTCAAGAGGTTAAATCATTTTTAATTCATTTCTATTATAAAAATTATAAAACAAAATTAATATATTTAAATAAAATCATCTATTATATAAAAATACAAAAGAAATGAAGATACTCCTATAAAATATAATTTTCGTCATCAATACAATTAAAATATCAGCAATTTTTATATTTCTTTTATCTTGTTTAGTATTTACAGGAATGCAATTAACTTTAATTTTAATTAAAATATGAAAAATAACTAACTCACATATAACAAGAAAATTATGGGACCCAGCTCATTGGCCATCGCAAAAATATGTTAAGTCAGACATATTAAACTCATCATTTTGTAATATGTTAAATTCTTGTGTTTAATGCCCACCTCATATTACATGTTATCAAATATTCTCGATGTATAATACTCCCTCTGTTTCAATAAGATACATATTTTAGAAAAATCACACATATTAAGAAAACATCTTAAATTTAGAAAAAAACATAATATTTTTTTAAATTGAACAATTTCTCATAAGTAATAACCAATCAAAATTCAATAAACACACTTAATTTTCTTAAAATTTACTATTTATCATTATTATATACATTGAAAATGTAAAATATTGATACAGCCTCAGAATCTCACTTTAGCTTTTCTCACAAGAAATCAAAACCGACAGCCTAAATGGAATGAAGATCGCCACTCAAAGATGTGAAAGGCTTTGAGATAAGATCATGAACCAGAAACTAAGTGAATCACACACAAAGATAAAGGTTCCACACTTGCATCCTAAGAAAGAATCTCACATAACTTAGAAATAACAAGAAACAAGCATAAAAGCTCTCAAGAGAAAATCTCACTTTTTATTCAATACTCAAGTCTGGTTTTACAATGAAATGAGAGGAGCTTTATATATATAGCTCTTGGACGAAATCAAAGACATAAATGAAAGGCGGATTTTTAGGATAAATTATAATTAAAAGAAAATCAAATGGCTGGTCAAAAGGGCTGATCTCAAGGGATTGAGATTTACTTATTAAGTAGATGTTGACCACGTCTTTAATACTCTTGGGACAGATCTTTTGGAGCTGATAAGGAGGCTTAAGTGGTGGCCTTTGCTTGGGAACAGCCAGCTGAGTCAAACGAACCATAGGCTTGATGGTGTCTAGGTTCATCCGAGTCCAAACATGGAAAGTCTCGTCTACTTTAGGAGCAGTGGATTTGATGCCCACATCATTAATGTACCTTTTTATGTGGAAACGGATCTCATTCCTTAGCCCATAAATAAACTGGTCCATGACATCCTCATTCCTTACTCCTGGATTGAGCCGAATGCGAAGATGGTTGAAATGCTGGTGATACTCCATGACCGTCTTATCATCTTGGCAAAGTGTGCGAAATTGCCTCCGGATTTCTTGATACTGATCGCGTGGGATGAATTGCTTCCTCATCGAATTTTTCATCTCATCCCAAGTTGTTTCTCGAGAGTACCGGGGACGATTTTCTTTTGCAGTAGATTGGCTCCACCAGTGTTGAGCTTGGTTGATGAGTTGATCGGCAGCAATGTATACCTTCTCAAAATCTGGACAGCCGCAAAAATTGAAGAACTCGTTCATCTTGTGCTCCCATTCAAAGTACTCATCAGGGCCTGATCTCCCTGCAAAATAATAATCTTCTTGCTTCAAAAGACTCCAAGGATGGTTCGCCATGTTGCTGTTGCCGGACTGGTTTTCCATATCTCTTTATATTTTTTTTTTGACAGAAACTTAGAAAAACAAAACAGAAGAGAAAGAAAGAGGAAACCAATTTTTTTTTCTGGGTTTTCTTTGGAGAATAGAATGAAAAAAAAAACAAAAGAAAAACAAAAGGATAGATGATAGGAGTTTTTAGCTCTGATACCAAATGATACAGCCTCAGAATCTCACTTTAGCTTTTCTCACAAGAAATCAAAACCGACAGCCTAAATGGAATGAAGATCGCCACTCAAAGATGTGAAAGGCTTTGAGATAAGATCATGAACCAGAACCTAAGTGAATCACACACAAAGATAAAGGTTCCACACTTGCATCCTAAGAAAGAATCTCACATAACTTAGAAATAACAAGAAACAAGCATAAAAGCTCTCAAGAGAAAATCTCACTTTTTATTCAATACTCAAGTCTGGTTTTACAATGAAATGAGAGGAGCTTTATATATATAGCTCTTGGACGAAATCAAAGACATAAATGAAAGGCGGATTTTTAGGAGAAATTATAATTAAAAGAAAATCAAATGGCTGGTCAAAAGGGCTGATCTCAAGGGATTGAGATTTGCTTATTAAGTAGATGTTGACCACGCCTTTAATACTCTTGGGACAGATCTTTTGGAGCTGATAAGGAGGCTTAAGTGGTGGCCTTTGCTTGGGAACAGCCAGCTGAGTCAAACGAACCATAGGCTTGATGGTGTCTAGGTTCATCCGAGTCCAAACATGGAAAGTCTTGTCTACTTTAGGAGCAGTGGATTTGATGCCCACATCAAATATTGATCTTTCTGAAACAAAATTTTCTCCTAAAATATAGATCTTTTTGAAACAGAGAGAATACTAATTACATGAGTAATTGAATACACACTCTCTATATGTATAATAATATCACTACAATGGCAGACTTATATGACATAATATTTATCAAACAAATATAAAATTAATTTATTATTATGGTATTTTCCGAATCAAAAACAAAACCAACACCAAATCAATGTCTATAAATATTTGAATAGTTCATATAGTTCGGAAATAGAAAAACTAAATGGATATCCGAATCCAAAATAAATTTTATATATTTACAAATATTGTTTGTATTTAATTTTAAAATGATCAAATATTTTAAAATTACTATCTATAAACCGAAATATCCAAAAATGATTACCCTACTACTTTTTATCTGAAATATTTAAAATTATCTTAATTTACCGCTAGAATTAAATCACACGGATATTTTTATCTAAAATATCCAATTTTATCTGAATTATTCGTTATTTTATCCAAAATTTAAAATGTCATTTTACCCCAATCATTCGAAATTATCCAAAAAACAAGAATCAGACCAGAACCGAATTGAAATGAACTCGAATTAAAATCAAATCAAAACCAACATGAAAACGAAATGGATATCCAAATATCCAAATTACAGTTTATATACATACAAATATTGAGTATAATTAATTTTAAAATTTTAAAATATTCTAAAATACTACCTATAAACCAAAATATCCAAAAAGTATTAGCCTACTACTTTTTATCTGAAAATTTTAAATTTTCTTTATTTTCCGCTAGAATTAAATCACCAGAATATTTTTTTTTATCTAAAATATCTATTTTATCTGAATTATCTGTTATTTTATCTAAAATTAAAAAATGTCATTTTGCCCCAATTATTCGAAATTATCCAAAAAATAAGAATCAGACCAGAACCAAATTGAACTCGAAATTTTAATAGGTTCCTAACATTGTTATCTGAACCAAATCGAAAACCAAATTAACCAATCCGAAATCAAACCCAAATTCATAAATAACTGAACGATTCATATATCTCTTGAACCGAAAAAAACGAAAACCGAACCGGAATCAAACTGAAAAAAAAAACAAATACAAACTTGAACCAAACCAAAAATCAAACGAAAATGACTAAACATATTAGGGTGGGACGGATCCGGATATCTGGAAAATTTGGGGTATCCGGATTCGGATTCGTTGGATCTGTGGATGTAGTATTCGGATTCGGATTCAGGACTTCCAGATATCTGGATTCCGGAAATCCGTCTAGTTATCATACTATCCGCAGATATCTGGATCCGGATTCAGATTCATAAAAATTATTAATAAAATAAAAATAATATTTTTAAAAATATAAAAATTCTAAATAATACATTAATTAAATATTTCTACAAGATTTATAAATATAAATATGAACATAATATTTAAAAGTTAAAATATAGTATTATAAAACTAATTTTATGAACATATGCTAATGTATCGAATATAATTATTAATAAAATTAAAAAATTAATATATTTTAAAAGTACGGATCCGGATCCGGATATCCGGACCTAAAAATTAAGATATACGGATTCGGTTTTGACGGATCCTTGATTTTACTATCCGGATTCAGATCCGGATGCCTCGGATATCCTATTTTCGGAACGAATCCGGAGCGGATCTCAGATCGAATCCGGATCCCGAATAATAAATCCCAGGCCTAAAACATATTAGTGAACAAACAAATAAGTTAATAAATATGTCAATAAAAAATTATTCCACGTTTTGAAATCACGGATTAAAATATAGTGTGACTTAAATTGCTACAACATAGTATAGTCTACACGAAAATATAAGTTGTTTTTGTATTCTCTAAACAATATTTAAAACTTTTTAAAAATGTTTATCATCATTATATCTTTTATCATTAATATGTTTATTCTTATAATTAAAAAGACAATATATATTGAATATATATGGTATAATATCAAACTAAATAACATAAATAATATCATTTATATGGTTTTAAATTTTTGTTAAAATATGAAATATGATAATAACTTATATATATTTATTAATAAAAATTAAAATAATAATTAAATTATTTAATATCACAGATTTTTAACCAACTTAAGATTAAAGATATTGTACAAATATTACATTCTGTAGAATTAATTATTAATGTGTTTTTAAAAATATAAACTAAAAATAAGGATGAAATGTCATAAATTGATAGATAATTTGCTTGAATTCATTAATTAGTGTAGAGAAAAGTCTAATCAAGTAACTAAATCTAACGAAATATTAAGTGAGTTCAATCCAAAGATTTTTAGTTATGGTAAATTATCATGGACAAAATGGTTTTTTTTTGTGCACCCGGACCAAAATGGTTTAAGTACTTTGTTTGAGAATATTTCATAATGAATTAGGGTTTTACGTCTCTTTTGACACATAAGGATTCACATCTAAATGCTGTATAATGAGTATGTGGCTCCTTATATTGATAAATTAATTGGATAGATATAGACTTAACAAGATATTTGATAAGTAGAGAAGATGTACCATGGCATTAGTGCAAGAATCTACCATGTCCTAAAAACCCCCACAGAGGGAAGCGAAGATCTTTAGTTAACAAAAGTAAATATGAGTGAGAAGACTAAGGCCATCTTTATCCCTGTATCTTAAGGGTATCTTAAACATTATTAGGAATAAATGAAAAAGAAAAATAGCAAATAAAAGAAGAGACGTATCCTAAAGAGGCGACGGAAGAAACGTATCTTGAAGACACGTGTTGCCGTTTTATGAGAAAGGGGGAAAAAATCGATCACTTTCTTCTTTGTTTCTTTCGTGTTCTAGCTCTCCCTCTAGCTCACAATCATCGCCACAAACTGAGTCGAATTCGAGCAGATGTTTTGTGAATCGAAATCAAAAGGCGCTGACTTTGTTTCTCTGGGTTCTCTCTCTCTCTCTCTCTCTCGGTAAATCTTTGTGACTGTGTGAGTGTCATTGCTTCCGACGTCGCTACCATACGAATCGACTCTTCCGCGATTGAGAGATTCACCACTAAACCCCTCCCACTGATCAAAAGAAGCTCCTTTGGTCTCCCTCAAGGTCTAACCAACAAAGCTAGACTTTTTCCTATTCCTATGGAGCGGCCGGGATGTTGAGCTGGAGTGGAAGCGAGGATTGTGGTGGCGCGGTGGTTGCTGGCGAACAGTCAAACCAAGAGAGCAATGCCTCTGCCCATCACAAACAACTGCAGGAGTACAAACTCAGACAGAGACACGGGGAAAAAGTTAATGACTTGCGACCACACAGATCGAATGGCTGTTAAAAAAGCTGTTCAAAACGGTAATGTCGAGGATGCTATTGAAAAAGTTAATAACTTGAATCCTGAGGTACACTCTCTTCTTGATCGGTTGCCTAGGCTTCTATCTGCCGCCGTATCGGCCAGGAAAGGCAGGTGAGCTTTTTTTTAATTCTTAGTCTATCGATTTCTCTGATGGGGGCTCAGCTTGTTAGCTGTTAACTTTGAATCTAGATTCCATGAGTATTCCTTGATTCTTATTTATTTAGTTCTGATTGGTTCCAGTAGTTTTGATCAATGGATTGTGATTGGAGCTCATTATGATAAAAAGACACTTGCTTTCTGAGACTACTTGACGTTTGCAAAGCTGTTAACTCTAAGTAAGTGTTATTGTTGTTGGTTCATTAGTTCCATGAACCCTTGTCTTCTTTAGGGGTTTTCAGTGTTGTCTTGGGATTGTAGGGCTAGTGTGTTCATGGCTAGAGGTATAATAAGCTGCAGAGATATCTTGTTTAGGACTAAAGAAGAGATAATACTATAGATTTAAGTTCTTATAGTGTCTTTGGATTCAAGGAGTATGTTTTTTTTTTGTAAACTCTGTAGAAAGTTGATGAGATGTTCTTGTCTTGAAGACCTTGGTTTCTTGATACTAATGTAGTTGAACCTTAAATTCTGTTTCAGACAAGAATTAAGAAGATTATGCAGGCTGATGAAGATGTTGGGAAAATAGCAATGGCGGTTCCTCTTCTTGTCTGTAAGTTGATGTTTTTTTTTTTCTTCATACAGCTTGTGTGTGTTTCTCATGGTTTTGAATGTGCAAATTTGCAGCTAAAGCTTTGGAGCTTTTCTTACAAGACTTGTGTCATCACACATATGATGTAACTCTCAGCAGAGGCGCAAAAACAGTATACTCTGTTCATTTGTAAGTTTTGTGAATCCCTTCTTTGGCCTTTGCTTTGTAAAACCAATTGTTTTTTTGCTTCTTGATTCTTGTTAATGATAATCATTTTACATTCTTGGCGCAGATCCTTATCTTAATACTGATGCTGGAACAATGTCTCCTTTTGAGCATGGAGAATTATTTGTATTGGATGATGTTGGAGAGGTATGTCCTCCGTTGCTACTTAAACCGATGCATTGTGTATCTAGCTGGTAAAACATTGTTCAGGCGATTTGGACCTTGGTAGATAGAGAACAAAGGTGTAGTTTGTTGAATGTGCTTTAAACAACAATTTTTTTTTAAGAAACTATAAATAAGAGACTTGCATTGGAGGTCTTAAAATGTTAGGTCTCTTGAGTATGTCTCTTAACATAATATTTACTACTAATACTATTAAAAAAATATTAAGAGACCCATTTTGGGTCTTTGGGATAATCATGCTCATTGTCGTTTTGTAATAAAACACTTCTCTTCATAACAAACTAGTGGATACTACTACTACTGTCTTCCCCACATTACACCAAATAACAAACAGCAACAACAACATAAAATCCTTCGGGTTGAGTTTTTTTCTTCTACCAATTCCAAATCTTTGCTTCTTGATTTTTAATTTAGGATTGTCCAGAAGCAGAGCTTGATGGACAGTTATTGTTGTCATTGTTTGACCCATGAGGGTTCTTAGTTTTGGAGAGTTTCTGTTTGAGCTGAAACAAAAGCTGTTGATTCTCTTGATTCAGAAGCTCAGCTTTCTTCCGTAACCTCTCGTTCTCTTTCATTATGTAACAATTCTCCACATACAGCTTCGAGTTTAGCCTCTCCATTGCTTGCTTTTTACTTTCTTCAATAACAAAACAAAAGTATTGTCAAGAATAAAAGACAAAAAAGAGTAATTGTAATAAATATCAAAGCTAGCGCTTGTGTTATTATTATTGTTCATAGTAAATCATTACATAACACATGGGATGTGCAGCTTCACACGTCGGATGTGAATTTTTGTCGCATTTATTTCATTTTCGGCCATAAAATGTGAATTTGTTTTTCTTCTTTTTCGAAATCAATGATCAAAGAGAGAAAACATGATTATAAGTTCGTATGGATGATAAAAAGATAAAGCTAAGAAAAGAAAAGAGATAAAAACAAGTAATCATGATGATATGCAGTAATTATAAATGTCTTAACCTCTATGCTTTTATTCGTATTGACAGAAAGTAATGATTATCTTTGAAACGCAACCAAGCGAGAAAAAAAAAACAGAGTAAGCAACAAAACAAAGATGGTCATCGTATAACAACTTTCCAAAGAAACGTGTTTTGTATCATCAAAAAGATAAGAAAATGAGTTTTTCTCAGTCAAAGACAAAGAAGAAAAATAAGTTTTTCTTTAAAGGAGAAAGAAATCTAACATCTTTAAAAAAAAAAAAATCTAACATCTTTTAAAGAACTAAATATTGAATCTTTCCATCACTGAGGAAAAAGAATAAGAATTTTAAATAAAGAAGAAAAAAAAGAAATAACGGATTTGTCTTCATGTTGCTTGCTTGTACGAGTAACGTTACTACATAGTTTCTTGACCTAACGTATATGCCCGCAAAAGTAATAGAAACAGAGCAAGAAACGATAAACAGAACAGCGAAGCAGCAAGAGAGTAGACTGCAGAAACAAAGCGACAAGGCAACAGAGCATATGGTACTATCATTTGTTGGTAAAGCTTCTAGAAGATACTAAAAGAGAGATAGAAGAAAGGTATATACCTTTTGGGAAGGAGTGTTGAGCGGCAGAGTAAACGAAAAAAAAAAGGAGAGAGAGAGATGATATTGTATGTGTGTGGAAGGTAGAGGGACAAAGAGAACAAAGGGAGACACTCTCTTATATAGACCCCTTAAAGCTAGCGAGAGAAAAGGTTTTTTTATCTCTCTCCTGACACAACAATCATGCATTGTGTTGTGTTTATGCATAGATGGCGGCCGCAAGAAGAAATAGACAAGAGAGATGCGTGCATATTGCGTCATGTGAATGATGGTTATTTATTTAAGAGCAAGAAGTTAGTGAGAGAGAGAGGGGAGGAGGGGAGGAGGGGAGGAGGGGGGAGGGGGCTTCTTTCTCTTCTTTTGAAATTGATCTTTAGGGGATTTCGTAATTCTCAAGCGCTCTTCATCGTATTCATCCTCTAAACGGAAGAAAAATCGTTAGAAGGGAACTAGCCCCCAGTGTATTGTGTAACATTAAGTGATCTAATGAGGGTATTTTCGTTCTTTGCGTCGTAATGCTGGAAGTAGCTATGTAGTAGAAGGCTATCGACCTCTCTAATAAAGATTCGCAATGATGGTAAAGATTGGTCGAACCATCATCCTTCGTGATTCAGTTTAACTGTTTCGGACCTTTTTTTTTTTGAAAATTGGCTTTCAAATTAAGGTCCTGATTGGTAAAGCAGATGAAAAAGCAGTAGCAGTATGCTATAAAAGCAGTATGCTGTAGAAGCTGTATGCTTTTGCTAAACTGTTTAATAGATTGATTGGCAGAGCAGTATGGACATGCTATTTAAAACTATTACTAAAATTAGTATATAATATATAATATATAATATATTTATTTATAATGAATATATTTCTAATATATATATTTATAAATATTTTATATTTATATATATTTATATATATATTTTATTATATATATTATATTAATATATAAAAGATATATAATTATTTATTTTTTTACTAATTTCAAAATTATGTTTATATCGAAAATGTTATTTTAAAAATAAATTTTACAATTAAAATATCTATTTTAAAAATAATATTTCGCATTTAAAATATAAATTAATTTATATGATTAATTTAATTATATTATATTTTAAAATTTAATTTAATTTATATAATTAATTTAAAATATAATTTATATAATTATTTTATATAATTTATATAATCAATTTTTCTAATTTATATAATTTAGTTTATATAATTAATTTAAAATATCATTTATATAATTTATATAATTATATTATATTTTAAATGTGAAATAATATTTAAAAATATTTATATGATAAATTTATTTTAGAAATCAAAATTTTATTTTCGGATATAAAAATAATTTTATGATATTATTAAATCAAATAAATGAACTAATTATATATTATTCTTAAATTTATAAATTATAAATGCAAATGCTCTTCCAAAAGCTTCATATGAGAGCATTTACCAGATAGCATTTGGAGAGCATTAGCATTTAGTAAATGCTTTTCTAAATGCTTTTGATTGGATAATGTAGGGCATAATGCTAATACTAATGCTCTACCAATCAAGGCCTAAGAACTAAGGGAAAATAAAATATTTACAGCCCATGAGCTTAAGTGAAGTTACCCAATAGTTAAAACAGATAGTAAAGAACTTTCTAGGCTCCAAGCCCACAGCCCAGTTGATGAGAAGCAGAAAGCGACTCTTGGAGTTATCGAGAGATGGAAGAAGTGATCATCGATCAAAACGAGGTAAAGATGGAAGCAATGTTTTTAAATCCGACCCGGACACTGAACCGGATGACCTTCCGGATCATCGCTAAGATTATCAGGTGAACCGGGTCAATAAATAAATTAATTTTATTATATAATAATATATTAGCTATGAAAATATAGAAACTAAAGTTAAGTATTTTGTGAATGTTCTAAAACATAAAATATAGTTTGGATATGTATATATTTTATGTTTAGGAACCTTTAGAAACTATTTAGCTTTAATTTCTATATTTTATTTTCATTTGACATAGTTTGTATTTAAAAAAATTTGTAAGAAGTTAAAAGTTATGATATCTAATAAAAAATATCAAGACCTAAAATTTATAAATATTTGAATGTCTAATGTGAATAATAAAATTAAGCTTCAAATCCAAATATATATAATAAAAAATACAGAATATATATAAAACAGATTCTAAAACATAATCAAAAATTAAAATAAATTATTATATATTGGTGCAACCAGTGGTTCAACCGGTACCGGGTTCTAGGTTTTAGTGGGTTTTAGTGGGTTTTTGCGGGTTTTATTGGGTTTTTAAATATTGGTTTTTAACAAAATCGAACCGGATTTATCTTGGATCACCGGATTTACTGGTTCAACTGCAGGTCCGGATCGGGTTTCAAAACACTGGATGTAAGCCTTCAGAACCTTCAAACAAGACGGATCCGAGACTGCAACATGGCCGAAGAGAGTTGAGGGTTTGAATCTCTGAAACTTTGAGTTTTGTTCCCAATTTGGAGGTTAATGAAGCGGAAGAGAGTATATGTTGATCGAAAAGTGTTGAAGTGCAAACGGGTGTTTCGCTCATTCCAGATCCAGTAGGATGTCGATTGCCAAGCAAGCAAGGTGAGAAGCCGAAGAGGCCGTGATGATTTCTGGGTCGGAAGCATAGTCTTTTGCTCTAAGGTAGTGCTAGGCATTCGGGTTTTCGGTTCGGGTCGGTTCGGTTTATTCGGCTTTTGGGTTATTCAGGTTGGGGTGTTTAGGAACCGTTTAGGAACCGGATATTTTTCAGGATTGGTTCGGTTCGGATTATGTCGGGTTCGGTTTCAGTTTTTCGAGTTTAGAAATATAAGAACCGTTCGGGTTTTTGTAATTTTCGATCCGGTTTTGGTCTCAGTTTTTTCGGTTCGTTTCCGGTTCGGTTTTTCGGTTTCGGATAATATGCCCAGGACTACTCTAAGGTGTTTTGGACCATTTTAAAATGCTCTCTTTCTTCTTCTTATTTCCTGGTTTGCTCAATATTGGTCTAGTCAATATTACACTCAACCATAAATCATAGTTTTTGATATTTTTTTGCAATACAAATCATTTAGCTCATCTTTCCAACTTTTTTTTTCCTTCATTATCATAGAATTTTGTGGTATTATTTTATAAACATAGAGTGCAATATTTTGAGAACTATATATGTTAATTATTCTCCATTTATTAGACATTTGTAATGTAAAATGTAACCGCAAAACATTCTAATGTTATTCCAACATGCAGTTCCATGCCATTCCCAAAGTAGTTTTTTGCTATTTAACTATTTTGCTTGTTCTTCTTGATTGATTCAGCATTTCTTATTTTTATATAAGATCGATTCAAATATTAAGTGAGGAAAAAATTAATGAAGACGAAGGAAGAGTGTTTGGATTTAGATCTCCAAAGCCTACAAAAGTATTCATAATCATAAGTGCAGTAGGGAGTGAAACATCAAACATCACATAAACAGCAAGATCATTGTTTTATGGGATAATATTTTCCTGCAAATCCACATGTACATGGCTAGAACTCGTTCGTTTGCCCCTAATTTTAAGAAAAACAAAAACAAAAAGACGACTACAGATTTCACGTTTATGAATCTTGCGTATATCTTGTACGTCTTCTTTGAATCTTTGGTCACGGAATACATTCTAGTAACTGTATTTTATTTTAAAAAGTATGTTGATATTATAAGTCCAACAAAAATGATCAAAAATTCGTAATTATTAGTAGGTGTCATGAAATAGAACTAAAGAATGGTGCACTTGCTTGCAACAAAGGCAATGTATTGAAGCGAGGAGCTACAATTCTTGTGGGCTTGAATTTTGATATCGCATTTCTGACTTTCATTGGTTTCTTCTCTCGGTAAGGCTCAAATACAAGTTTGGTAATTCGGTTTGATGTTAGTATATATATCAACTGATAACTTTATAAAATATTGGTTCTCTTGACGATTTTACAAAACCATTTAGACCAATTTTCCCATACACTTAAAATTAAAAAATCTCCCCTAAACAAATCAAAAGAGGTATCAGAGCTATAGTCGATCAAGTCCAGTGATGGATGAAGGTCGCAGTACAACCAAGTCGGAGATTGACCTATGGTTGGGGTAAGACGGTTGAGTCCTGGAGTGGACCAGAACCGCAATATGATCAAGTCCGGTAAGGGACAAAGATCAGAGAATGACCTATTCGGAGATGGACCTATGGTCGGGATACACGGTTGAGTTCCTGAGTGGACCAGGGCCGGGATATGATCACGTCCTAAAAGGACCAGGATCAATTATGACAGAGTCCGGTGATGGACAGGTGTCAAGTTAAGGTAGTTTAATCTAGTATGAACTAAGATCACAATATGGCCAAGCTGGAAAAGGCTGTGGTCGGTTAAGGGATGATCCAGTACGATGTGGCTGGGATCATGAACCCTTGGTGTCTGTAAAGGACAACTTGGTTCGGATTCAAGAGTGTTCCGTCCAAGTAGGGGAGACATGTTGACATGCTGATCAAAAATGTGATCAGTGAGAAGGAACAAGAAGGGGATGCTACAAATTGGTTAGAAAGAACCAATCGAGCATGCTCCATGTTCCGAATGCAGAGAGATTGGTTGGAACATTTTGTCAATGAGACAAGATGTCAGAATCACTGGATTCGAGGACGAATCCTTATCAAGTGGGGGAGACTTGTCATGTCCCCGATCCTGAGTAGGATTGTCTGGTTGGACCATTGTGCGTGGAGACACACCAGACAGGTCATATGATCTAAAGACCAGTGTGTCATGATCCAAGAACGTGGTTAAGGGAATCAGACAGCTGAGACTTAACCAAAATAGGATGGAGACAAGCTTAAAGAAGTTGGTCGAGTGTTTCGATAGCTGGACGAGGTCTGGGCGAAGCTCGATCAGCTAGGTGAAGCTGTGATGTAGTGCATGATCAGAATGGATCATGGGAGAACTAAGTCTAGGTCTGGAAATAGACCAAGGGACTTAGAGGGACTGAATAAGATAAAGATATCAAGCTGTACAATGTGTATCACAGCTGGGTGATGCGAGCAAGAAGCTCGACCAGCTGGACGGAGCTCACTTGGAGCTCAAGTAGAGTGTGTCAGCTCCCTGAGCTGGATGGACTAGCTTACTCATCTGGGTCAGCTGGGGATCAGCTCAACTCAGCTTGACCGAATGTTCGGGTCTCGGGCAGTTGGGCCGGATCCGGACAGTGGCCGGACCATGTGGGCGGTCCAAGTGTGGCGATGGGCCGGCAGGCTCTTAGGATTGGGCCAGTGGCTTGGCATTCGGTTTGGGCTTGTATTGGACATGTCCAGGAGTGGTTTGACAAGCCCAGGACGTCCAGGTAACTGCCATAGGCGAATGGGTGTGATCTGGACCATTGATGAAATCAATGGCCAGAACTGAAACCGAAGGGATGCAATGGTTAGAAGTAACCTTTCCTTCTTCTATAAAAAGAGGGCAGGTCCGTGCCTTTTCAGGCACGCCAAACAGTCATTTTTCCTCCCTGAAACACAAAGAAAAACCATAGAAAACAGAAGGAAGGTTGGATTAAACAATCCAAACCAGAGAGAGATGTGAAGGCAGCAAAAAGGCAGATTTGAGGACAATCAAGAGGGGAGTTGAGAACGACCCTCTGGTGAGTTTTGATTATTTTTTGACACGTCCTAGGCTTCCTCTATATCCATAGAAGACATTCAAATAGCCTGGAGAGAAGATAGGAGGCCGGATCTAACTTCTAAGGGCTGAGACAGCTTTGAAGGCAGATGTGTGTAGAAAGGTAGTTTCTTGGACACTGAAGGGGGAAGTGATGCACGGCCTTTGGGTGGTGTTTGATCATGGATGAACACATCTAAGGCTTCCTCTGTGTCCTGGTAACACACGCAAATGGTCAGAGGAGAAGGGAGAAGGCCAGACTCCACTCCCAAAGGCCAACACAACCTCAAAGGTGGATGCAGTGCAGAAACTGGTTTCATGGAAGTTCCATGGATGGGCAGTTTGGTACGACCCTTGATTGGATCTTACCAATACTGGAGATATGTGATAAGAATTGATGGAGGCATGCTTTGTAGAATCATGGTCGTCCATGACAAGGGATGACACAAGATCTACAATCATCATTGATGAGGTAACATGTTTATGATTACTTTCTGGTTTATACTTCTGTCTCTTGTGGTGCTGTTAAGCCAAAGTAAGGCACGCCCCTTGAAGACCATATATTGTGATGTAAACTAAGGATCCAGGACCCTGAGAGGAGGGGCGGATCATTGTTGATCTACTTCATCCATGTGGGGTGATAGTTAGATGATGTTCATTGGATAGTGATCCATGATGGTTCATGGTTTGATGTTGGGTTTGATCATGGTGTGAACCATGGATCCGACCCATTGATGAGACACATGGGGGTCCTAGTATCAGAGGAACCATGTAGAGTGCAAGGTCCAATTCGTTTGGATCCAACAGCAAGCAAAGGAGAGTAGTAAGGCTAGTACTTGTTGGTATGGACCACAAGTATTGTGCTGGTGTGTTTATACAAGGAAGGCTGTGTGTGATCTGATCATGGGAAAGGATGGACGACCTGATCCATGGATGGTGGATCAACGTGTCTGATCTGATTGATCAAAGGATGCACCGGTGGTAAGAGCAACACTAATCAGGTTCAGTGGGACATGGTTCCATGGCCGGTTAGGAAGTGTGAAGACTTATCAGTTCTGAGTCATGTGGAGTGGTTGGTTGATTGACTTAGGATCTGATGGGCCTCGTTAGTCCATGAAAGGACTTGGTTCCATGGGAGCACATGACTGAGACATGGTGGTACTAAACCAGGCCTTGGCCGGTTCAGGTATGTAGTCCTTGGCCATCGGCCGGACTGGTCATGGTCGAGATCTATATGATCCAGAGGGGTTCATTGAGATCTGACCATGGATTATTCTTAGTAGTGATTTATCATGATTTATCATGAATTTTATTAGGTTTTACCTAATTGATTTGAAGGTGGTCAGTTATGGCCGGTTTAGTGGGATTTGGCCAAATTCTATGTGAATTAGGCCGGTTCTGATCAATCTGATTGTGGATTCCTCTTAGTGGGGAATTATCATTATTTGTCATGAATTTTAATTAATTTTTGGAGCATGTTTGCTTGAGGTCGTTTTTGCAGCTGAAGACTTCCCGTAGGTACTTAGTCTGTGGGGATGGTTGGCTGAATGACTAAGTACCCAAGGGAAGAGTTTATGCAGGTATAAGGGAGTTGGACGAGTGGACAGGGAGCTGGGAAAAGCTACCTCACAGTTCGATCAGCTGGAAGAGAGTGGGGAACCTTAAGTGAAGTGGTTCAGCTCATCTAGCTGGATGAGCTAGCTAAACAGCTAAGTCAGCTGGGAAAATGAGCTAACAAGCTCTATGGATGTGGCAAAGGTATGATCTATCAATGTTGCATAGATCTAGATAGAATGGTTAGGTGAACGTAACCTCGGATTTTGTATGACTTGGTTTGGGTTCATCATCGACCTTGGAGTTAGCTGGTAGTTGAGTATACTGACCATTAGCTGAGGTGATGTGAGCAGACAAGTGTTAGATTGGTTTTAGACCAATGGTTGTAGATATTATTCCGCTGGGCATAAATTGAAATGATCTAAGTTAGGAAATGACTAAGGTAGTCTTGAGATAGGATCTGATTTAACCCTCGCCTATGGGCGATGTTTTAAATAAAGGGCGAAATTTTTAGAGGTTCGGTCAGGGTATGAACCGAGCGATGTGAGGCATTGACCGCGGCCTGAGAGGCCGGGTCGGGGTCTTACAAGATGGTTTGGGGTGGATAGTTAATATACTATGCTCTCGTGCTCGTTATACCTGTTTTATGGCTCTACATGAATTAGCAGTCATTGATCTCTCCAACCATATTTTTGATAAATCTTTTTATCGTTGCCTCCAAAATATATGAATCATCAGACTATATCATATCGTACTTCTTTACCAATCAATTTTGGAGATATGTATTTTATATTGTTTGTCCATGCTCAAACTATGAATTTTTCGAACTTTTCGATTACTAACATGTAATCAGGACATATTATTTAAATACACACGAACGGAGATTTTAAATCCGACAAGATGAATCGGCTGAGAGGCTGGTTAACCAAACCGAATCCTTTTCTACCGACACATCATCGTCGTTCCTCTGCCATTTCCATTGTGCATGAGTCGCATTCACCACCACCAATTGACCATGTCCGAAACTTGCTTCTCTAAACAATGATATTGCTGGAGTTGGATCTCGGTAGCTGTATATATATTAGTTATAAACATCATCAAAATCATATAATGTCACTAATATATAACGTTTTTTCTTTAATGAGCATTTTACGAAGATCTTCTTACTTTTTAGCAAGGCCTTCTTTATTTCCTCCATCTCCAATGTTAATATAAACCGGACCACATTTGTCGAATTTATCTTGGTACACCCGGTTCTGTCAACAACAAAAGTTAGCTATACAAATTCAAAATAAATAATCAAGAAACCCTTTAGACTTACAAAGCGCTCGTAAGCATGGACATGACCGGCGAAAACCAAATCCACACGAGCTTTATAAAGAAGAGTTTCCATGGATTGTTTCATCTCCACACTCTCTTTCTCTCCTTGGTGGGCTTCGTTTGTGTTGTACCACGGTGCGTGAATCACAGCCATCAACCACGGTGTGGTCTTACGATCGATGCTTTTGAGATCTTTTTCTAACCATTGGTACTGATCCGAGCCAGGCTCAAAATCTGTGTATGACCCCAACATTATAACGTGGACTCCGACAACGTTGAAGGAATAGTACAAGTTCGAGGTCGAGCCACTCTCTTCAAATGGCATGCGCCACCTGCCACAAGTATATAAAAATATAAACAATTTACATCAATTATAACCCCTTTGGTAAAAGAAACAACAGTTTTTTTATATTTTATAGCCGTATATACTTTTACAAATCTTCATTTCTTTATAACTAAATGTAAGTCCGCACACAATTCTATCTATTAATATATGCGTGTGAACAAATGAACTTCCACATGACAATTACAAAAATATTTAGCAAAAGTTATCACTTTCTATTCATTTTCCATGCATCATGAAAGCTATAAGTAAATTGGATGGTTGGATTAAAAGTGTTAAAGTACCTATTGTTATAGGCGGTGAAACTTCGACGATGGAGGACAGGAATAAGTTCTACTTCGTGGTTGCCTTGAGTGACCATCCATGGTCTTTTGCTCGCAAGTGGTTGCACCATGCGACCAAAAGTGTCCCACACGGGTTGCCACATGTCAGCGTACGACAAATCTCCAGGCAAGATAAAAACATCATGTTCCCATTTCGATACATGATCCAATGTGGATTTAGTCCATTCAGTTGTACCAAGGTCACCTTCATTTTTCATCAATTTTCAAGATTATTATCAAAATAACGGATTAAATTACAAAACTATGATCACATATATGTTTGTACGTTAAATATGTATTTTGAAATGCTATATTAGTGAATGAGGGAAAAAATGGAAAAGAGTAGTACCAGCCACTGCGAAGTTGATGGGGAACTGAGAAGGAGGGGTCTTGAAGTTGAACTCTTGGGTTGAAGATGGACCACCACATTTGTAATAATAAACTGTATTGGGTTTTAATGGGCCTATAACCACTTCGTTGATTTGGCCCGATCGATAAACCAACAGGTAGTGGTAAGAGGACGATGTTCCATTAGCCAAGCCTTCGTAATTTCCAGAGGTTGTGCCGTATACAACAGTCGGCATGATTGAGTGTCCCGTTATCCATGATATTCTCATTTTGTCCGGCCCAACCAGAGATATATGCACCTTGCAATTTATGATTTAAGTTAAAAAATCAGCATAACTAACATATTCAATACTTGGAAGAATAAGAAAATTTTCTCAAAAATAAGTTAATAAGAATAACAAAAAGCTGGAAGTGCAAACTACAAAGCGTACAAGCAAAAACCTCTGTGGGACGAAATATCTCATCTGTCTAATGGACAAAATACATAAACCTATGGTTTCAATTAGTCTTCATCGGACACATGGTTTCATGAAAATACGTCACATGGCCGTGATGGGGGCACTCACGTGCCCTTTGGTTACTATGCTACTATTTGCATTTAAACTGTTTGTTGACTTCTGTGGAAATACATTTTTATGAGAAATTTATTTCTCCCATATTATATGTTCTGTTTTAGGATTCCTGTAAGAATCTAGCGACTAGAGAGTATGTTTCCTTGGCACAGTTAATAAAATATAGGTACTAATGCAAGGTATTTTGACAAGAAAAGCATTTGTTTTTTAGTTTGAAAATGTCAACAAAATGTCTCAATTCATAGTTTCGAAATTAATAAATGCACAAAGTACAGTGTCGGTTCCAACAACATATGTATGAACAGTGTTTGTATCTTGCAATAATAATCAACATTCAACCCTAATTATGGCTATGCATCGATTGCAAGTATTGTATACATGTAAGAAACTAAATTGATCTGCTTAATTTTGAAAATAAAGACAGATCTGCCTATGTGAAATTCACAACATCTTGAGTATCGTATCAAAATTCTACTTATAACGATTTACGTGAATGATACAGAATACACATATCTTAAAAATAGTACAAAAATTCATATACATATATCTATCAATATAGAGCTTAATGTAGATTACCTGTTCCGGGGACAGAGGATCGTCGCTGGACGGATGCATCACTATATCTTTCCGAGTGCCCGGCCGATCATAAGACAATACATTTGGGACCAAAACAATAAGCATTATAGCCAAGAAATCCCAAATCTTCACCATTCTGTCTTCCGGCGAAAGAGAAAGAAAGGAATAGAGAGAGCGAAGGAAAGATATCTTTGGGTTTGACAGGAACGAGGATATAAGGGACACAGGGCTTTTATAGACATCTTTTTTTTTGTAAACTTTTTATAGACATCTTTTACTAATTGTTTTGAAAAAAATTTAAATGGGGGAGATGTACTTGACCAAAAGAGTAAAACAAAGTATGGATTTGAAAACGGATATGCATTAACTAATTAGATGCCCCAATTCATTTACCATTTAAAGACATTTTAAATAAGATGATTAGAATTCGGGAATCTTATTCATGCATGTTTTAAAAAAGTTTCATAGTGTAGTTTATCTGACAACAGGTACAATTTTAACAAAAAATTTGGCTATCTTCATGCAAAATATATGCATATCTATTACCAATTTATCTACATTAAAAATTGATTGTTTAAATATCTTAGTAGCACCAATTATATAAGTCATATAATCTATAATTATGTATTTGGAAACAACATCTTGGGGAGATAAGAATGTTAATTTCTGAATCACATGTTGCTGAATATTACTATAAGTGGATCAAAAAAATCTTTTGACAGTCAAGGTTTCCTTTAAACAATCCATCACAACTATGTGTAATTGAAATTTATATATATATATATATATATATATGTGTGTATATATATATATATATATATAATCCATCACACTTTAAATCAGGGAAAATCGTAAAATGTCAGTTTAATCTATTCTATGACTAGAATAGTGCCACACAAAGATTTTATAAATCTTTTAGTTTGAATAATAAAATATTGAAATTCTTACTTGAAATGATTAACATTAAACTTTGAAAAACACTAGATTTTATGTTACTAATTATCTATTATAGTTAGTTTTATTTATATTACTGCAAGAAAATAATTGTTCATTACTTAGTTCTACAAGTTATTGTTGTTGTTTTTCAAAAGCAAATACACTTTTCAATCTGGGATTTTTTTATTTCACCAGTAAAAGTTGATGTAATCCAATTCTTCCATCCCCTCCCCCGAAGACTTTCTATTTCACAATACCAACCACATATTATTAGTTAACTATGGTCGGAACCGTCCGTGTTTCAAAAGCAAATACACTTTCCAATCTGAAATTTTTGGATTTCACTAGTAAAAGTTGATGTAATCCAATTCTTCCATCCCCTCCCCCCGAAGAATTTCTATTTCACAATACCAATCACATATTACGGGCGGGTAAGCAGATGAAAAAAAAAATTAATTTTTAGTGAAATTTTTAGTTTATTTTTAATTATAGTTTTTACTCTGTTTACACATATATTACTGTTTCTTTTTATTTTAGAAATTATATATTTGTTACTATATTAAAACAAATATATCTATTCACTGTGTTCAAAATATTTAATTTTCCTGAATTTAATAGATTTTTAATATATTTCTTCTTAAATTTTATAATTTAAAAAATTAGAAAAAGAAAAGCCAATTTGTTATCTTTTCTTTAAAAAAATAAGCAAGTAGCATAGAATATGATATTAATTGTTGCTGTTTAATATTTACAAAAACATGTTAGGTTATATATTTATGAATTATTATATTTGAGTAAAAAAATTTTATGTTGTTTTTATGTTTCTTCAAACTCACATCAACAAAAATTTAAAAAATAAATCCGCAATTTTTTTTCCTTTTTTACCACCAAAATCTAGACTAAACTAATAAAAATAGAAAACCATAACTATTTATGTATTGTTACCTGCGAAGATTATTTATGGAGTATTGATGTACTGTTAATATATATATATATAGTTCAATTTTTTAATTTACTATTTAGTATATTAAAAATATCAATTATTACTATTTAGAGATGTGTGTGACAAAAAAACTATTTATAGATGTTAAAAATATCAATCATTATTTACATTAAAAATACTGATTGTTACTATTTAGAAATATAGACATTTATTTGAATTTTGTGTATTTTATTATATTTGGACACCAAGTAAACTATGTTATCTTGATGATTAATTATAATTTTAGTGTAAGTGTTATTGATTAATTTCGGAATATGAATTTTACTGTAAATTTATTGTATTCTTACAGTAAGAACTGACTTTATTTTATTATTAATTTTGAAAAAAGTATTTTAAAATTTGTTATTATTTTGTTTTGATTATTTAATAGTTACTTTTTGTATATTTTAAAATTTTATATGGTTCCTGCTACTCCACTTTCTTAAGTATCTTGTATGAGATGAATCATGAGCCCTGACTCTTAAGACAATAATATGGAGTGAGTACTTGGTGTAAAATAAGGCTTTGACTTTCTATGTATTTCTATTTATAACGTTATGGTGTAATTAGCAGAAAATCGCAGTTCTACTTCTGCAATAAAAAGTTTATATATGTATATATAAAGTTCATTCATGGACATTAAAAGAGAAATCATGAAAAATATAGGGAGGTATAAAATTCAGGTATTTTAATTTGTAGCTAGAGCTTCAAGTTAAGTTGCAGTTATATAAACATGCTTGAATAATGGAATGTCTACAACACAAAGATCTCAAATGAAAATTTGTAGAATCTCAATCTTTCACAAAGTTTTTGGCAAAGATCCATATATTAATACAGTCAAAGTAACTGGTTTCTTTAAAGCTAAATGAATTCTGCATTGGAGTCAATCTATTTGCATTTCATGATCCCAGCTAGACCATCCTTAAATCCGTAAAATGTACTTATTTTAGCTGCAACTGATCTGAAGCCGAAAAGAAAATTACAAATCAATAGTATACCTCCAAGATACAACAATGCATAAATCATCACTTTGAAACACACAAAGATGTCTTTTAAATACTTTTCGAATGGTCTATATATGACAATGTGCCAACCAGGTGCTTGATCTCCGGAGAGAAAAACACCGATCTTCAGTTTCTGTGGCGATGAAGCTGCCAAAGTAGCTCGTTCCCATACCCTGTTGAATTGTAAGATTTATGAGCTTCCAGTACACTGTAAGAGTCTCTTTAAGTGTCTGAAAAATTGAACAGGTGCTTTGCATATTTTAGAAACGTGGCTGAATAAGGATCACTATCCTTGAACACCAAATATTACGAAGCCATGGATGCATCAGTCTCCGCACAACCTCAGATCCTGGAGTGTCTCCACAAATTTAAATGGTCTCTTCTCTCATGGTCTCTGGTCTCTCCCACCACGGATGATGTGATTTGGATCTCCAGGGTGAGTGCACTTTCCTAACTAAGAATCATGCATCTATCTGTCGATAAGGAAAGAGGTGCAACGTTTGTAAATATCAACTTCTTTTGTAAAAGGTATTGTCATGGCAAGAATCTATAAGTAAACTAAAAACACGTCTAGGAAGGCAAAAACGACCAAATCTCACCAAATTACACGACAATACGTACAACACTTATATGAATGCCATCAGCTGGTGCATTATGGTTTATACTTTCTGTTTCAAATGTTTATGGGTGTAAATTCATAGTCCAACATAAATCAAAACACATAACAAATGAAAAATTCAGCTTCTTATAAAAAGAGTAGACCAAATGTCTGACCAGAGTGATAGGATAATGTTGAACATGTCAAAGAAAACAGTGTAACAACAAAGAATATTGTCAAAATAAGAGTTAACTTTAATCTGTGGCAACTATAGGGATTCCATGACTGCCACCAAAGATGATGTTCTGAACAAAATATAATGTTGATTTCACATCTTAACTCAACTAAGTATTTAGCTACTCGGCTAAAAACATTTTACAAACAGAGTGAGAAAGATGAAAGATTTGATACTCAAACTTCAGAGTTATATATTAAGGAAAATGGAGTTGAAAATCATGTCAACATGATCATGCTAATAATAGGATCTTAACGCAGAATGAGTTACACTACCTCCAGAACGCTAGCTCCTGCAGTAGGTTCATCACTACCACTAATATGCCGTCCCTCAAACACTTGTCCAATACCACCCTTCCCTAGATTTCTCTTAACTTAATACAACGGTGATCCTCCAATTTGTACCTGATAAGAGACAATCATTATTCATCACCTTAATAAGCATAAACCAAAATTATTAAAACAAAACTATGCATATATGATCATATTTAACAGCATAACAGTAGAGAAAGCTTTATCCTTTCAGGGAAATGAGCAGTATCTCCATCTTTTTCCTGTGCAGCTGCCTTGTTAAAGCCTCCTGAAGGTTTACTTTTTCATCTTTTTCAACTTACTCGCCGCAATTCTCGCTCTTGGCCTCCGCCTCTCCACGGCTGCTTCTGTTACTCTGCTGGATTCCATGTTGCCATTACTCTTCCTCTGTTTCTTGTTGTAGGCTAGATCGGAGCTTCAACGTCAGTAACGCGACAATGACGAACTCCACGGCGAAGCTCCGACATATCTCAGACTCTATGCAATCAAGACACGACAGAAAGAGTCCGATCATTATAGTCCTCCTCTGTATACGATGGTCTGGCTCAAGTCGGATTTGGACAGCGATGGGTGATAGAACCAGAGATTGTTGCCTGATGAGAGTTTCGATTTGGGAGGTTAGGTTCGCATGTTTGGTTGCGGTGATGATGAGGTTTAAGAGATGAAGCTTGCCTTTTTATAGATAGAGTTCCACCGCCTAAAAAAGAGATAAGATACATTGAATGAGTAATCGTGGTTAAATTGGGTCTAAGGAGTTAAGAAGGTCGTAAATGGCGTTGAATTAATGCATCTCGTAACCATTCAGAGGATAATAATGAAAGATGAAACAACGCACTCAAATCTTGCCACAGAATCTTCATGATGATTCGTCTCACTCAACCTTCAAAAACTCCTTTGGTTTAGATCGTCAGATATCGAAGAAGGTGAACCCTAATACGTTTACGAAGAAGACATTGGTCTCTCTCTATCGGACTATAACTATGACGGTCAAAAATAATAATGTAATAAGAGTCCAATAAGTATACGATAAATTCCATTCAGATTGTAAACCAAACAAAACTCGGTAAAGAAAAGATAGGTGTCACTCTCTCCTTATTTTACTTAATGACGTTTCTAACCAGGAGAAAGAACACAACTTTATATATATAGATAGATAAATAGATATTAACAAATTTAATAATGCCAAAAATTCAAAAATTTTAATTAAAATGTGAGAAAGAAAACTGCCTATGCTTATTTTTCAAAGGCCAGCCCAACATATATTGGAATATAGAAGAATCATAGCTGAACTAGGCCCAAAAAATATATGTCCAATAATTCACAAGGTAGAGATAATCGTATAGTGACTACTATGCAGTTAAGGGATCAGGAACCTCATCCAATCGGTTAAATAGCTTTTGGTGATAGACTCCCAATACAGTGGTCACTTTACGTATTGCACGAGGTCTATGGAATTGGAAGCTACAAGCTCGATTCCAAATTGTTACGAATTTAACAAGCTACTGCAAAAAGAAAAACATCAAATGATGAAATGACGAATTTGTATTTAGGTGTTCTTTACGGGAGTGATAATTCACACTTCACAATCACAAGTACATCACAAAGGAATGAAAAACGATTCATATTACTACAGCCTGAGTGATTCTAATGAATAAACCATAGTGTTACAAAATAAAAATTAAAACTAGAAAAAACAACATTGTTGTTGTTAAGGATGTGAGAAGATATAGATTAATAGATAGATGAATAGAAAAGAAAAAACAGAGATTTAACGTGGTTCACCCCTAGGATTACATCCACGGGTAAAAAGAGTACTTTATTGATGGAGGCAAGCTTTTCAGAGTACAACTCGTGCTACAGAATAGGGTAAAACCCTAAAGATATATATATGAAAACGTTTAATGAAACTTTCCATATTTCTCGGATTGGGCTTGCGTATCGATCGATACGACAACATGTCTATCAATCGATACGCTTGCTCAGTATCAGAGATCGCCTGATCCATGACACCTGGATCGCCCGATCTATGTCAGCTCGCAGATTCAAGGCACTATTTCAACAAATCTCCACCTTGACTTGAATCCTCCATAATCAGATGTACCAGAATGCACTTCTTTGTGCTCAGAATACAGATGTACCAGACTCTTTCTTTGCCTCAGATGTTCCGTCGAACTCAGATGTCATATGTCCCGTCGGACCAGATGCTCCTCAGAGCCAGGTGCCCTCACTTTGGTCAGATGCTCTTTTCGAGCCAGATGCCCCTTAGGGTCAGATGCTCCTTAGGGCCAGATGCTCTCTTTGAGCCAGATGCTCCACCGGGCCAGACGTCCATCAGGGCCAAATTTAAAAGCTTGAGATATTCAGAAAGTCAAGACAATGCTTGAACTTGCTGTGAGAAACCGGCTTAGTGAACATATATGCAGGATTATCAGCTGTTCCTACCTTCTTCACTTCAATCATCTTCTCACACTCAGAATTCAGCAGCTCTTCCAGCTTCTGAACATCACACATCTTCTTGGCAGCAATCATCTTGTCATCTACATACAACACCATACAGATATACAAAACATCCCCCACCTTGCTCATGTAAATACAACAATCATAAGGACTCATGTCGTAGCCCAAACTGACCATATAGCTGTCCAACCTCTTGTACCTCTGCCTCGAAGACTGCTTAAGTCCATAAAGTGACTTATGAAGCTTACATACATAGTCTTCATTTCCAGGAACTCGAAAACCATCCGACTGAGTCACATGTATCTCATCCTCTAGATCTCCATGAAGAAACACTGTCTTCACATGAAATTACTCAAGCTCTAAGTCCTGACGTGCTACCAGCGCTAGCAGCACTCTGATGGAAGTATCTCTGACCACATGTGAGAACATCTCATTGTAGTCTACTCCCTCTCCCTGACTGAACTCTCTTGCAACAATCTGAGCTTTATACTTAACTCCTTTTGCCGATGATGCTCCATTTTCAATCTTGAAGACCCACTTGCATGTAACATCCCTTCTCCCTGATGGCAGTGTAACCAGATCCAATGTATGATTCGTTTCATGAGATTCCATCTCAGCTCCCATTGCAGCAAACCATCTGTCAGTGGATTGCTCATAAGTATCCACTTCTTCTGCAACCTGTAGTGCATAACCCACCATATCTTCAAACCGATATCTTGCTAGTGGCCTGACATCAACTCTCCTTGGTCTATCTTTTGCAATACTGCATTTTTCAGACCCAACACGTTGACTTCCAGAATAAGAAGACTCTGGCTGCTCATCTGTCAACGATCGCTCGATTTCTTCTTCCGATATCGATCGATACTGACCATTTGACATCGATTGATACTGACCATCCGACGTCGATCGATACTGACCATCCGACGTCGACCGACACTGTCCATCGATCATCGATCGACACTGGTCATCCTTCGTCGATCGATACTGGTGATCCGACTGCACTTCATGCAGCTCCACCTGTTTGTCGAAACCCTCTGCTGCAGCCCATAACATCTTCTCCAAACCATCACTTGAAAACATGCACCTCGCTTTCTCATACAAGGTTTGGTTAACTCTCTCTGCTACACCATTCTTATGTGATGTATCCCTGACTGTAAGATGCTTAGAAACTCTTGCATCCTTACAAAACTGACTGAACTTTGATGAACAAAATTCAAAACTATTTGCTGAAACTGTAGAACCTTCCAGCAAATACAGAGTACCATGAATGAAACCTCTCAGAACCACATCTGAACCCCTGTAGACACTTAGAACTCCATCTCCACCTGAATACTTGAAACCTCTGCTATCCAAAAGACTAACTGAGATCAAGTTCTTGGACACAGATGGAACATGTCTAACTCCAGTCAATGTGCAGACTCTACCTTCATGTGTCCTGAGCTTTATAGAACCGATTCCTGAAACATTGCAAGCAAAGTCATTTGCCATCTTGATCTTGCCATCAGTCACTGCCTCATACTCTGAGAACCATTCTCTCCTTGGACACATATGATAAGATGATTCTGTGTCTAGAACCCTCACATCCATAGAATGTGTATTTCCATGAGCAACTAGAGCAATATCGTCATCAGACTTAGCTTCATTCTCTGCTACAGCAGCGGAATCAGCTTGCTTCTTCTTAGGACAATCCGATTTCCAATGTCCTTTTTCATTGAAATAATAGCAAATATCAGTTGGTTTAGGACCCCTTGAGAATGACCTTTTGTCTTTCGACCTTCTGTCTTTCCCATAGTTCTTTCCACCACCTACAAACAACCCAGAAGCTTGGTCATCTGTACCAGCAACAGATGCTTTTTATCTCAACTCCCTGCTATGAAGTGCCGACCTGACTTCCTCCAAACTCATTGTATCCTTAGAGCGAAGAGACGTTGTTTCAGAAGTAGCTTCTTAGTCAGAGACTTTGTCATGTATAAACTCTCTAACTTCAACCACAAATCAGCTGCACTATCAACACTGGAAACCTCAATGATGATCTCATCTGCCAGACACAACAAAATCGTTGAATACGCCTTTTCTTCAATAACCTCCATCTCAGCTGTAACAGGTTCAACCTTCTTCCCTGACAACGGTGCCCAAAGACCTTGTTGCTTCAGCAACGCCTTCATCTTGATTTGCCAGAGACTGAAACTGTTCCTTCCAGTAAACTTGTCGATTTTCATGTTCATCCCAGACATCTTCTCACCAAATTCAACCCGAAGCTCTGATACCAGTTTGTTGTTACGGATGTGAGAAGATATAGATTAACAGATAGATGAATATAAAATAAAGACACAGAGATTTAACGTGGTTCACCCCTAGGGTTACGTCCACGGGCAAAGAGAGTACTTTATTGATGGAGGCAAGCTTTTCAGAGTACAACTCGTGCTACAGAATAGGGTAAAACCCTAAAGATATATATATGAAAACATTTAATGAAATTTTCCATATTTCTCGGATTGGGCTTGCGTATCGATCGATACGACAACATGTTTATCGATCGATACACTTGCTCCATATCAGAGATCGCCTGATCCATGACACCTGAATCGCTATATCTATGTCAGCTCGCAGATTCAAAGCACTATTTCAACAATTGTGATCATGAATATAAGGATTCCCTTCCACGATGCAAAGATCTCCATACTTCTCACTTATCGTCGGCAACGTCTCTCCTTCTTGGTTCTTACACCTCATAAATCTCATCGCGAGCTGGCCGTCGATCAGAATATAACCCAGCAATCATCATTGATGGCTGCTGCTCATCCACGAGTGGTCAATCTAGGACTGTATTTTACCAGGGTCAATAAATATTGATACAAAATATGCATATAGATATTTAGATTAAACCCTAACCTTAATTTTCAAGTATTTTTTTAAAAGCATATAAAGATAGAAAAATAGAACAACACTTTGTTTATGAAATTAAAATCATAACACCTCACAATATTTAGAAATTTTCTTTTTTATTTAAATTTTTATATAATTTAAATTCACAGAATATAAATTTAAAATATTGTTTATAAGATAAAACCAAAATGACATGTACTAAGTATTCTAAGGTTTAATTTGTTAGCCAATTTATTAATGAAAATCAATAGCTTATTTTAGATGAACTAATATTCTTTAAAAAAATAAATATTCTTTTAAGTATAGTTATTGTTTAGATTGAAAATCTTGGTTACTCTACAGGATCTGCAAATCTCTCTTACCTATATTAAAACTTCCATGAACCACCTCAAAATAAAAAGACAAACTAAATAAGATATAGTGTCCTATTAAACTTCAATTGTGATATCTTGGAAAAAATACAAAAATAAATATACTAAAGACACAAGGTTGATATGACCAAATGCATACACTAAATGCAAGATTATAGAGTTACTAGTTTAAGATCCGCGCCTTGCGCCGACTAAACATTTTATATACAAATTATATTTATATATTATTATTTGTTTTATGTTTTCCTACATATTATGAAATAATAAAAGAACAAATATATATTGAATAATTTAGGAATCAATAACTATTACGTATATAACTAAATTGACATGCACATATAAATTAAACGATCACTCTTGTTTATTAACGATCATTTTATCGTAAATAAGTCAAAACAATCAATTTATCTATTTTATGTGATATATAATTATATTTAAATGATATTAACATAGATATATAATATATTTTTGATATGGCTATATATTAAATAAATTTCTTAATCATATGATTTGATGATTATCAGCATCTTTTCTATCATAATTTAAACCATTGATAAAAATTTAATGTGGGATGTTTAATAGTTTTAGTTACTTATAATCATTTTAAAAATTCAGTGTATATTTCAAAATTAAAATATTAAATTCTCAATATTTTTCAATGCAAATATCAAAACATAAGTATGTATTGTATATGATATATATATTTTATTTAAATAATAAAATACATATATATATATATTAATATAAACATCTATTAAATAAGACTTCTTATTCATGTGGTTATATAATCATTTGTATCTTATTATAGCAAAAAATTTAAACCATTGATCATAAAAGTTTATATGAAATCAGAGCTTGTGGCCTAGTGGTGATTAACTTGAGGGCAAAAGCCTAATACGGTGAAGCCACCAGGGTTCAAGTCCCGGCTACTAAGGAATTAACATTTCGACATCGTCTGAGACAGGGGACCGATACGTGGCAACACGTGACTAGTCTGGACTACTTCTGTGGGGCCAGAATACCCATGTATAATTCAAAAAAAAGTTTCTATGAAACTTTAAACACTTTAGTAATTTATACTCATTTTTAAAAATTCAAAATACAACATATACAAAAAAATTAAAATTTTATTATATGGTTAATGTAATTGTATAATATAGGGTTTTACCCTAGTATTTTAATAACAAATAGTTAAACAAAAATTATAGATGGTATACAAATTGTTAACAAATCTTTATTATTGAGAATTATTAATTGCAATATATATTTTGATCATATTAGGTAATTCTGTAGCTTTTATTTAAGGAAATAATGGAGAATAACTTTTTAGATTAATAAGAGATTTTATGGTTAGTTTAATGTAAACTATAGTTTATATTTAGATGAACCAATTTATTTTTCTATGAACTCTCAAGAATCATTCTCATGACGACACGTGTTCATGCCTCGAATGTTTTAGTGATTCTCTTTTAGTATATAAGGGATATAACAAAGATAAAAGTATAAGCTAAAAAAAAAAAAAAAAAAGAAGTATAAGCTAAATTTGTATAGTTAATTATTTTCTGTTTCATAGAAAAAGAGTTTTCTTTTAGAAATGCAAAGTAAATATAGAAAGAGGGTCAAATATAGAATTAACTAGGGTAAAACCCGCCCTACGGACGGGTAAGCAAATGGAAAATAACTAAAACATGTTAATTAGTAAAATATAGTTAAAAGAAAGTAATATTCTAAAAAAGGTAATGTTCTGATGAATATTTATTCTTGTTAAAAACAAAAAAAAAAACTAAATTATTTTAAAATATTATGATGAAAATGTCATTATTTTAAATTTTCATCAATGTTTATTCTTTGATTATAATCGGTAAGTAAAATACACTTATAGTACGTACTATTTAGCAGCACCGGACCACCGGTCCAAACATTGTTAAATTCTTTAATGACCCTAAGTCAAAATGAAAACAAAAATGTTCATACAGGAACAGTAATTTTTAGAATGCATAATGGAAAAAAAGATTATGCATCTGTTTGCTCCAATCGGTCGCTTACATAGCTACCGCTACGGGCTGGCGCTGCTATTTAGCTATGTACCTTTTTAGCGAATTGTTTTTAGCCAGATTTTGTTCGTGGGACATTGGCCAATTTATTTCAGGCGTAAAACTTTCTTGCCAGATGCGAATCGAATCCTAATGCTAGAAGTTACAAACGCAAACCATTTACCACCAGAATTGACGCTTCCCAGTTAGTTATATACTTATTTTGATGACATAACATTTAAACCATATATAGTATTTAATATTTAATCTGTTTTTAGCAAATAAAACTCATTGTATATATTGTTAGATACAAATCTGTATAGGAAAGACTTTATTTAATTCTTATAATGTATATAATAAAACAATTATGATTTCTCAATATCTTTTTGCAACATATCTTATTAAAAAAAAAATTGGTTCTTATATGTATCCCATAAAAATTTAAGAGCTTTGATATCAAATTTTTTGAATATAATCTCGTTTGGTCTCACCCAAAAAATATTTTTAATCATTTACTTCCTCGATATGATTGTATCGATAAGGAGGACGACCAGATTTATGAACTGTGGTTTACGTTCGTTTCCTCCCCGTTTTAGAGGTTAATTTCTTGTGTGTTTGGTCTGAGAACCCATGAGAAATTAACTTTTTTTTTTGTTTGTTTTCTTGGTAAAATATTTAATTGGATCAAAAAAGAATATTCGGTTATCAGTTCTGACAGGATCTGATCATCTCAGGATCTGATCATCTGGAACTTGTGTATATGATGTTAGCCTGAGATCTGCAATGTCAGCAAATGAAAATTTTAACATTTTCATTGATTTATTAGTTCATATATTTGGCTTGATAAGTGATTCCTTCAACAACTTCTCGAAAAACCAGGATCATATCTGCATGTATCTTGTACTTAGCACTTTTGCATAACCTTTTATCTATAGGAAAAACGAAGCAGACAGTAAAGATCTGGATCATGCTGGTCACAATCTCTGCCTTTGATTGGTCTTTTGCAGGTTGCAATCGTTCCTACAAGCTATACATGGTTGGTGAGTTAAACAAAAGTCTTTCCCTTTGGTTTACTATTTGATCACCTGAAACTACGATTGTGTTGTCATTTGGTTATGTCGCCGCCGGTTTCTGTTACAGCTACACATTTACTTTGTAGTATCTCTCGGATGCCATGGTATTTGAATGGTTGGTTTCAGTTAATACAGTTTCCTACCTGTCCCCAAGAAGCTTAGTAAATTTTGAATAAAATTTTTGATAATCATACATACACAAATGTTTGCTATGACTGGGATTTTTGAGAAGTTTATGATTGAGGATGGAACTGATGAAATTTACGGGATATGTCTTACCTTTATATAGTCAAATGTAAAGGCAGATGCATTTAATGGTAGATGGTGTGAGGAGTGGAGAAGAATTGTTAATGAACGCATTGAAGGTGGTACTTAGATTCAGAGTAATTACGTAACGTTTCAGTTTTTTTCATCTGTAAATTGATCTTAGGAGTGAAGTTTTTGTGGAGACAGCAGAATGTCTAAGAGGAAGACCTTGCTACAAGAGGCCTACCAATTCAGGCCCTTTAAACATTAAAAGCACGATCCGGTATGAAACTCGTTTAAAAGCACGATCCGGTATGAAACCTTGTATAAGCTCATTATTTATAAGAGACCCGTGTCAGTTCCACAACATCCGAATTAATGAGCTGGAATCCGACGTGAAACTCTCAGAAATAAGCAAACTTAACTTTATATATAAAGATAGGATCAATAAATGAAATTCGGTGTAATTTTAATTTAGAAATAAATTGAAAATTTTAGTGGGGTCAACTGACACCCCTTTAATCTAAATAGATCCACCCCTGATAATCTATGTGGGTCCTTCCTCTACCGCATGACGGCAGTTCACCAGCATATCATGGCGGCAAACACCGTGCAGTATCACGAGATTTTCTCTACTACTACCATGAAAGCAAAAAGGCAATAACTCTTCGCCATTCTAAAATTTATATACTAAAGTTGATTATAACATGTTTATTATGGTTTTTTTGGTGATTATACGAAATGGTTTCGTGGATATATATGTCAAGATGTGTGTGGCAATTTTTTTTCTTTATGGGGGAAGGGGAGGGTCGAACGGACGAAACTAAATACTGAAGGTGTGAAAAGTGAACTTATGGTTTAGAGCATCTCCATTAGTGAACTCCCTTTTGGGATTCATTCAATTTTTTTAATATTTTTTTGTGGACCGTGAATAGTGATGAACTCAGATAAACTCGTTCTTCCATTAAATAACCCGAATATGGAGTTCTTAGGAATAAAAATATTAAAAGAATATTTTTAAAATTTTAAAAGATTTTATTCAATAAAAGCATGAACATACAAAGATTATTCATCTTGATTACCAAACATTTGCCATAAATTTTCAACTAAATCGGCTTTTAAACGATTATGTATCCATTGATCCCAATTTCATTACGAGTGTGACGATTTGACCGATCATCGAAAGGCTTTCGTTGAGGAGAAGACATCAACCTCGAATTTCGCTGACTCTCCGGATTCGTGAGATGTATCATGTCGAGGGTGTGTGTCTCGTTCGTCCTCTACTATCATATTGTGTAATATGATACAAGCTCTCATAATCCTTCCTAGTTTTCCTTGTTACATAGTAATCCGGTTTTAACTATTGCAAACCTTGATTGCAAAACTCCAAAGGCACGCTCGACATCTTTTCGACCGATTCGACGCTTCAGAAATACCGCTTTAGGACCTTGAGGAAGTGTGATGGATTGGATAAATGTTGACCATTTCGATAAATTCCATCGCTAAGGTAAGACGCTTTACGATAAGTGTGGCCGTTCACCTTGAAAGTAAATTTAGGAGCTTGACCGTGTATAATATCATCGAAAACTGGTGACCGATCGAGAACATTAATATCGCTGAGAGTACTGCAGTCAAGAATCGCGCCATATCCAAAGATCATATGATGCCAGCTTCTAAGACAATTGTCGGCTTTCCCGAACCACGTGTATTGTCCCTCCAAGCCGTTGGGCGTTCTTCCACTCTCAATGCATACCGATGCTGCCTATCATCCCTGGAAACCCGCGTACCTCTCCTTCATCGAGCAATCGTTGAAGATCATCCGGTGTAGGTCTTCTTAGATACTCGTCTCCATACAATTGTATTATCGCTAGTGAAATTATCCAAACATAAAAGTGCAATACTTTCAGCTAGCGGAGATATTCGTCACACGTATCTCCCACTTGACCATATGCCAGCATACGGATAGCTGCTGTACACTTTTGAAGTGTAGATAAGCCGTACCTTCCGTGAGCATTTTTTCTTTGTTGAAAGTATGGAACTTCAGCTCTTATGCGATCCACAATGCGAAGGAACAATGGTTTGTTCATACGAAAACGACGCCTAAACATTTCCGGAGGGTATGTAGCATGTTCTCTAAAATAGTCGTTCCATAGTAGACTGTGACCATCTTCTCGAAATCTTTAGATATAATTTCGTTGGGGGTGGTTGTTGGTTTCACCATTAACAAGTGCCTCCACGAGGTGATCAAATTGTTCGTCAAACACATCTTCAAAAGCCTCGTCTAACTCTTCATCTACGGCATCAGACGATGAGGAAGACATTGTATTTTGTTTTTTTTTGGAATGATGATTGTACTTTTTTCAGAAATTTGTTTAAGTGTTATAGAAAAAGATATAGAAGTTGATTTATTGTTTCAGTTGAGAAACAATTAAAGAGAGAAAAAAAAATAGAAGTTGATTTATTGTTTCAGTTGAGAAACAATTAAAGAGAGAGAAAGAAATAGAAGTTGATTTATTGTTTCAGTTGAGAAACAATTAAAGAGAGAAAAAGAAATAGAATCAAGTGTGTAGAAAAAGAGTTTGTTGCACCATTGCATAAATAAACAAGTTCATTGCACATTGCATAATGAAGTAGAGAGAAGTAGAGTTTGATGCACATTGCATAATGAAGTTCGAGCATAATTTATAGAGTTCAATACATTACATTACATTACATTACATTACATTACATCCGTGACTGAAACAAACAAGTGCAGTGAGTTAGAAAAGACTGCACTTTCCCGTCAATGAAAAATCAAGTGCATATACAAACAAAATACTGCACCCTCCCGTGAAATAGACACACACAATCCGTGAAAGAAGTAGACAAGCCAGTACAACAGTAAACATGAGTAGTACATCCGTGACCTGAAAAAGAAAATAGACAAGTCAATACCCATTTATCAAACAGGCAGTAAACATTTGCATATTTAATCCTAGATCAAACAAGTAAAACCAAGCAATCAAGTTAAACCAAGCAATCAGATTAAACCAAGCAATCAAGTTAAACCAAGCAATCAGATTAAACCAAGCAATCAAGTTAACTGACCAGATCAAATCATTTCAGTAATTAGTTTGTTTTTCAGAGACACTTCTATTTCAGAAAGTGTATCTGTTCGGCCAAGGAGACGCTGAAGGATTCTCTGCTTCGCAATGTTCTCTTTCACCACCAGCATGCCCTGTAACTGATCATAAGCTGCTTCATTCCCATGCTTCTTGCGTTTGGCTGCTTTGGAAGCCTTAACACCAGGTGGCCGTACCTCTTACATGTCAGGCTCCACCTCCACAGGTTCTTTCCTTTTCTCCATTGCACCATCTCTGGCCTCATAGTTTGATTTCCATTTCTGATCAAACCTTAGTTCCCTCCAGGCGTGTTCAAGTCAGAAGGGGTGCCCTTCATCGTTTTGGAAGATATCATGAGCAGCCTTCATGACGTCGTTATCGTTTTTGCCTGATGCCTGCTCCTTCAAAGCAGCCTCATAGCATCCCACAAACTTCCCGACTGCATAATTCACTCTTCCCCACCTCTGCTTACATTGACTGGAGTCTCTAGGAGCAAAGTCACCTCTGCTTGCATTGTAATACTCCTCAATTCTCTTCCAAAAGGCTTGTGCCTTCTGCTGGTTACTCAGTATGGGATCCTTGCTGGTGTTCAACCAAACACTGATCAGGATAATGTCTTCTTTGGTAGACCACTTTCTCCTTTCGACTGGTTTAGGAACAGGCGCAGGAACAGGAGCAGGGATCTGGGAGGTTAATCGATGAACAAACGGGCCAGGAGGATTCATTTTTGTTTTCGTTGCGGTTTCTAAGTTTGTTTGTGTTTTGAGAAGTGATTATCTATGTTTTTTAACTAGTTTTTACCTAGGAAAGCTAGTAACATACATTCATTATTTACCTAACACACAACTACCTAAATTAATTACTGTCCGAACACAACAACTAGTTCACAGAGCATTAAATTAGACATCAAATCACAGAGTTAATGGAAAAAAATTAAACTAAAATTTACTCTTAAGTTCTAGTTCAATTACTTCCTGACCTTAATAATTAGAACTAGAACTTAAGAGTAAGTTCTAGTTCAACTACACCATTTACACCAAATATTTTTTAAAAATACAGTTCGAGTCTTACTTAAGTTCTACTTAAAGCATTTACCTTTGTATTTCAATCGAAGCAGAGATTCTCCAAGTGAGTCACCTTCACCGTGAGGCTGTAAACCTGTTCCTGGCCATATGAACATAAAGAAAACCGTGTTAGTGACCAATTAGACTACGGTTAAGTAGAAATAATTAGACTAAAGATCACTAACCTGCAGTCTCTCAATCTGGTTAATGAGATTAGGCACCCCTTTGATCATCTGCTCAGCCATCTCCACCCGTATATTCAAGCGATGGATCTCCTCCTGGACACCTGCGACCCAAGGCTGACGATAATGGAGACCATCAGCCTTATTTAAAACACAAACAACCATCAGAATAAAGTTTCTCCAACTTAGTAAATATAAATCAAGTACGGACTTGCCTGATAGTTTGTGCACGTGAAGAAGCGCTTCCCATGAAGATAGTCGTGCTCCTCCTTACACCGAACCTCGTCAATCATCCTTCCACCACACGCACACCGACTCGGAATCCCGTGTTCCGAATCGGCGACCATTCCTAGCATCTCGATGTGCTTCATTTTCCTCTTTCTGTCTCTCATCTCTTCCGCGGGATCCATCTGCACCATAAATAGATAATATTAGAACCTATTTGAAAAACCCCAAATCGAAATCGAACCTAATTCAAAATCGAAATCGAATCATTAATAGAACCCTAAATCGAACCCTCATACGATCTACAACAATAAAAACTCGAATTAAAACCCTAACTTGAAAACCCCCAAATCGAAATCAAACCCTAATTCAAAATCGAAATCGAATCATAAATCGAACCCTAAATCGAACCCTAAATCGAACCCTCATACGATCTACAACAATAAAAACTCGAATTAAACCCTAACTTGAAAACCCCAAATTGAATTCGATTTCGATTTCCCGAAATCGATCCCAAAATCGCAAAACCGACGGTGAATAAACGCGATACTAAACCTGAGATCGTGTAGGAGATATTCCGGCGTCGATTTTATGGAGAAGATGACCGGAACTTGGCGTCGCACGAGAGATCACTTTGATCGCCTCCTCTCACGACAAACCCTAATTTTTCGAAGAGAAGAGACAATGAAACCTCTCTCCTCGAACCCTTCTTTCTTCGTAGTAAACACGCGAGAAAATTAACCAACCAGGCCTCGACATGCGTCGTGAACCGGTATCATATGGGTTCAGTGGGATGACCCCGTCTCGCGAATTCGACCCATTTAATTGTTTTTTTAATGCTCGGGCCTATGATACTGAACCCATGAACCCCCATTTGATACTCTAATGGACATGCCCTTAGTACTTAGGCTACGAGTCTACGACTTTCGGCATCTCAAGTTTAAGGTTTTCAGATGATGATTCCTATCAACCATATCAAAGTTCATAATATGAAAACCTCTTTTTATCCAACTAAAAGAAATGTTTTGTTGCCCATAACTGCATGATGTTACTTTCTAATAGGCTAATTAGCTTCTGAAAACAAGTTTTGTGGTTAAAGCTATTTGAATAAAAGTTATAGAAGGATAAGGGAGAGAGAAGAGAGTAGTACTCTTTAGGATAAAGGTAAAGGCTGGACTTCCATTGTGGCTCCTCTTCCAGCCTGTTTTACTTCTCATGTCTTTTTCATTTTACGCACATTTTTAGTAATTCTCTAATTAAATATTTACATTTAAATGATTATATAATTAGCATCAGTTAAGAAGAACACGCCGTGTTTGATAAAATATTCGATATACGAGGAGTTAAAGAAATTCCATTATCAATGTTTTTGAAATTTTTTTTGTTACTTCAATAGCATATGTAGGTTTGTATTTAAACTTTTTATAATACCATTTTTATTATATTTTTATCAGTTCCCATTTTTTCTTTTATTGTTACTAAAGCACCAAGTAACATATAATTATATCATGTTCATTATTTTCATGGCTTGGCTTGCATCATCCACATATGACTAACTTCACCAAGTAGAAGCGTGAAGACAAATTATTGTTCCCCCACTAATAAACATTCCTAACACTATCTTAGGATACTTAATTCTAAACCAACCCAATCAACGGCTTGCGTGAATCATTTCGCCCACTTTTCAAGCATCAAATTGATCAATTATTAGAGGTTTTAGATGCATTTCTATGTTAATTGGACCGTCCAAATTTTTCTTTAAGAAAAAATATCTGATAAATAGTAGATATCAAGTTGACATAAAGAAGAAAGATCCCAAGTGGTTCTTCCAAGGTATCAACACGGTACAATTTAATAATAACGCACACGGTGTAAAGTTTGACCCATCTACTAATGAGTTTTCTGGAAAGGAAAATGACTTTATTTTTGTAAGAAAAAAAAATCAACCATAAAATTAAATGAGAATATTATACTATGAATCAAATAAGTGACACCACCATGACGACATTTAATCACTAGTATAAGATTCGATCGTCGAACATAGAAGCATTACGTGTCTGGTAAATAAAAATAATTGTGTAAAAAATTCTTGTAAAGTGTGTTTCTATTAGTTTAAAGTTATTTTAAAATAATCATAAAATAATATATTTATAATCAATTTGTAATATATAAAGCATTAAAAAATTTTGTTGAGAAAAAGTTAGTGTGTAATTATAAAATTAATATATGAATGAAATGAAATACCGTTATCTTTCTATTTAAATTTCCAGCAGCGTCGTCTCTTGTTTTCGCCGTTGTTTCCTTACCTCTTTCTCTCTCCTTCTGCTCTGTATATCTTCTCTTTTCCCAATTCAATCGTTCCTAGAAAAGAAAAAAAAAAGATAAGTGAATCATCTTTCTTCATCTCTCTCAAGAACAGGTAAACACAACCTCTCTCTCATCCGCTCCTTCCTTTTCTCCTCTCTTCTCTGTTTTAATTTTCTTTTTTAACAAACTTTCCCCTCTCTTCTTTTTCATTTCTATATTTGTTTGGTTGCCGAGAAAGCGGAGGAAAATCTTCTGATTTTTTCTTCGCTTTTTATTACCGATCTTCTGGTTCCTGTTTTGTTCTTCCTTTTAATTTATTACCTTTTTTTTTAATCAATCGTCTTGTTTCCAGATTTTCGACGACCTTGATCGATTTAAAATTCTCAAGATCTATGGCGGAAGAACATCGATGTCAGACGCCGGAAGGCCACCGTCTCTGCGCTAACAACTGCGGCTTCCTCGGCAGCTCCGCTACCATGAACCTCTGCTCCAACTGCTACGGCGATCTCTGTCTTAAACAACAGCAACAAGCGTCCATGAAAACCACCGTCGAATCATCTCTCTCCGCCGTATCTCCGTCGTCGGAGATCGCTTCCGTCTCTTCTCCGGTGATCTCACCTCTCGTTCAAAACCCATCGGCTGAGCTAGAGGTAAAGAACGTTCCCGTGACGGTGACTCCGCCGCCGCCGCATACGACGGCGGAGGAGAAGCAGCTGAAACGGCCGAATCGTTGCACGGCGTGCAGGAAACGGGTCGGGTTGACCGGGTTTAAGTGCCGGTGCGGGACGACTTTCTGCGGCACCCACAGGTACCCGGAGGTCCACGGATGCACCTTCGATTTCAAATCGGCCGGTCGCGAGGAGATCGCGAAGGCGAACCCGTTGGTCAAAGCGGCGAAGCTTCGGAAGATTTGATCGGAGCCGTTCGATGTGTTGACTTTTCTGTCTTCATTTAAACGCGTCCGTCCACTACAAACCCGGATGGTGTTAGATTGATCTCAGCCGTTCGTCATGGGTTATTATGTAAAAGATATGTATTATCAAAGGACACGTGTCTCATGACACTTTCAACATCTTCATCCCAATTAATTTTCTTTCCCCATAAAGAAATAAGATTATTCGAGTTGGCTTTCTTTTGCGTGCAAAGTTATTCAGACAATATATATATATATATATTATGTTTTACTTTTTATATAGTATTTATTAAATACTTGAAATTAATAATCATATAATTTAAAGCTGACAATCTTACAAAGCCTAAAGGATTGCGGTTCTTAGCTAACAGCATCTCCAATGGATGCCTCCGTATATATATTTTTTTTTTGAATAACTGAATAATTTATAAGATATAAATGGCCTCAGATCCAAGTGGTAACACCATGAGAAAGGCAGGCCTTAGATAGGTTATCCACAGGCTCATTCTACTCCCTTGGAATAAAAGAAATACAACAGAAAGTAAAAGACGCAGAAATACATTCGATGTCCAACAGAATTCCATAAAAGTTCATCGGTTTTGAGACCGAATTTATCGTTTTGACAAGCGATAGTAAGTCTGATCGAAGCCAGATTTTGGTGATGCCGATATGTTGAGCGTGAGAGAGGACTTCCCTAACCGCTAACCTTTCGGCCATGAGAGCCGATGAAACTCGGTTTTAGAATTTGCATCCATCCAAGACAATCAAAGGAGAAGAAGAGTCGAAGATCCAAGCGAGACCCGCATCAGAGGATTCCTTTCTCCAAGCCGCATCGGTATTGCATGTAACTGTTCCGACCGGAATTGATTCAGGTCATCTTTGGATCTGAGTGTTCTTCGTTGCTTTCAGAGGAGGCTCCTGAGCTTGTGTCCATTTTCGAGCACCGACCAGGGCTTTGGAAGTAGTAACTTGAGCAGAGGCAGGGCGTGCTTCAAACAATAGTAGGTTTCTGGTAATATTTTCTTCTAAAATAGAGATTTCTATTATAGAGGATAATTGCTCCAATGTATACCTCTATAATAGAATTCCTCTATTTTAGAGGAAAATATAGAGGAATCCTACTTTTTCCTCTATATATAGAGATAGAAATAGCAAATCACTATATTTTCCTTAGGGGTGGGCGTTGGTACCCATTCGGATTCGGTTCGGGTCTATTCAGGTTTCGGATTTTCGGGGTCAAAGATTTCAGCCATATTCGGATATTTCTAAATTTTGGTTCGGGTTCGGTTCGGATATTTTCGGATTCGGTTCAGGTTCGGATAACCCATTTAAATTATTTTTAAAATTTTAAAATTTATTATATACTTTAAATTTTTAAATCTATAAACAAAATAATATATTACATATAAATTTGAATAACATATGTCAAAATACCTAAATTAAAAGAAAATCAATAGATATTTATGTATTTTGGTGTTCGAGTATACTTTAACTATTTTAGACATTTACTTTTGATTATTTGTATATATTTTAAGTATTTTGGAAAACTTAAAATATCTTACATATTATGGATGTTTTTAATATACATTACATATATAAATAATTAATCTATTTAGGCATATAAATCTATTTCGGATATATTCGGGTACCCGAAATACTTCGTTTCGGATCGGGTTCGGTTTCGGTTCTTTAAATACCAAAATTTTGAATCCGTTCGGATATTTAATCAATTTCGGTTTGGATTCGGTGTTACTTTTTCGAATCGGGTTCGGTTCGGTTCTTCGGATTTGGATTTTTTGCCCAGCCCTAATTTTCCTCTATAAATACATTGGAGCAAATCCACCTCTATAATAGAGTTTTTCTATTTTTAGAAAAAATATAGAGATAAAAATAGAGATGAGTTGGAGATGGTTTTAGTGCTATATGGATGTGAAATGTATTTAAACACACAAATTTTGAATTAGATAATTTCACTTTGATTTGAATCTTTTAGAATGTTATCAGGAGTGAAACAAAAAAAAATTATATATATACCAATGAACAACCAAATTCCCAGTACAATCTTATAAACCATACAGATGTATCGTAATATTAATTAACCAGAAAAAATCTTTGAAATATTTAGTTATATTGAAATGTAATGTTCTGTTAAAAATCGAAGTCGACATGATCTGAATAATCTTCTTTTATGAGTTTGGAGGTAACCGAAACAAAGATGTTTTATGCTATGGTGATTTAGAGTTCCTTTCTGAAACGATTTACAAAATAATGTCCTAGGGCTTTCGAAACCATACTTAATCAGCAATAACTGAGAAGTTGTCGTTGTTTCTATGCCACGACCAGCGTGCTCGTTTCTCATCTCCCATGTCCAAAGCTCGATTCACAGAATACTAACAATGGTGGAAACACGATTAATTTAGTATTAAATCTGAAGGTAATGTTCAATTCAATTAGTTATTTAGTCGAAACAATACTAATTTAGTATTATTTTAGCTCTCGTCCTCGATCAGTAGTTTCAGTTTCTTTGGTCCGAGTCCGTCTCATTGTTTTGCTTGATTGTCGATTGTGTTATCTCTATTGTTTTGGAAGTTCAGTTCATTTTCGTTGTAGTCACTGGTATGTAGTTTAGTTTGTGCATTTCCCTACAAATTTTCATTATAATTTTGTAACAAATTTGAAAAGTTAGTATGAAATTTAACATTTTTCCAAAAAATAATAATATTAACTTAGTATTAAAGTTTGAACCAATATTGAATTCGGTTCTTCTTAGTTGAATAGTTTTTTTTGTTCATTAGAGATATTATATCCCACATCGGAAATTCTAAGGGACCTTGAGTAATATATAAAGGGTTAGGGCCAATCCACTAATCACCAATTGGTTTTAAGTTGGAAGTCCATAATAAATCCGAATCTAACATTGTATCAGAGCCCAAATCCTAAAATACCTAAACCCCTAATTAATATTAACCATTCCCGACCGGATTTAAAGGTCGTAATTAACCCTTCCCGACCGGGTTTATAGGTCGTAATTAACTCGTTCGACCGAGTATAACTGTTTTAAAGTTCCGAGATTTCTGGCCGATAAGAGCCATCATCTCGAGGAGGGATATTAGAGATATTATATCCCACATCGGAAATTCTAAGGGACCTTGAGTAATATATAAAAGGTTAAGGTCAATCCACTAATCACCAATTGGTTTTAAGTTGGAAGTCCATAATAAACCCGAATCTAACACTTTTGAAAAAACACAAAACCATATAGTTGGACAATATGTAAATTGGATGAATAAATGTGGGAAGTGGGTGACATAAGATAAAGCAAGCCCTTCCCGATTGTCACGGTCACCGATAGTTATGTTCATTGGTCCACATGGGTCGGCGTTGTTGCTGAATAGCGGCTGCTGCATCAGCAATAATTTGCAATCAATAAAGTAGAAGAATCAAATCATAAAAAAAAAAATCATTTGCACATAAACAAAAAGTAAGAGAATCATTTTTATTTATTTAAAAACTAAGAATGTTAAACAAAATCAAATGTGGAAAAATGAAAATTAATGATCTTTTATATTTATATAAATGATCTTAAAAGTAGGATTTATTTTCTTTTCAGAACTAGATTTTTCAGTTGTTTATTTTTAGTGATAGATTTAAGCATATGTTCCAAGTGATGTTGCTTTTTATTCGAATCAGGATCTGCTTGAGATGCAAACGGAGAGAGAAGAAGAGAGTAAAGCTAAGAGACCAAATATTTTCATGTTCTTTTAAAACTTTTTAAGATGGAGATGAATGATACAAAATATGTGATTAGTTATTCTTACTGAACAGAAATGGATGTCTCAGGTTTTGTTTGTACGACTCGACAAGTCATTTGTTTCGGGTTTCTGAGTTTTGCTTGCCGATTTTTCCTTCTACCTATTATGTACTGAAACAAAATTATATAAGAACAAAAGTGAAAAGCCATTGCTCGAGTTGTTCAGGTTTCTCTAACCTTACAAAGAGCTTGACACAAAAATTAAAATAAAGAAGTGTTTGGTGAAGGCAAATATGATACATCATTTCCAATTAAATACCTTTCTAGGTAGGCATGGGCACCGAATGAATATCCAAAAAAATATTATATTTGTAATCTGTTCTGTCAACAAATAGTTACGTTTATTATATGTTCTAATCAAGAAAATTTTAAATATTCAGATAATCAGAAATCTGAAGTTTTTGAGATTACAGATTATCTGATTTGATTTAAAAATATTAATTGGATAAATAAAATAATATAGTACACTAAAATTAAATAAACATGCCACTATAATAAAATAAAAATAATATGATTAGGCCTGAAACTAATATTTTAATGCAAATCATAAAGCAAAACTAAATAGTTCAATATTGGCAAACCAAATAAGAAAATTCATATGTTAACATTTGGATTAATATTCAGATTTTTCGAAAATTTTCTAATCTAGAAAATTTTAAATATTCAGATATTAAGAAATCTGAAGTTTTTGAGATTACAGATTATCTGATTTGATTTTAAAAAATATTAACTGAATAAATAAAAATAATATAGTACACTAAAAATTAAATAAACATGCCACTATAATAGAAAAAAATAATATGATTAGGCCTGAAACTAATATTTTAATGCAAATCATAAAGCAAAACTAAATAGTTCAATATTGGCAAACCAAATAAGAAGATTCATATGTTAACATTTGGATTAATACAAAATTTAAATTAGGTTTACATAGAGGTGTCAAAATGGATAAACCAACCCAAACCAAATCATATCCAAATGGTTTTGAGCTTATATGAGTTAAGGATTTACCCAATCCATTTGACAAATAGTTTGGCTAAATCCATAACTCATTAAAGTTAATAAGTTAATGGTTTTAATGGTTTATCCATTAAAAGTACTATTATAGTTTGAATGGTTATCAAATAAAAACATATTATATTTTGGCTGAAAATAAAAATATTTTTTAGATATTAAAAAAATGGATTTATGGTCTTAATGGAAAATACAAACTATTTAGACAATTTTTTTTGTAATTTTAACCAAAAAATTATATTTTACTGTCTAGACAAGAAAATACAATTTTGATAGGAAAACTCGGTTTTACGGTTTTGGCAGGAAACTAGATTTTACAGTTTTGGCGGGAAAATTTGATTTTGTGATTTTGGTAGAAAAACTCGATTTTGCGGTTTTGGCGGGAAAACTCAATTTTGCGGTTTTGGCGGGAAAACTCGATTTTGCGATTTTGGCGGGAAAACTCGATTTTACGGTTTTGGCGGGAAAACTCGATTTTGCGGTTTTGGCGGGAAAACTCGGTTTGGCGGGAAAACTCGGTTTTGCGGTTTTGACGGGAAAACTCGATTTTGCGATTTTGAAGGAAAACTCGATTTTGCGGTTTTGGCAGGAAAACTCGATTTTGCGATTTTGGTGAGAAAACTCGATTTTGCGGTTTTGGCGGAAAAACTCGGTCTTACGATTTTGGCGAGAAAAATCGCTTTGTAGTTTTGGCAAAAAAAAACTCGATTTTTCGGGTTTGGTGAAAAATTCAATTTATAATTTCAATGAGAAACTTGATTTTATGGTTTTTTGCCAAAAAAATTAAAGTTTAATAAGAAAATAACTTATAATATGCATATCATTGAAAAATTTGTGTTGACAAAAAAATGTTTGAAAATTGGGTTACATTTAGTTTATTTAAATTGATTTAGAATAGATAAAAACTTGGTTTAATAATATGTGTTAAAATTTTGGAGTTTTAATATTTGATTTGATTTTATGTTAGTTATAATTTATTATTGGTTTGGTTATAGATTTTTTGTTTGGGTTAGATTTAGTTTATTAAAATTTAATTATACACACGTGAAAATAAATAAAATTTGGTGTAGTAAATTTGGTTAAGAAATTTACTTTGGTTAATTTTGTTTATATATTTGATTTAAGTTTATGTTTGTTAGAAATTCTTATTAGTTTGGACCGTTTGGTTATGGATAACTCATTATCGATTACAAACCAAACCATTTTTAACCCAATCCATCAAGTCCATTAACCCATTTGATCCATTAATCCATTTGTATCTAATTTCTCTATCCATTAAGATCAATGGTTTGGATTGACCCCTTAACTTTTATCCATTTTGACACCCCTCATTTACGATAACCCAAAGCTAAACTTTCTGAAAACAACTTAAAAGGAGTAAATGAACCAAATTTGTATTATAAGCTATAAATACATACATATCTAGAAATATAAGAAACATATCAGAAATTCGAATTTTCAAAATATATATTTGTAATTTGATTTGTTTTCAAAAATACTATAATTTACTATTTTTATCCTTTTACAGATATCTAGAATTTTTGGATTGAATCCACACGAGTAATAGACTAAATTTAGCGGTTAAAATGTTTAGTATTTCTAAGTACCGTATATAAAATGAAAGAACCTCTAGTAACATTGTCAAGGCAGCAGGGGCGCTTTGATTATAAATCTTTTGTTAAAATATTAAGAAAGTGGTGAAAATGTTTAATACTACATAGCCGGAGAAACGGTAAATCTAATTTGATCAGTCCTTGGGTCATTTATTACCACATCACTAGTTTATACCAGAAAATAGTACTTTCAAACTGTCTTAATAATTAAAATATTCAAAGGAAACAAAGAATTAATGAGTAAGATAAGTTCAGTATATAACAGACATCCATCTATCTTACAAACTAACAATGTTATAACCAAAACATAAGCAGGCAGTACTTGAATATATATATATATATATATATATATATATATATATATATATACTCATAATTTTTCCAAATACAAAATAAAAAAGCCTAATAAGAATGTGATTTTTTAAACAAAATGAACATTTCTTCTTTCTTCTACGAACAATCGGATGAAAAACAGAGACTATAATGTCTAATGGTATGATGGTTTAGAGCTCATCATGGGATTGACTTGCAGACCAACATGATGATGATGAGCTAAGGCTCTCGAGCCAGACTTCATCAGCAAGAAGTGTGTTGGAATCATTGTTTCTATGCCACGACCAATGGGCTCGTTTTTCGTCTATAACCTTCAATCTCCCATGTCCAAAACTCGATTCGCGGAATACCGATAAAGGCGAAGGAGGCTTCTGAAACCTATAATTCGAATGACAAAAAAAATTGGAAATTAAAAACCATTAAAAAGAATATGAGACTATGTTTAGATTAAATGATAGAAGGTGACATACGATGTAGCAAGGCCTTCTCGATTGCCTCCGTCACCGATGGTTATGTATATAGGTCCACATTGATCAGCATTGTTGTTATATACCCGCTTCTGCATCAGTCACAATTCGCCATCGATATAAGTGATAATAATTATCTTTACTTGAAAAAAAATGAAGATGTGTTCTTACAAAACGTTCGTAGGCATGAACATGGCCTGAAAAAACGACGTCGACTCGAGCATTAAAGAGCAAAGACTCCATAGCTTCCCTCATGCTCTCTCCTTCACCCTCGTGCGCCTCGTTCGTGTTGTACCAAGGCGCGTGCAGCAGCACTATCACCCACGGTGTCGTTTCCCGGTCAACCTTTTGAAATTGCACAAAAACAAAAATTAACAAAAAAAGACACTAATTGTTAAGAATTGATAGAAAAGTTTGAAATGTTGTGAATTTACATACTCATCTTACTCAGGGGAGTTAATGTTTTCTTTTCACGAGTTTTTAATATGTTGTTTTGTTATATACACATTTATTTTTTTCAAAAAAAAAATATACACATTAATATCTATTTTTATTTATATATATACCAACTTCTACTGAATATATTTATAAGAAAATTCTATGAATTTAATTTAACATAAATTATCATGATTTGATTTAAGACTCATTATCGTTGGTTAAATAAAAAATTTATCTGCAATTCGACATAATATTTTTAATTATAGATCAAAAGATAACTTAAAAAGACATTTTTTGTGAAAGTAATAAAATGATTGTGTTGTAAACATTGCATAATCTCCCAACTAACCTTTGCTAAATCGGCTTGGAGCCACTGATACTGATCGGAATCACAGTCAAAGTCAGTGTAAGACCCGAGCATAATCGTGTGGACACCGGCGACATCAAACGAGTAGTAAAGGTTGGACTCAGAGAGGCTCTCTGTGTAAGGCATGAGCCACCGGGAATTGTATGACTTGAAGGTTGTGTGTTCAATGATTGGGAAGAACTCTATCTCGTGGTTTCCCTGAGTAACCATCCAAGGACGCTTGCTCGCGAGTGGCTCCACCAGGCGGCCAAAGGAGTCCCAAAGTGGCTGGTTAGTGTCAGCGTAGGAGAGGTCACCGGGAAGTAGAAAGACGTCGTAGTCTTGGCTCTTTATCTGAGCCAATGTTGCTGCTGTCCATTCGGTTTGGCCTAGGTCGCCTTCAATTTGACATCAAAACCCGGTCTTTCATAAGTACACATGAAAATTTGGTCCTTAACCGGTATGAAACGGAACGTAATAGACTTAGATCAACCCTAATCTAAATCCAACCCGACATGGATTTAGTGTTTTGTAAGCATTAGATTCAACTCAACCAAATTTTTAATCTATGAATTTTCATGATTTTCTACATGGACATGAATATCTACGAAAACTTATATTATATGCTTATATAATTACAAAGTTATATGTTTGTTTTTCTTTTAAACGTGTGCCTCTTAAAAGCAATCAAACTCAAACCGGAAAAGCTGAGGACATGCATACCGTATATACTTTCTTGCACGGTTTCGTATTACGTATAAATTTGAATTTGTATAAATTCAGTCAAACACTTTTAAGAATTTTAAAAAAAAAACTACTTTTAAGAAAAATATGAGTTTCATAATTTTGCTTAAACTATTATACATCATATTTACTGGTTGAACTATCGTTGTATGTCTCTAGTTCAAACACAACCAATAGAAAATAGATCGAAGGAGTTTAAGGAATGTACCAACTATGGCGAACTCGACCGGAAAAGATGACGGAGGAGTCTTGAAAGAAAATTCAGGACCGTTGCAGCCGCACATGTAATAGTAAGTGGTGCTAGGTTCTAGAGGTCCGATCTTGACGTGGTGGATCTTGCCGGAACTGTAGAAGAAGTATTTGTAAGAAGTGGATTCTCCGGTGGTTTTTCTATCGTACTTTCCGGGGGCCTTACCGTATTCCACCACCGACTCCACCTTCTTGTCTTCCGTTATGTATGTTACTCTCATGTGGTCCTTACCCGCCAGTGATACGTGCACCTTCAATTTGTCAAATATTCAACACCAACACAAGCCTTTAGAAACAAGATTTTAAATGGAAAAACTTATGTCATCATAAAAGCAGGAAACATAGAAAATATTTGAATATTTTCTGTAAGTAGTATCTCATTAATAAGTATGATCTTGTGCCAAACAAAGATGAAACCCTTTGAGACGATGACAAAGTCAACAATTAATTGGGGTCTGTGTCGTAAAAAAAAGCAGAATATTGAGGATAAACATGTGAAATGTTGCAAAGAAAGGACAAAATATATGATAAATTAATTTAAAATATACACTAATTAGTTAGAAAAAAGGAATATAGACATAAAACCCAAAATTAAGTAACATCTTGTCTAGCGCAAAGTTGAGATCCAAGAAAGGGAACATGTAATGCAGATTAGTAAAAAATGAGTATGCAATGACAAATTCAACAACATAATATGGGGTTTGAGTCTTAATAACTAAAATATATATGTGATGCTTGAAGAACATAACAAAGGTGAGAAAGGGAATCATTCTACCTAAATACAAATTAATGCATTGACCTATACATCTCACATTCCTTAAAAATGAGGATGAAAAAAATCTTAGGAATTGCTAACAAAGAAAATGTTTTGAACTAAACATCTGTTGAGAAAGAGAGTTTAATCAAATAACCTGTTGTGGATCGGATTTGGAGCGGTCATGAGGGACAAAGACAATGGGACGAGGGGGCTCGCGGCTGAGTTCCGGCACATCGGCTTGAGACAAGAAGGGACAAAGGAACAAAAGAGTAAGACTAAGAAAGAGACCAAATATTTTCATCTTATTGTCTGAAAAGAGTTTAAGTTTGGTGAAGAAGAATGGATTGTTATTGAAGAGATCGGTGGATGAATTCAGGTGTGTTACTACTTTATATACATCTCTTTAGCCATCGCGTCAAGTTACTTCATTTCCTTTTATAAAGTCTTTTAGAAATCATATATATACGTTTTGTTAGTTTTGCTTGCAGCTTCCTTTATCTTTCCATCATTTAAAGAAAAATAGTTATAAAGTCAATGCGTGAATTGTTTAATGGGAAATTTGTTTTTTTAGCCCAAAAACCAGATATATTATTCGACTAGGCTACTTCCAAATTTGATCTATTTTTGCTTGTAATGCCCTTTTAATTGTATTTTTGAGCGTAGAATTGGCATTTCAAAAAAATTATCCTAATAGAATAATTATAGGTTAGCTCTAATAGAACAATATTAGTGTTTTTGGCCTAAAAAACTCTTTTGAGATAATCAATTTCTTTAATTTTTAGCTCAATTTCAGTTGGCAGCACCTCCTTAGTGGCTCCTTCATGAATCTTACCAATGTAAGAATTCACAATGTATGTATTAACCAAGTGTTCGACACTCAGTTCTCTTTGTTTGACCTGAATACTCAAAATGGATGAGTCACAAAAGATACAATAATCTTTTGAATAATCAAAAATTGTCAACAAAGAGCCATGTAAGGAGATTGAATCTTCTATTTCCTGCGGTGTTGAGGACGTGACTACCGAGGGAGAAAGACCTCTTGCCAGTAACTACCAAGATCAAACAATGCTCCTTTACGAGCACAACAACTTGAATGTTTGGCGACATGAAGGTGGACTGCATCCACAATCAAGTTTACAGCCTTGGTAGCAAGCATCTTGAGATAATAATTCGCCATTCTCTCTGATTTTTTCATTCTTCTTTTTTGATAATTGTAGTTAGTTGAAGGCCTCTCCCCTCTGTATTTAATTATCTCTCCCCACTCTTTTCTTTGTACCATTGTTATCTATCCCCACTCTTTTCTTGTATCAGATAAGTTTTATTCAAATCCATGCTTGAAAACAGACAACAAAAAACATGAAAGAGTTTTTCTACTTCAGTGAAAACATGAAACTGTAGATAATAATTCACCATTCTTATTGATTTTTTCTTTTTTTTCTTTTTTTGATAATTGTAGTTAGTTGAAGTCCTCTCCCCTCTGCATTTAATTATCTCTCCCCACTCTTTTCTTTATACCATTGTTATCTCTCCACACTGTTTTCTTTGTACAATTGCTATCAGAGAAGTTTTACTCAAATCCGTGCTTGAAAACATATAACAAGGAACATGAAAGAGTTTTTCTACTTTAGTGAAAACATGAAATTGTTTTTAGGCCAAAAATAGGTACATTGTTCCATTAGACTAATTCAAAATTTGTACTATTTTTGCCTATAATGCCTTTTTTATTTATACAAATAAATCCAAAATATATTTTTTTTTTAAATGAAAATATAAGAACTACTGATAAAATACTTATACCAAATTAGAAATCTACAGATAAGGATGAATTGTTCCGAAAAATAGGAAGAAAATATTCAGTTTCTATATTTGAAAAATTTTGATTTTTGCCCCAAAAAATATTAGGAAATTTTCAGTTTCCATATTTGGGGATTTCTGATTTTTTCACTTAATTTTAATTAGTTTAATTATTAACTTATATTTTTATATTTCACAATTAGTTTTTTTTTTTGTCAAATGGGATAATATTAGTGTTTTTTTGCCTAAAAAACAATTTTTCCTTGTTTAATTATGAGGTTTCCGTAATCTTAAAGAACTAGACCTGAGAATCCATGCCTAACGGTATTCCTTGCGTCATGTCGAAGATCTCTTGTATATTTTTTTCCATAAATTTGCATAATTCGCCTTAACTAGGATTTGAATCTCAGACTTTCTAATGTAGAATCATTAATGAACCATTAGTTAAATCACTGAACTAAGTGGATTTCCACGGACCTAAAACGTTTAATTTGACAATTTAAATATTCCCTTTAAATACAGTATCATCCAGAACTTTATATATTCGTATATATATCTGTATCGAAAACGTATCGACAGTAGCAAATTATTCTGTAGCATATCGCCAAGGTCGTAATTAATTAACCGAAGTCTTTATTGTGAACAATTAACATATGTTTTGTGTTTAATTATATAGCATTGAAGAAAAAAGGTACCAGTTAAGATGTATGATCGAGTTAACAGTGATGATTACCTTTAATTAAGAACAAGATATAAGATAAGAAAAAAAAAACAAGATATCTCTGGTTCGCACTTTGGACCTCAGTTTGTCGGCTTAGAATCTATTTGTTCATTAGGTGCTCTGTTTAGCTTATATTTCTGCATTCCGCTTCTTGTCAATTTTGTAGTTCTGCAAAAACTTAAAATTTGGTAATATAATTTTAACATTTTACCAAAAAAAAAACAAGATATAAAAGTTTAGTCAAATAGAAAAACAAGATATCAGATGAAAGAATACTATCTAGTTATATTTTTTTGGTAATCTATCTAGTTATGTATTGATATAAGTACTAATAGAATAATAATACAAAAGAGAGAAAAATGAAGAAAGGGGACCATTTTTATGTTTTAACGTCGACAGGTGAGTGATAGAACAAAAAGCCTCAAGACCACACACATATGCGAGTAATATGGTACCATTTTACATAAATCGTTGTACTATTAGACTTTACTATTTTGTTCTGTATCCGGCCGACATTAAACCACAATTTGCTGGAGACTCGTGTCTGAACACGGCACATCAAATTTTGATCCAATATGTTTCGTAGCTAACGGCGAGAATATTTATACAAAGGGACGAGCACGTGTCAAACAATGAACAGAAAAGAAAGAGTAAACAAGTAATCTGATGGAACGTGAGAAGATGAGAACATGAATCATGTCATGTGGCCACGTAGCTTAGTTAATATGGTACAAACGGATATGCTTTATGGATCTTCCCCAAGTCCAAATCAAAAATATGAATAAATTGATCTGTGTTTACGTACTTAAGATAAGCCGTGTACGGACATTGGAATCAAAAATAGTATATACCATTGTTTCACTCCACATCCTTTCCTATAACTTTTGACTACTATTTTCATATTTCTTAAAATACAATATTCATTTTTTTCTTAGTACGAAACTACTAAATGTCAAAAAGCTTTAGCAAATTTAAAACTTCTTCCTACTACTACTATGTAAAATGCCATCTTTTTCTATGCTGCAATGGTTCATCTAGGTTGGGCAATCTGAAAGTTTATAGGCCCATTAAACTCTCTATAACCCAAACGATTAGATATCAATCTAAAAAGAGATGTTACAAGCCCAATATTGTCTATGTGAAATTCGATGCCTATACCAATTTATTTATAGAACTAATGTATGTCGAAGTTATCAAGCTTTAAAACTCGGTTGTTTAAATGTTCAATTAAACTATCGAGAAATTCTTGAGTTCACCCCTAGTTAAACCTATAGGTTCACCAACCAATGAAAATTGGTTATTTCATATGCAGATTTTTTCAAAAAAGAAACAGAATATTTAGAATTTACTTTTTAAAATAAAAGAATAAAAAATAAATAAAAAATAGTAGTAGCTGGAAAACAATTTTTTTTTAATATTATTAAAACCGTTTATACTAAACTCTAAACCCTAAACCCTTGGATAAATTCTAAACCCTTGGATAAACTCTAAACCCTTGGATAAACTTTAAACACTTGGATAAATTCTAAACCCTTGGGTAAACCCTAAACCCTTGGATAAAGAGATATTCCAAGGGTTTAGAGTTTACCCAAAGATTTAAGATTTACCCAAGGGTTTATCCAAGAGTTTAGAGTTTAGTATTTAGGGTTTAGGATTTAGCGTTTAGGGTTTATTATGAACAGTTTTAATAATGTTAATTTTTTTTTCTTTTTGACAGCTATTACTATTTTTATTTATTTTTTATCCATTATTAAAATTGTTCATAATAAACCCTAAATACTAAACCCTAAATACTAAATCATAAACCCTTCGTAAACCCTAAATCTTTGGGTAAACTCTAAACCCTTGGAATATTTCTTTATCCAAGAGTTTAGGGTTTACCCAAATGTTTAGGGTTTAGTGTTTAGGGTTTAGGGTTTAGTGTTTAGGATTTAGTATAAACGGGTTTAACAATATTAAAAAAAAAATTTCCAGCAACTACTATTTTTTATTTATTTTTTATCCTTTTATTTTAAAAAATAAAATTTAAATATTCTATTTTATTTTTTGAAAAAATCTGCATATAAAATAACAATTTCTCTTTGGTTGGTGAACCTATAGGTTTACTTAGGGGATAAACCCAAGAATTTCTCTAAACTATCAAGTCAATGAGATGTCAAGTAAATAGGTCCGTCTAACTCGGCATTAATGCAGCTGATTAATTGACATAAACTTCCGTTAGAAACTTATATAATAATAAATACAAACAAAAAACCATTATAAATAATAAAAAATAAAATATTCAAAACTGAAGTAAAAGGACCCAAAAAAAAATAATTGGCAAACTAAGCGGCGATTTAGTTAGTCTTAACTCTAAAAAGGATGTTGAACAAAAAAAGAAACTCTAAAAAGTTTGGGAAATTGCACCCTATAACACCAAAAAAAATTATAATTCACTATCTAACTAAAATCTCACCCTCTCTCCTCTTTTCTCTTCCTATCTCTCTCTACCTTCTCTCTACAAAACTAATTTTCCTTTTTTTCTTAACTATTTCACAAATAAGCCCAGAAGGTTTTGATGTTTTGAATAATATGCTTGAGGAACATTTTAAAACATAAAACTTTGCGAAACACAGTGAGAAGATGTATACATTTGCTTGTGGAACATTTCAAAACATATAAACTTTGCAAACTACTGCGGCCGCTGCAACTATGCTGGAACTTACAACGAGAAGAAATTCCTTAGTAAATGTGGTCAATCTTCTCAAATATATACAGCTATCAGTGCCGGTCCTGAATAATTTTAGACCGGAAGCAATTTAAGAAACAAGGCCTCGTAATATGCAAAGCAAGAATATTTTTATGTCAAAAGCATTGACTGGTAATCGAACCCAGCACATATACATTTTTTCTTGCTTCATTAACCACTAAACTACCTAGGGGATTTGAAAATAAATGGCCAATTATTTAGTAAACTAAATGAAGGCCGGAAGCCTAAGCTTCCATGGCTTCCCCTCAGGGCCACTACTGACAGCTATTTACATAACACAAATTCAGCGGCAACTATTAGCAATTACCCTGCTTATGAACACCATTTCAATTTATTTTGCATCATCTTCCCAATCTTTTGAATAAAATATATTTCTTTCCTTTTGAACTCTAACCGGCTGTACATGTACGAGCAAATACGACATTAGTATAAGTTATAGAAAAGAGGGCACAAACTTAAAAGTTCTGTCCGAATAGTATATCAGTTTTACCCTCTATTTTAATTCATACTTTTTTGTTCATTTTAAACGTCTTTATTTTGACCGAGTACGTATTTCTTTTACTGCTTTGTCAATTATGTTTAATACCTCAGATCGTGAACGATTATGATCATAAAAATATAAAACCACCACCACAATATTATAATTTGCTTCAGATCTGAAAGTTATTGCTCATTAGGACAGTGAATAAGCTAGCTAAGTAATGTACTAAAAATAAAATCTAGATATGGGTGTATGTACCTCTGAGTCTGTGCCAAAGACGATTCTTTTTCAGTACAGCTTGGATACCAGAAGATCTTAATTACAAGATAACAACAACAACACACGTGTTTCCCGTTTACCTATTCATAACCAAAATTTTAAAACTCATCTTTGTTATCTACATTTACGGAAACCGACAAAGAAGAACCATTCCATTAACCCCCTTCCCATCCTTTAATTAATTAATTAAACATTTCATTTAAATCTAATCCTAATTCTTAATTATTAAATAAACCTTTCTCTTCTTTCCTTAACTCATAAGCCTCTCTCTCCTCCTCCTCCTCCTCCTCCTCCTTCAACAGTCAATAAAGCATCGTGCTTTTATTTTTTACGAGATCTTCTCTGTAATCTAGGGATCTTAGTCATAATCATGAATCAGGGGAAGCTTGGGTTTTTAACTCTCTCGTTTCTTCTGATACTGAGCGTAGCGTTGGGTAGATTCGTAGTGGAGAAGAACAGCCTCAAAGTCACGTCGCCGGACTCGATCAAGGGTATTTACGAATGTGCCATTGGGAACTTTGGGGTTCCTCAGTACGGTGGTACATTGGTGGGAACCGTCGTGTATCCCAATTCGAATCAGAAGGCTTGTAAAAGCTACAGCGACTTCGATGTATCCTTCAAGTCTCGGGCTGGTCACTTACCCACTTTTGTTCTCATCGATCGTGGAGGTTCGGTTTGTTTCCTCTCAATTGGATTGCTCAGTTAGTTTTATAGTATCTGGAAAAGATTCAATTTTTGGTCATAGTATTAGGGATAAAGCTTCCCTTTTTGCTTATAGTATGTGAAAAATATTCAATTTTTGGTTATAGCATCTGATAAATATTAGTTTACAAAAAAAAAGCATGTGGTAAATATTCCATTTTTGCCTATAGTATTTGGAAGAGATGCAATTTTGGTTTATACTATCTGGAAAAGATTCAGTTTTGCTTATAGTATCTGGAAAAGATTCAGTGTTTGGTTATAGTATTTGAAAAAAAACACAAATTTTGGTTATATTATTTGAAAAGATTCATTTTTTGTTTAGTATGTGGAAAAGATTCACTGTTTGCTCATAGTATGTAGAAAATATTCAGTTTTGGTTATAATCTATGGAAAAAAATCTATTTTTAGCTATAGTATGTGGAAAATATTCAATTTTTGCTTATAGTATTTGGACAAGCTTCAATTTTTGGTTATAGTGTGTGGAAAATATTCGATTTTGGGTTATAGTATTGGAAAAGATACATTTTTTGTTTATGTGTGAAAAATATTCAATTTTTAATTATAGTATGTATAAAAAATACAGTTTTTGGTTATAGTATTTCCGAGATGTTTAGTTTTGGTTATAGTATTTTGGGAAATGTTTCTCTGTTTTTGGAACTGAATGTGTGTTTCTTATTGTGAATACAGACTGTTTCTTCACTTTGAAAGCATGGATAGCTCAACAAGCTGGAGCAGCAGCGATTCTCGTAGCTGACAACAAAGCTGAGCCATTGATTACAATGGACACACCTGAAGAAGACAAATCAGATGCGGACTATCTCCAAAACATCACCATTCCTTCTGCTCTCATCACCAAGTCCTTGGGAGACAGTTTAAAGTCTGCTCTCTCCAAGGGCGACATGGTGAACATGAAGCTGGACTGGACCGAGTCCGTTCCACACCCCGACGAGCGTGTGGAATACGAGCTCTGGACTAACAGCAACGACCAGTGTGGGAAGAAGTGTGATACTCAGATCGAGTTTCTCAAGAACTTCAAAGGAGCTGCTCAGATTCTTGAGAAAGGAGGACATACTCAGTTCACGCCACACTACATCACCTGGTACTGCCCTGAGGCTTTTACGCTGAGTAAACAGTGCAAGTCCCAGTGTATCAACCATGGGAGGTACTGTGCGCCTGATCCTGAGCAGGATTTTACTAAAGGGTACGATGGGAAGGATGTTGTGGTTCAGAATCTACGCCAGGCTTGTGTTTATAGAGTGTTGAACGAGACTGGTAAGCCGTGGGTTTGGTGGGACTATGTGACTGACTTCGCCATCCGGTGTCCAATGAAGGATAAGAAGTACACTAAGGAGTGTGCAGACGAGATTATCAAGTCCCTTGGTGAGTATATTGCTTCATGACCCTATGGTCTTCGCTCCTGTGATATCAACTATCAGCTCGTAATGGCTAATCATGGATTCTCTGTCTGTTATATGCATTCAGACATTGATCTCAAGAAGGTGGACAAGTGTATCGGAGACCCTGACGCAGATGTGGAGAACCCTATTCTTAAAGCAGAGCAGGAGTCACAGGTTGGTCTTCCTGTGACCAATTGGCTCTAAGCTTCTCTCTACTATATCTCTGGTTTCACATTTGCCATGTATTCTGAAATGAGTCTGTTTCAGGTTGGCAAAGGTTCCCGTGGAGACGTGACTATACTCCCAACTCTTGTAGTGAACAACAGACAATACAGAGGTATTGGAGAACACTCTGACTTGTCAGCATTCAACTCTCTTTTTTTTTTCTAACCTCAAATATCTTTCGTGGGATTAGGTAAACTGGAGAAAGGGGCAGTGCTAAAAGCTATGTGTTCAGGCTTTCAAGAGTCAACAGAACCAGCTATATGTCTAGCTGAAGGTTCACAATTTATTTTCAGATATCTTGTTTCTTGTAAAGTTTTGTTGACATTGAGTGAGGACATCGTCTTGAGATAAGTTTCTGGTTTTTTTCTTTTTGCAGATTTAGAAACGAATGAATGTTTGGAAAACAACGGTGGGTGCTGGCAAGACAAAGCTTCCAACATAACTGCATGCCGGGTACCATTTGGCCTTACCGTTTTATCTCTTTTCCAAACTTTTGGTGTTGTTGTTGCTACTAAGACTGATTACTCTTTGTTTTGATCTGAACTGGCATTTTAGGATACGTATAGGGGAAGATTGTGTGTGTGCCCTACTGTTCAAGGTGTTAAATTTTCTGGTGACGGTTACACTCACTGCAGAGGTATTAGCTTGACAAATTTTGTATGGAAGTCATGATACAAACTGTGGCATGGTCATTCTATTTCCTATGTATTGCCTGCTCTCAGTTCTCAACGTTTTTTTTTTTTGGTAGCCTCTGGAGCTTTGCATTGTGGTATCAACAATGGAGGATGCTGGAGAGAAACCAGAGGCAGCTACACTTACTCTGCTTGCGTAGTAAGTATTTCCTCTTCTTGCTCAATGTCTAATTCTTGAACAATCATCTTTTTAACCAACCTATAGTGAAACATCTTTGGTTTTCCAAATGGATTTTTCAGGATGATCATTCAAATGGTTGCAAATGCCCACTTGGGTTCAAGGGTGATGGAGTAAAGAGCTGTGAAGGTACCTGTTAAGGAAACTTTTTAGTAGCATCTATATTCATGCTGTCTACTTGCATATAGAACTAAACCGTATTTTTTTGATTAAATGTGTTAGATGTGGACGAGTGCAAAGAAAAAACGGTTTGCCAGTGCCCAGACTGTAAATGCAAAAACACATGGGGAAGTTATGAATGCAGCTGCAAGAATGGTTTGCTCTACATGCGAGAACACGACACTTGCATAGGTAGACAAAACAGATCTTAATCCCCATAGTTAATGCGGAGTCATTAATCAAGCTTGATGAGGCTTTTGAATATGGTGAAATGTGTAGGTTCAAGCAAAGTTGGAACTACAAAGCTCAGCTGGAGCTTTTTGTGGATTCTTATAATCGGAGTGGGTGTTGCAGGTCTTGCCGGATATGCCGTCTACAAATACAGGATCAGGGTATGTTTCTCTCCTTGCCATAATACATATATGAAGATCTAGCCATCTAGATAGATGTATTGAGTAACAAACAATTGTGCAGAGTTACATGGATGCGGAGATAAGAGGTATCATGGCACAGTACATGCCATTGGAGAGCCAACCCACCCCAAGTGGTCCTCATATGGATATATGAGCGAAGTTGTCAACACAAACCAGGAGACTCTCTTTCCACGGGAAGCTTTCTTCTGTGTTTCCATGTAAATGAATCCAATAGACGTGAGAGAAGCCACACAAAAATAATAATTTAAGTGTATCTGCTCTTTTTGTAAGGGGTGTGGATTTGCACTTTGCAGATGGAATTAACTCTTTTGTCTGCATTACTCTTGCAATGTGTAAAATAAGACATAAATGGATGAATAAATGAGTAGGAGAGTTTGCGTCTATATACTACTGAAACAAAATAAACTTTGCTAGATGTGGTTATACTTTCTCCAACTCCACTCTGTGTTTCTCAATCTGTTCTTTCACTAGCTTCTGTGATTCTTGGATAAGCCTCGAGTGCTTCTTTATAAGCTCCTCTTTCGTCTTAAGCTCTTCCTCCATGACTGCAATCTCCTGTTAAGAACACAACAGAAACTGATAAGACAAATATGTGTTTGGAGTTACTCTCACATTGGTGAGTTGTTAGAAACTACTAACCTTCCTAAGACTTTCAGCTCTTGTGGGCGCGTGATCTTCTCGTTTCAATCCCATGAAATAAAGCTGAAGCTTTTTAGCAGCTTCCATGAAATCCCTGGCGTGACGTTCAACATCAACTGCAATGAGAGGAAATAAAAAGACATTAGCTTATAAAGCACATCATCATTGATCAGCAGGCAAGCAAGTGAACTAAAATGATCTATTAAGTAGAGATCATAGGTTAAGCAAGTGAACTAAAATGATATTCTCTAGCAGAAAGAAACAGACAAACTTCCAAACTGTAAATCAGCAAACAAGAAGCCATTGCCTTTCTTACACTCAAGAAAACTCTGAACTAAGGAGTAACAGTAAATAGTATGCAATAGCACAGACCAAACTAAGAAGAAAGAAATAGACAACTTCCAAACTATAAATCACCAGACAAGAAGCCCTTGTCTTTCTTACACCCAAGAACTAACAACAAGTTACAGTAATAGTAAAAGAGTATGCAATGGCACAGACCAAACCAAGAAGAAAGAAACAGACAACTTCCAAACTATCAATCACCAGACAAGAAGTCATTGCCTTTCTTACACCCAAGAAGACATCAAACTAACAGTGAGTTACAGTAATAGTATGAAACATCACAGACCAAACCCTAGAAGTGAACTGGGATTGATTATACTTAAGAAAGTTAACTTATTATACTAAAACTTGAATTACTTCTCAAAAGGCTAAGACTTTGAGAATGGTGAAGGGAGATGGATCGAGAGATAAGAAAAGAGACTAACTTTGATGAGAAGGATGAGGAGAGCGGTCGATGGCTTGAAGCTCTCTAGCGGGTAAACATGGGAGCAGTGCAGCTTCCAAAGCCGTGACGCAAGCCATAATGTCCTCAATCTCGTGGTTCTGATTGTTCGACGGCGTCTCCGGTGATGTGATTCCCGGAAGACGGTCAGACGGCGACGGGGAAGGGTCAGAAGACGGCGGCGGTTGCGGCTGATAATCCATTGCGCCGATCTCGGTCGTTCTCTCTCTCTCTCACTGGTTAATGGCCTTCTTTTTTGTTTTAATCTAGTGAATCCGGGAAGGACTGGGCTTATTACTGGGCCTAGTTAATCACATTTTTAACTGTTCGGACCAAAAATACATGTGTTCAAATAACAAACAATCTGGTTTGAATATTTTCTTATTAATTATTTTATTTTATAATAATGCTACAAATATCTAAATATATAAAAACCTATTTTTGAGAAAAACGTTTTCTTTTCTATTTTACTAAATAAATTTCAGTAAAAAGACATTTTTATTCATACCATTGACCAACTGTAATAGTTAACTGAAGCTGAAATCCTCTATATATTATTTGAGGAGCATTATTAATATTTAACCTTTACCTCATGTGTTATTAACAATAATGCCATTTCTTATGTGGCAACACCACAATCAATCTCACATCATATATTTAAAAACCCTCTTCTTACTAGGCTAATTACATGTACTGCCATTGTTCATTTAATTGTAACTTAAAATTATATATTACATGCTTCCTAAGTGACTGTATCTCCTCCTTAGCATCTGTCTCATACCGTTTTAATTATTACATTCACGAAATCTGTTTATCATATTCCAAAAAAAAATACGATTTATCATAGACCAATTTTCGGTTTAATGACATTATTCTCTCCGCACGAGGAATTCTTCAACCCTTTATCTACTATATTATCATTTTATATAAAAATGTATTAGCATAATATAGTGGTCATTTGTTGATCATTTGTTATCAAAACATAACCAGTATTGATTATAATAAAGCTAACCATTACTATCTCGGCAAGAGGTGATCTCTTTCTATTCTATCAGTATTTTATATAAGATCATGGCAACAAAACATAACCTATTTAAATAGTTAACTTTAAGGAATTCAACAGCCAATAATACCATGTATACAGACTACTATAATGTCTTCTGCGAAACTATCATGTATACAAAACACTAAAATCAAAATGGCAGTATATAATTATCATCGGTTTATCATATTCCCAAAAAATATATAAGAAGTCATGGACCAATTTTGAGAATAATGATATAAACATTATTATCTCAGCACAAGGAGCTCTCTAACCTCTTTTCTACTATATGATCATTTTTACATAAAATTGTATTAATACAATATAAAATACCATTTTGAGAATATATAATGATATAAACATTACTCTCTCAGCACGAGTAGCTCGGTTTAACAAACTGAATTCGGTTCTAACAGACCGAATTTAATTGAATTCGTCAATGTATAAAGAGTATGGGATTCGTGATTCGGAATTTAAGAGTGAATATTCCCTCATTATTGATTGTATAGTTTTTTTTTATATTTGCGGAAATGTGTAAAATTGCTTTGACAACTATTATTTCCTAAACTATATAGTTTTAAATTCTAAGACACGTTTTGAGCAAGATAATTCCTTTAATATGGCGATTAGAACTATTATTTCCTTAATTTTGGCCAAACACATAAATTTTGTATATGTAATTTACTAACATGAAATCAAATCGCCATAATGATATCAATATTCAATAATTAAATTTACTAACTTGGGCTCCAATGCAAATATAAACTTGCCGTAATGCATGTATTCGGTAATAAATCAACGGAGCAAAAAAAAATCATACATTAAATTCTTAATAATGTAAGTTAATTACATATACAAAATTTATGTGTTTGGCCAAAATTAAGGAAATAATAGTTCTAATCGCCATATTAAAGGAATTATCTTGCTCAAAACGTGTCTTAGAATTTAAAACTATATAGTTTAGGAAATAATAGTTGTCAAAGCAATTTTACACATTTCCGCAAATATAAAAAAAAACTATACAATCAATAATGAGGGAATATTCACTCTTAAATTCCGAATCACGAATCCCATACTCTTTATACATTGACGAATTCAATTAAATTCGGTCTGTTAGAACCGAATTCAGTTTGTTAAACCGAGCTACTCGTGCTGAGAGAGTAATGTTTATATCATTATATATTCTCAAAATGGTATTTTATATTGTATTAATACAATTTTATGTAAAAATGATCATATAGTAGAAAAGAGGTTAGAGAGCTCCTTGTGCTGAGATAATAATGTTTATATCATTATTCTCAAAATTGGTCCATGACTTCTTATATATTTTTTGGGTATTTTATTAAATTTCTTGAAATCCCTAAATTTTTGCAAAAATATTTTTTGATTACAAAATTATCATAAATGGTGACATATATTAAATTTGGAAATTTATATAATTCTTTCCAATTAAGTTTAAAGCGAATATCTTTTTTTCCTTAGTTTCCGCCCTATGCATATAATACTTTCTATAATTATCTGAAAATCTACGATTATAAATAATACTTTTTATTACAACGCACATAACCAATTAATATCATTTTTTTCATTGTAAATTAATAGTAGCTTAACATAATCTTTTAGTCATATTTTAATTGGCTATGTGTGTTGATATGGACGATAATATCAAATCCGGTAGAGTTTTTATAATGTTATATGAAATTAATAGGATAGTAAGATATCAATTGATAGATTTTTGGCTATATATATGATTCATATTTTTATAATATTAAATTTCTTTACGACTCTAAATTATATATGATATTTTTAGGGACTGAAAATATAAATGATTCATAATTTTGTTCTTTTATAAAACTTTAGTACATGAGATTTATTTTGATGAATATTTTTTTGTATTTTATGGGATACATGAAATTTATTTTAGGATACACAATATAAATTGTTTTATATTGTAATATCAAAATGTTGTATATAAAAATTTATGAGCAATCTTGAAAATTATAAAATACATTTAAAAATAATAATTCCATATAAATTTTTTTGCAATCCCTAAATTTTTGCAAAAATACTTTTTGATTACAAATTATCATAAATGGTGACATATATTAAAATTGGAAATTTATATAATTCTTTCCAAGTAAGTTTAAGGAGAATATCATTTTTAATATGGACTTCCTTAATTTCCTCCTATATAATACTTTCTACAATTATCTGAAAATCTACGATTATAATCATATACAAAATTAATATGATAGTCGGATATATATAGTACTGATAGAATTTTGATTTTTGACTATATATACAATTCATATTTTATAATATTCAACTTCTTTACGATTCATAAGTGATACATGACATTTTTTAGGGACTGAATAAAAGATTCATAATTATGTTCTTCTATAAAATTTTAGTACATAACATTTATTTTGAATAATAATTTTATTATTTTATGGGATACATGAAATTAATTTGGGACTGGAGAATACAAACTGCTTTATATTATAAAATCAAAGTCGTATATAAAAAAAATTATGAGCAATCTTGAAAAATTGTAAAATACATTCAAAAAGGAATTATATATTAATTTTCTTTCAATCCCTTAAATTTTGCAACAATACTTTTGATTATAAAATTATCATAAACAATGACAGACATTAAATTTGAGAATTTATATCATTCTTTTTTATTAGATTTAAAGAACTAACTAATTTTAATGTGGAATTCCTTAATTTTTGCCATATGTATATAATACTTTCTATAATTATCTTGAAATCTACAATTATAATCCTACACGAAATTAATAGGATAGTCTTATATAGTCACAACTGATAGGATTTTGACTATAGATATACAATTCATATTTTTATAATATTCAATTTCTTTACGATTCATAAATGATACATGCCATTTTTTAGGGACTGGAAAATATGATTATAAAAACTTTGGTATGTGACTTTTATTTTTATTAATATTTTTTGTATTTTATGGGATACATGACATTTATTTTGAGATAATATAAAATGTTTAATATTGTAAAATCAAAATGTCGTATATAAAAATTTATGAGCAATCTTGAAACATAATAAAATACATTTAAAAGAATTCCTATTAAATTTCTTGCAATCTCTTAACTTTTCAACAAAAATTTTTGATTACGAAATTATCATAAATGGTGACATGCATCATTTTTAATGTAGACTTCTTTAATTTTCGCCCTATACATTGTCTGGAAATCTACGAACAATAAGGGATTTGCAATATTACTTTGTGGCAACATCTAAATTTATCAGGTGATGAGAAAAGAGATCGAATCCAACATCCGAACGTAGCCCCTGATCTCGTGTCCTATTGAAATTTTTAGTAAAACACTCTTTATAAATAAAAGATAAATCAAAAGAAGCTCATAATAGATATTAAGGTTGGATAAATAGCCTCTTTTACAATTTTGAGTCCTAATAAACCCACTAAAATTACTTCAATTTATTTAATTTTTTTGACAATTTTTATATACTTTAAAACCAGTATAATTTTAATGAAATATAACGATTTAACTTCGATAATAAGACAATTATTGTTTGTCAACTATAATAAGATTATCGTTATCCGGATACTTTAGTAAACTTTTTGTTGATTGAAAAATTCAGTAAATTTTTAATTTCAAATTGATTTTCCTTGCATTAATCTGTATATCAAAATTACTTATACTAATCTATTTCATATATAATATCTCTTTTATGTTTTCAATATCTATACATTAAAATTTATAATTTCTTTTGGTCTATTCACCCCGCGCAGGGCGCGGGTGATCACCTAGTTAAAATTATTTGGTCAACAAAGTCGGTTATCTTCTACAATGAGCGTAGTACAACGAATTTGGAAATGTCCCTAATCACACCATGTTCGAAACCTCCATTGAGATAAATTGTGCATATATAGAAATATGGGATACCTCGCATGTTTTGTCTCTTGGCTTCCGGGATTAGTCGAGTTTATGGACCCGGATGGTTACCCCAAAAATTGTTGGAGCCAATACAATGAAAGTTGAAACATTTTTCATTTCATAAGAATGTTGGTATTATATTTGTTTGGTGATTTAAATGATTTTTGTTATAAATAAAAGGAAACTGATATGTATTGCTTCAGTCGTACAAATATAAGAGGAGGGAGTACATATTTATAGCAATCAGAAAATATTAAACAATGACATCAGTCGGTGACTTGGAGGAGAAGTAATAATATAAAATGTTAATGGATAGTCATCTAAACTATTATCTCATAACAATTTTCAATTTTTAATTTATACTCCCTCCGTTTCAATAAGATTCATGTTCTAGAAATTTTTTTTGTTTCAAAAAGATATATTTTTTATGTTTTTAATATATTTTTTGTCAACTAATAATTAAAAATTATGGTTTTCAAAAACATTAATTACATTTTTTGAAATCTTATTGGTTTAGAAATATAAGAAACATAAAATTATAAAAAACTATAAAGTAATAACTATGTTTTAATATGTTTTCTTAATAAGTGTGAAAATCATATAATATGTATTATTTTGAGTATTTAAATCCTTTTATCTATGCAAAATATTACCCGCTTGAGTTTCCGTAACAATCACCAAATCCACAACACACTACGTTTACAGGTTTTACAAAAGCTGAACATACAGGATTTTTGCTGTATGTGTCATGACCTCCATACTAAAACAGAGTTGCCCCACCAACAAGCTTTTGAATATGCATCACACCAATCATTATATGCTAACTAACTAATAACAGTTTGGCTCACCCCATGTGAACCATAGTCAAGATAAAATCACATTATCTAGTTTTATGAATAGCGTTTACAAGTATCCAATCAGGTTTCATCAACCACAACTTATTTCAGCATAGTACGTGCAAACACATTGCTAAACATATCTTTTTTTTTATTGTAACGTAATAGAAAAATGGTTAACCTCTCCATCTTTCTCCTCAAATCTTAGCGGCAAAGGAGATACCTTGTTTGGTAAGATCGTCGAGGCTCTCTGCAACAGGTCTAGCTTTAGCGACTTTAGCCAAGGCTTTGTTCTCATCACCACTACCTCCTTCCATGAATGCTCCAACCACTTTACCATCTTGAACCCAATACGCTCCAAATCTTGGTTTTGGGCTTGATGGGTTGCTGTCTCCAAACAAGACAGAGTCTCCTACGTTGTCTCCATAAAACTGCCATGAGAGATCAAACGAGCGGGAGTAGAAGAATGGGAGGTAGTCGTATTCCTCCACCGCTCCACCTCCCTCAGCCGCTTTGATCGCCTGCAAACAATGTATCACATATATGAGGATTTTATAAACGAGCTCTTCAGATATAAATGTAGCGTTTCAGACATTATCAGGCTTGTTGTATTCATCCTCTTACCTTAACAGCTTGCTCTGCTGATTTGCGAGAATGGTCAACATGCTCGACCCTTCTCATGTCTCCATACATTTTCAAGGGGAAAGTGGCAACGTCACCAACAGCGTAAACATCAGGAACACTTGTTTTGAAGAATGCATCGGTCTGCGTGAAATGGTTAAGCGGGTTAAAAAGATCCAAATCAGAATGGTACGGGAGAACAAGAGACGCACACAAAACACATAGTTTACCTTAATTCCACCTTTGTCTTCTTCGACCTGTCCCTTGAATAAGGCTGTCAATGGTTTCGCACCAACTCCAACTATCACAATGTCGGCTTCTAGTGACCTTCCATCCTTGAGCTGTACTTCATTCACCTGGAGGAGAAGAACAAGTGAGACATTTGCACCGAGGCAAATTGGAGAAACTAATTAATTTAATGAACCAACATGCGTTTTTAGAATTATTGGTTTTACTATCTTCAAACCAAAATATTTCTAACCAAAGTCGCTTTCAACTACGAAACCAAGAAAATTGAGAATGAAGTGTTTTAACTTGATTTTGTGGTTTACCTCTCCATTTGGATGTGCTGTGAACCCAGATGCTACTGTTCCTTTAATGATTTTCACTCCCTTGTTTGTATAGTAAGTCTCATAGAAAGCAGCAATGTCCGCGGTGAAAAGTCTAGGCACTGCGTGAACGTTTTTTTTGTCATATGCAGCTAAGCAATACATATGTATATGGATAACTGAATTGTGAAAAGATGGGAGTCAACTTACTGCACCAAGGTTCAGGGAAAACCATAGTGACATCAAAATTGTTGATCCTCAAAGCTGCACTAAGCTCAAGACCAATGTAACCTCCACCAACAACCACAGCCTTTCCACCTTTCTTCGCTTTAATTGCTTCAACCACTTTGTCTGCATCATCAATCTCTCTAAGATAGAGGATGTTCTTAGAGTCTGCACCTTTTACACCAAAATCAGTCAATCTCAGGACCTGCAAGGAAATGGACAAAGAGTTACTTTCTTCTCATCAGACATATAAGAAGCTTGTTGATGCGAGATATGCAAGGATATCGGTCTTTACAGTAGAACCAGTTGCAATTATGAGAGTCTCGTATTTGAAGACATCCCCAGCTGCACTGACAAGACTCTTGGCAGCGAGATCTGCTTTCACTATTTCAGTGCTTAGTATCAACTCAATCCCTGAAAACACAAAGAATGAAAATGATAGCATGATTTAGTTCCACTATCACAGTCACTTAAGCTTGCAGAGAAGTGTAACGTCGATATATTACGTGGGATCATAGATTTATACTACGTGGATGAGGAGGACGCTGATAATGGTGATGTGCAGAGAGTAGATTACCTTTCTGTTTGTACGATTCAGGAAGCAGTTTTTGTCCACCACTGCCAACACAGCAATGGAAGCCTGGAAGTCTAGCAGCCCCTGTAAACATCAAGAAGATTAAAACTCTATCTCGAAACACCAAGTACAATAGTAGTGTGCAAAGTAAATCAGAATACTGTGTTTACCTTCAGGAAACAAATAACCCTTGCTAAGTGCAGGACGTTCATAAGGAGCCACCTAAGGAAAACATTGAGTAATTAAGGATCATAGGGGTTACAAGAAGACAATAGCTTTCAAAAATTGAGAGAAAGCTTACGGCCTCTTTGGAGATAACTGCCAATTCTCCTGGTTTAACCCCTTGACTAGCAAACTCCTTCGCTGCGTATCCCTACAAAAAAAAACAACAAAACTCAAGTTCAGAGATGAAGTTGCTTCCTGTATGTGCAATTGGAACTAGTTTAACTTACAGTACACGATCATCTACCCCGATCAATCTGAGCTCAAACCAATTAACACTTAGAGAAACTAAAGAGAGCCATGTGGATAATTGTACGCTAATTCTCGATCGTATGCGATTCTATTCACAAAACTAATTTCACATGCGATTGTTCGATTTCAAAATCAAGTTGCGATTGCAATATTAACTCAACGATCGAATCGAATCAGTCACCGATCGTACGTTCAAACTATCTAATCGAAAGTTACGAGCTCCGATCTTAAGATAGCTGCGAGAATTGTGGTATTTCGCGAAACAGATCGAAAACAAGCTCTTCCGAAATCTAAAGTACTGGATAGAAAACGATACTAGGTGATATTAAGAGGGAGAGAAACTCACGGCTGAGACGCCGCCGCCGAGGATGATGTACTTGAAGCTCTTCTCCGCCATTTTTTATCCGATCGATCTTCGGAAGTTTGTTATCTTGTTGCTGAAGTTGGTTTGTGTGAAAATGCTGTAGAGAGAAAATAGCGAAAGGCTAATATTGAAGTGAGTCTAATTGGCTACATCTTAACTAAAACTCGTCCGTTGATTGGAGGATGAAGATTAAAATCTTACACGTGGCGAGGTATTTGCCCTTTGATTATTCAACTGTCCTGATCCGTTGTATAATCTCCAACCGAACTTACTTTGATTTTATAAATAGTACTAGTATTTTTTTTTCCATCTATATTATTATTAATGGGTCTAAGCCCGAGGTTCAAACTGGACAAAACACAAAGCCCAACAAAAGGCAAACTAAAGAAACATGGCCTAAGGCCCAAGCCCACATCCGAACATTATCATGCAGCCACTCGTCTCTATAGGTCCGCATGACCGCCCGCGTGTTGATACCTAACCATCTAACGCTACACGCGTCACCCGATCACCTCATCGTGATCCACTGGTCGAGGCGAGCGCCGGAGAAGACGAAAAGAACAGAGGTTTCGCTGGAACACGCCGGAACCCGAACCATCGCACCCATCATCGTCGCCTATACTGATTCACCGGAGAGCTTCATCGAGCCTGTCCCGAGATCTCATCCAGATCTTCTGAAATCGTCCCTGGCAACAATAAAACCACAACCTTCTCTTACATCTTTACCACCATATGAAGCCACCGCCGCCATCGAGAAGAGCACGACGCGGAGTTGAAAGCCGGACAGCTCCGTCAAAGAGACCACGAGCCACCGGAGTCAGAAGCCAGCTATACTCGTCGAGATGACCAAGTATACCGGAGACAGAGTCACCAAAAGAAATCAGTGACTAAACAAAAGTCTTATCTCGATCTCTTCTTCGTGAAAGATACGAGAGAGAGAACGAAAAAGAGAGAGAAAAAGCTTCCGCCGGTTAGTAGTTTCTGTGTTAAATAATACTAGTATTTTACCTGTACTTCGTCCAGGAAATGGAAATGATTACTTATATTAAAAATAGTATTGGTTTAAAAAAAATAGACGAATTTGATTCTAATTTCTCTAGTTATTATACATAATTGTTTTTTCTGCATTATACGTGATTTTTTAATTGGTAAATAAACCAAAAATATATATTTGCTATTTAAGTAGCATCCAACAGAAATCACAAAAGATTGATATTATATTTTTTATGATAAAAAGGTTATAGGATGTAAATCCAATTTTGTTGATAGTCTTTTTAGGTAGTGTTAGATTATCCGCTCTTTCAAAATCTGCAAAGCATGGGATACAATTTCTTTAGGCATTCAAAGCCAACAAAAATAAAATAGAAAATTTTGAAGAAAAACTTTGATTCATCCATCTTGCCTTCTCCATCTCAGATTATTGTTTTGGAAAAGAAGTATAACCTGTAATATTTTGAAGAATACTTTGCAGATGAGGGGATGAAGTTTCATAAATAAGACCATTGTAAAAGTAGAGAAAAGAGTGAGATTCAAAGATATTAAGCAAAAGCAAAATAAAAATATGATATGAATAACAATCTATCTCGGAGAAGAAGCTTTGCATGCCTACAGCCCCGTCTTAGACTATTTCATAGCCTTAGGCGAAACATAGAGTATGGACCCTTCTATAAACATTCCTTCAACTATTCTTCTTTCCATTGTCTTGACCGTGATCAAATCTTGGACGAGTATAGTGTTCTCTTTTTTATGACCTGAAACAATTAAAAAGAGGTATCAATTCTTTAAAAACGAGGACAGTCACATAAAACATTTCTTTCTAGCTTTAGTTGATGCAAAATCATTAATAATTAATTCAAAATTCATATTCTCCAAGACTTCTTTTTCAATGCATAAAATTGCTAAACCGTTTAACCTTTCTCGAGACATTGATGATCTCAAATAATTTTTCAACAATTTTAGCTTAGAAAAACTTCTTTCAGCTGATGCAACTATCACAGGTGTGGTTAGTAAAATTCGGTAAGCAATATCAACATTTGGACAACAACTCATAGCTTTTACCAACTCAAGAACCTGAATCGGTGTCATTGCTTCATCGGACAAACTCACCTGCAACATTCTTAACTCAGAAAAAAAATCATCTAAATCAACATCGGACGAATCGTCATGCGAGAATGTTTTATAAAAATTAGTGCAATTTTCTCTTAACTCAATAGCATCAAGTGATTTTAGCTTCACTGAATTTTATAAAAAACCAAAAACATTTTCAAATGTTCTCATTTGTTCAAATCTATCATTCAACGAAGTAATTGCCATATCCACAACAACAAGAAAATAATTAATTTTGAAATCATCTTCAGCTGTTTGAATTACTTCATTATGATCAGTTTCATCAAACTGTTTTTTTTCTAAAGTATTGACGCTTTTTGGGAAATATAGCATCAATACCCATCTCATGAGCAAGATCTTTAGCCATGTTCATACTAGACCTAAATCCATCATTTCTATATTTATCAAAAAAAGACATCACATCTTCTACTTGTTTCATGGCATTGTCAATACATATGCTTTTATCTTGTAATTTCTTACTTACCATATTAATAGCAAACAAAATGTCATGCCAAATAACAATACCAAGCAAAAACTCAAAATTCTCAAGTGCATCAACCAAGCTTTCAGTTTCAGTTTTTGAAATTGCATCATCACACAAATCATATAGTTCAATTAAGGCTGCTCTTTTTTGAGGAGCTTGATATCTTATAGCTTTTACACTTTTTATTCGACTCTCCCATCTAGTATTAGACAAACTTTTTACTGTAAAACATGAAATATGTTTAAGTAAAATATTCCATCTTTTTGTAGAGCTCGAAAATAAAGTGTAAATGCGTTGCACAATCCCAAAAAAAGAAACAGCTTTCACACAAGAATGTGCCATATCACTAACAACCAGATTCAAGCTATGACAAGCACATGGCATAAACAATGCTTTTGAATTAATTTCAAGCAATCGTTTTTGAACTCCTTGGTGTTTTCCTTTCATATTAGAACCATTATCATAACTTTGTCCCCTCACATTTTTAATATCAAGATCAAGAGACTTAAGAGCACTTTGTAATTCATTAAAGAGGCCTAGCCCCGATGTATCATCTACCTTAAGAAATTCTAAGAAATACTCTTCTATTCTAATATTTTTATTTGACATATTCACGCATCGTACAATTATACTCATTTGTTCTTGATGACTTGATGACTCATGTCTGGTGTACAATCAAGGATAACAGAAAAATATTTTGCTTCTTTAATAACACTTGTGATAGAAAATCTGACCTTGTATGCGAGAAGAGAAATTAGCTCGTTTTGAATGTTATGACCAAGATAATGGTGATATACCTCATGAGTTTGGATGCGTCTTATATGATCCTGCATAATCACATCAAATTCAGCAATCATTCCTAAAAAATTACCATTACTATCTTGGTAAAGTTTCTCATTTGATCCTCGAAATGCTAAATTTCTTTTTGAAAGAAATTTCACTAAAGCAATTATTCTATATAAAACTTGTCTCCAACGTTCTTTTTCTTTTGCAATCTCTTGTTGAAATTCTTTATCGATTGTCAAATTATTTTGCAATCTAACTTTTAATTCATTCCAAGTTCTCATGTTAGCCATATGTTCCTCACTTTTTTCATGACCTTTTAGTCTATCACCAATTCGTTTCCAGTCTCTTAATCCTTCATTTGCTAATAAATTTATGTTTCCACGAGATTTAAACAACTTACAACAAAAACAGTAAACTTTATCAACATGATTTGAATAAATTAACCATTTTCTATCTACTATCTCCCCATTACACAATTTTCTAAAATAGTGCCTATATGCAAAATGCCTTTTTGTTTTTTCATCAATAGGAAATTCAAAATTCATGTCTCTTTTTGGTTCTTTTTCAATCAACAAATCTCTTGTTTTACTATCAAGATTATTCCAATTTCTAGGATCATAGATATCAAAAGGAAGAATTGGTGGCTCATCAATGTCAACATTTTCAAAATTAGATGGATTTGACCAGCCCCGTCTTAGACTATTTCATAGCCTTAGGCGAAATATAGAGTATGGACCCTTCTATAAACATTTCTTCAACTATTCTTCTTTCCATTGTCTTGACCGTGATCAAATCTTGGACGAGTATAGTGTTCTCTTTTTTATGACCTGAAACAATTAAAAAGAGGTATCAATTCTTTAAAAACGAAAGGACAATCACATAAAACATTTCTTTCTAGCTTTAGTTGATGCAAAATCATTAATAATTAATTCAAAATTCATATTCTCCAAGACTTCTTTTTCAATGCATAAATTTGCTAAACCGTTTAACCTTTCTTGAGACATTGATGATCTCAAATAATTTTTCAACAATTTTAGCTTAGAAAAACTTCTTTCAGCTGATGCAACTGTCACAGGTGTGGTTAGTAAAATTCGGTAAGCAATATCAACATTTGGACAACAACTCATAGCTTTTACCAACTCAAGAACCTGAATCGGTGTCATTGCTTCATCGGACAAACTCACCTGCAACATTCTTAACTCAGAAAAAAAACTCTGAAACAATAAACTAAGCCACAAATATAAATGATTAAACATACCTCTATGAAAAAAGATTCTACAAACAGATCGATGAATAGACTATGATTTTTGGATTGTGAATTGTGTTACGGCTCACCGCTTCGCTTTGATTCTAGAGCTTTTGTTCTTTTGTCAACGGGAAAGTGGGTAAAGGTAAGTACAGATTTTTTATTATTGTCCTTAAATATAAATTAGGTTTATTAGTTATGGGCTTTTTTGATAATTTTAACAGATTAACATGGACCTTTAGAAAAACATACTGAGCATTTTTTTGATAATTTTTCAGATTGAAATGAACCTTAAATACAACACAAAAATTTTGTAGACCTATGGACCCATGGCAAAAGCCCATGTTGCCATGGGTAAGAGCCGGACCTGCATGCCTACATCAGGTTTGTGGATTAGAGAAGGAGAGAAAATATTTTCTTGTAACAATATGCAGTTATAAAATAACCTCATAAATATAAATAACTAGGATCGGCCCTCCTTACGGGCGGAATTTGTTTTTTAAAATAGTTTTAACAGTTAGAATATAATAAACATGGTTTAGTTTTTTTTTTATTATATTTTTTTTACATTTGTTTCATTCCCTTATATTTGTATTCAATTTTTTTTTGTATTCAATTAGTATTCAATTTTTATTTCATGTCTCATTATTCGGTGTTTGTTTTCATTCTCAAAATGTTTAAGCTGTTAGTATAATAAACTATCATTTGCTAATTTGCTTTTAGATTTTTGTATAGTGTAAAATTATTAAACTTATGTAAAAAGGGTGTTTGACAAAAAAAATGTAGAGAGGGTGTGAGGTATAACAAATAAAGTTCTTCGGTTCATAGATCAAACGAAGAAGGTTCTTAATTTTATTACAGTGTAGTTTTCTAGCTGCCGAAGTTGAATAATACCATATACATATCGCATGTGAGCATGACACTTTCCAAAATAATTTATGTCACATATTATATTTGCTACTACTGATTTTGATGACCATTTACCATTATGGCTCATATTATCTAGGAATTTATCGAAGGAGAATTCCCGCCAATCTTATGATCCTCTGCTTCCTGCGTTGCGAGTGTAACATCATATCCCAAAACGCAACGTAGCAAACCTGAATTCACAATATAAAACACCAATTCAGGAATGAATGTAGCATACAGAACAGTTCAACAAAAGACTAAACATGTGTTCAAAAAAAATTAAAACAGTTCAAGAGAATCAGATTGACAAACCTTTTGAGTTGATGCCTTAGACATTCCAATAGGTTGGTAAGGTTATCTCCCCCACCAAAGGAACATGCGGAGACTACAATTTGACAACTTCGCATATACTTCTTATCCTCATCCGAAATTATAAACCCTCCATTCTCGTTGAAAATCCCACAGTGCACCGAAACTGTCTCACTCACCTGATCAGAACAAAACAACACTCAGCAATCAAGAAGCATAGAATGATAAGGAAACTCAAGTTATTAGCCTTTGTAAGAGTTACCAAGTGATGACCTCAAAACTATTCTCTCTCTCAGCAAAAGTCTGGGTGCCAATAAACAAATTAAAAGGAGTCCTGTTCCCACGAACATGAGAGCTTGAATCTGCACCAGTCAGGCACACAAGTTTCTTAACAGGGGAGCTTTAGTCTTTACGCTCTAAAATATCAAGATGCTCAAGCTCTTCAGGAGGCAGAAGCTTTAAACAACCTGACACATACAAATCTATCAATGGCAGATTCAAAGATGAAATGATGATGGAGAGAGAGCTTACACTGCCAATGGTTTTAATTATTAATTGACAGAATCAATCTCTTTCCAGGCCAAATCAACTTCTTTTCTCTTTATTTCTTCCCGGGTGGAATCAGAATCCTCACAAACAGATTATTACAGTTGACAGAGATGGAACCTTGTAGCAGCGTCAACTGTCAGTAAGAAAGCTTGGAAATGTTGGTCAAGACTATTTTTTTGATTTTTACCAAAAAAGAAAGATTATTTCTGTGAGTAGTAAAGAAGAAGTAGATAAATGCGTACCTCTTTTCATTAATCAACAGTAAGTCAAACCCCATGAGTTTCCACTTTTCTTGACGTTCTGCCTCCCAAAAACGCAGAGCCGGCGTCAAAACCGTCTTAGAAGCACGCCCAATATTCAGATGGAAAGCAGGATTAGCGAGGTTACCATCTTTGAAAGCTCTATTGGTAAAGGAGTTGTATAAATAATACGGTGAATGTAGCATTAAAATATTCATTAGAAAGTAACTTAGGGTAATCTTAATTCTAAAGCCAATAATCACTTAGAATTACTGATCTTCACATAGTTACAGATGCTAAAATAAAAAGACGATCGAATCAGCATCAAAGATATGAACTAAATTTTAAGTGTGAAAGTAATAAGAGTGTTTGGTCGCCGGAATTACCTTTTCATCGAAAAGTAGCAAGTCGAACCCTATAAGCCTGCCGCTTTTCTTCACATCACGGGGTCCCAAAATCTTAGCAAAGGGACTTCGAGAGTGTTGCTACAACATCCGGCTTTCAAGTTCGCGAGCAGAAGGGAGGAGGTTTCCATAGTTGTTTCTGGGTTGTGTTCTGATTATAGGTGGAAGTGATGAATTTTAACAAAACGAACTCCCATATTTATAGGTGAAGATTCATAACATGGAAGGACAGGGAGGTGCATTGAACGATACATAGTGGGAGGATGTTGTTTAAATGCAATCGTTTACCGTAACGGCGCCAGATCTTCATACCGTAACGACGCTAGATCTTCATAGATGGTGTGTTGAACATCGATCAACATTACGGTGGCTGCGTCTAGCTACAGAGATTGATTTAATGTGTACTCTGTAACGGTGGCCAATCTTCAAAACAGGTGGGTTGAACATCAATCGACACCACGGTTGTGCAGTCTTTCCATAGAAAAGCAGTAACAGAGAGTCATGGAGGAAGAAAACAATTTTTAATTGGGTCAATTTGAAAATAGTGCAAAACATTTGGAATTAAACTAAAAAGCCCATAACTTATGAATCCGACAAACTCTGGAAATAGACGCATAACAAATCAAGCCCAACAAACAAAGAATGCATGAAGGGATGTGTTTCAAGGCGGGACACGTGTCAACTCAGGAATCTTCGAATTTATGACGTGTCCGCTGAGGTGGCATACCCCAGGAGTGAACAAACTCAATTTTATATATATAGATAGAAGATAGATATATAGGTAGCTTATCAAGAGATTGTTGAGATGATCGTGGTATGGAAAGAAAAACTGACTTGTCAGATAAATTTTTAAATTGACATGTACGTTTAGCTTTTTGCATTTTTTAATTTTTTTTTTTAATTTTTTTTAGTAAATTATGTGGCAAGATATTATTGGTCAAGTGACTTTTGATTTAGTATATAAAAGATTTAATGGCAAAATCATTCTAATATATCTCTATTTTTGTCTCTGAAATAGTAATTGTTATTTTTCCTCTATTTATAGATAAATAAATAGCATTCCTCTATATTTATTTTATATTTAGAGATTTCCATTTATAAAAATATTAGAGCAAAACTCATTTTTATTATAATTTTTTTCTATTTTAGAAGTAAAAGTAGAGGAATATACAGTCTGAAAGAAAATAAAATAATTAGAAGACAGAGTAGAAAGAATAATTTTATACTTTTTATTTACAGAAATTGCACTCTATATACACCACTAACTGCATAATTTGCATAGATGGAATTCTGCTTTTTTCGCTGATGTGTTTTTTTAATGTTTATGTTATCGCTATTCATTATACAACATAACCTAAAAGCCAACCTCATTGTTTACTTCGTACACTCATTGTTTCGAAATCAACCATATCATCTCTCATCTCTCTCAATTTCATTATTTACTCCGCCGGAACCCTTTCTTCAAAATAAAATTAATTTCACTGGATTCTCTAGTTTAGTCTCTAAGAAATCTCAATTCCAAAATCGGCGCTTCCCCCCGCTCTTTTTCAGTCCTAATCGGATCGCCGTGCCTACCATGCTCCATCTCCTCAATTTCGTTGTTCGACTACTGCAACCCATTTATATCCAATCAAAATTCTTAAAAAACCAACGAACGAAATTTAGAGTTATGGGTTGCTTTATGGGTTGTTTCGGTGCCCGAAAGTGTTTAGTGAGAATAATAAGCTGCATACTCAAACCAAAGAAGATGCGAAGCTGAAAAGGAGGTCTAGTGAGATCTGGTCTTATCCATCTTTAGTGATTTGCATTTTTTTTTCCTGGATCTTTGTCCATTAATATTGCCCCCAAAACCTCAAAAGGTGATGAAGTTGTTTCCAAAGTTCTTGTAGCTCTTTGTGAAAGTTATTATACCTTTAGCCGATCATTGATTGAAAAATCCAGCCAACAATAATGATATCTGGATAATTGATATATATTACTTAACTTATAATTAACTTATAATTAAGAAAAAAAAGAAAAATATGTGAACAGATAACAATCGATCCTTTATCTAGAGTTTGAAGAATCGGTCATTTAACTAAAGTGACAAGTGTTTAATTTCTAATGGTTTATCTTTTATTAACAAAATAAATTTTGATGACTTAACTAAAAAGTACTAAAGTATTATTGTTATGTTAATTATAACTAACTTCTTTTGTGCATCTTCACTGTTAAAGCATCTTCAACCATACTGCAAAATTTACTGCAAAATAGAATGGAACATGCAGTCATGAACAAAAAAAAAAAGCATTGCTCTATATAATTTACTTGTTTATTCATGACTACATTCTCTACTCCATTTTGCAGTGAAGTTAGAGATGCTCTTGATATTGTTCTAAGGCCCAGGAAAATAAATTTAAGAGATGGTGCAGTTGTGTTGACAGTCATTTTGCAAAACTCACACACAAATGCAAGCCTAAAATAAACAGGATTTAGGCCAGGGTTTATGCATTTCCTATCTTACACTAAAAATATGGATAGTATATTATACGTATTTAACATGTAATAAACGTTAAGTTGTGTGTTACGTATTTTATATTGTATTAGCATTACGACTTTTCCCTCGCCGACTGTTACAATCTCCTGATGATTGTAACCCGTGTTTTTAAAACCGGACCGATCCGATTGTTAAATCAGGTTCGACCATAAATCGATCATATAGTTAGATTGGGTCTAAGATTCGACCATGAACCGATTATGTAGTTTTATTAAATTGATAAAAACCACTAAAACTATCAAAAATCTATAAATCATCCATATATGAACATAAAATTAGTTTATATTTATAATATTTTATATTTAAAATTTATTTATATTTTAATTATGTATCTAAAATTTATATACTAAAAATATATTAAATCAGATTATTAACTAGGTTTGACCGGAATAAACTATATTGAATTATGACCCAATTTTTTTTTGGTTCAGCTGCTTCCTGTCCGGTTTTACAAACATTCATCGTAACCGGCGGATCCGGTTCGTGTGGTTCGACCAGTTGTGTTTCTGATTTAAACGCTCAGTGTCCTTCTGAACTGCGTTTTGGCGATGGTGACGCGTGGAAAAGCGTGTGTGAAGCGTTTAGGAGTTTGAAGTATTGTTGTAGCGGCGCGAACGCTACGCCGTCGAGGTGAAGATCGTCGGTTTACTCGGAGATGTTAAAGCGGCATGTCCGAGATCATAAGGAGTATTACTGAAGAAACACTTAGCAGGAAGAAGGTAAGGGATAGCTCTCAAAGATATCGGTCATCGTAGAGCTATTGTTATAACATCAGCAGTGCTTTCTCTTTTCAGCTCTTCCTCTATTGAGCTTTTGGACGAAAATGAAAGAGTCAAATTCTTAGATCGCACCATAGGTATAGCAGCTTCTCCTCGTAGGTGTAAGTAAAAGATTAAGACGACAAAACCGTATTATGTTTTAAGAAAATTGGAAATATAAAATTTTAAGCTCTGGAGAGAAGAAAAGGACAACTTTTAAACACCTTTGCTAACTGATTGAGCGATTTTTCCAACGCTACTGCCCTTGCATTTTCGTTGCTTGAATCACCAATGGCATTGTTAACTGGGTATGTTATGACAAATGCAGTAGCCTGAAAAATACAGTTTCGTTTCACTTAAGGCCAGAATAACAAGCAAGAGGTTCTGTTCAAGAGCGTTACACAACCATTACCTCCGAATAGTTGTTCCCAGAGAATCCTCCCAACACTCCACTAGGATCAACAGGCGCCTGGAAAGCGCTCAAACAGTTCTCTGATGAAGTGTAATGCTGGAGGTTGAAGAGAGAAGATATCAGATAACAGTAACAGTATTCAGTTACTAATCAAGAGAGCTGACATTCAACAGTGTAACTACGAATTGATTGATTCAGATCCCCATGGCCCCATCTTTGACGAAAAGTGGATGTGCTAGATACTAAACAAAATTAAACCTGGAAACAGTGCTCACCATGCTCAACTTTTCCATATTCATATCAAAGGTTACAGAGTCCATCTTGAAATATTGAAAATGTAAATCTAAAAGATATGTCAGTAGAGAAGTGATTCCACGTGCAAGATGAATTGTTTCTGTCTAAGAAGTTGAGAAAAAAAAAAACACTACTCGGTGTAAACCATGAAGATTTACACGAAATATTAAAATTCTAGAGAATTTCACGAGCTTGGAAAATCTAAATCAGAGGGACCTCTGAACCTGAATAACTTCCACGAATTTGATCGACCTGCGATATTTGGAGGAAAGGATCAAAATAAATGCAAGAAATAAACGGGTGACGCTGAAATAAAACGCATTAGCACTCCAGTTAGACCAACATTATTTGATTAGAATCATTTTTTTTTTCAAATTACCTTCTCTTGTATGTCAAAAATCAAAAGAATGGTAAATGATTACTATTTAGAGACCCCTTAGGCGTAAACTCATAAGGGTTCAACCACATGTATCCCTTTAATTTTCTTTCTAAGAATCTATAAACTTAAGTACAAAAGGAAATTGATGGATAGATTGAGATAATGTTCAAGAAAAGAGATAACAGATTGAATAGAAACATTTAAGATGTTGCTAAAATAAGAAGTGATCTGTGAAACAACATAGACTATAAATTTCATTCAGCCACAAGAAGAATGTTGCATGATGATTTTGAAGCCTTGACCACATTTTCTAACTCTTCAAGCATCTTAAGTCTTTCGTGAGAGTTAAACCCTTTGATGGAAATATTTGCTTTCTTCAATCGATTTGCATTTTCTAGAATGTATTTCACCACTTTTTTCTCTTCTTCTTGTTGCTCCTCTTTGCAGCTATTCCACACAAATGTCTCCAAGCATTCCGGAATATTCTTTGGTTGATTCCATCTACCCGCACGACCTTTTCTATAACCCCATCCACAACCGAAAAGCTTGAGGACTTGTAATTTAGGAGAAGTATTGATCATGAGAGTAAGTAGGTTACACCACATTGCTTGAGAAGTGCATAGCTCCAAATATACCAACTGGTGGAAGATAGTATAGTTAGGAAATGCAATCTCACTTAGAGATGATGAAAGACTTTTGATTGAAATAAACGACCTCGGAAGATCACTAACATTTGCCTCCAGTGCAAACTCAACTAGACGAAACCGGATATCACGAGTCCCTTTAATCTTCAAGTATTTCAAAGAAGAAACATTTATCGCGTAGTCCCCAAGCTCTTCCTCTTTTTCTTGACCATTCCAATTCCAATCACAAATTTCAAGTCTCTGCAAAGATGGGACCGCAATAGTGAAAGTTTTCACATAATCCCATCTACGTCGATTCAAAACCAAATTCTCAAGTTTAGGGCAGCCAGATAAAAAGTTCACAACCGATGCATCATTTTCGTAGTCCACATAGCAAAGATGCAACGTTCTAAGAGCCTTGAGGTAACAATCTTGACAAGGAATATTAATAAGAACACTATTCTTGAGTTTCAAGGTATCTAGAGTTTCGTAGTAATATAAGCCAATAGGGAGCTTGATATTGGAAGAAGGCCCTATAACATCTAGTTCCAACTCATGCACATGGCGTGCGTATGCAATTCCGATCCACGATGCTATATCCATAGGAGCACAGTTTTCTAAACTAAGACGGAGATGCAAACACTCTAGAACCGGAGTTTTACTGGAAAGCAAAACTCTCGAAACATACTCTGAAAACGTCTCGTCGTCTCCACTTCTTTTATACTGCTGATAATCAAACTCGAGTTTAGGCACCATCTTCCATATAGTATTCCATCTTTTAGACAAAACGCTGGTGGTTACAACATCTCGTTGTGGAAGCAAAGACAATATCTGGAAAACCCGAGCTTCGGGCAACTTACTGATCATGTCGACTCCATCGTTTCTCCAACATCGTTTAGACAAAACATTGTGCATTCTCACCGGTACGTAGAAGGAAACAAAAAAAAAGAGCGTTGGACGATTTCTCTTAAGGATTTAGAAGCGATTGAATTAAGAACAAAAGTTTTAGGGTTTTCGGAGGTTATATATCAAACGAACGCCCAAAATATATCTCATTCCTAAAATAGTTGGGATATGTGTGCTATATATCTTAGCCCACGGGCTTTTAAAATATATTTTCTGATATTACAGTATTTTTTCACCGGAAAGCCGCCGCCTTGGACGCTAGTGAGTTAACACGCTGCCGGAACTCGGAAAAAATAACCCGATTTTCATTTGCATGCTTCATCCTCTCCGGTCGCCATAGTCTCCAATAATTTCTTACTTTTTCACCGGATGTGAAAACTCCAAACAACTTTAATCGATCCAGAAGCAGTCTTTTGTCAAAACACTAGCAAGGACTAGCTTTGACTCATCTAAAACTGCACTGAGTCATAAAATAACATGCAAATCTCTTATATTCAATTCTTTATAAGGCTGTGCCTAAACCATAGTGAGCGAAGGTTGATTTCTTCAGAAGTGAAGTCGAGAATGACCGAGTGAAAGAACAAGTTATTTTTTCAATCTACATTAATTTAATTTAAAAGCAATATATAGTTTAAAAACCTAATAAATTATAAATAAAAAATCATGAAACTCATACCAAATAAAATAGTAAAATTAAAGTATTTCATATCTACGTGTGTTTTTTCGTTTATAAAAGAAAGAAAGAAATTTAACGCTTTAAGTGGTCTTTTTCTCTCTAGCACAAGTGAAAGAAAAAAAAAACCCTACCCGACTGCATCGATAAGATATTTGATAACAGTCGTGGGACATTTTGAATGGTCTCATAAGCTACGAATACCCCTAACAAAATCTCGTTAGAGTGGCGATTAACTCTACAAGTGGTATCAGAACTTAAATATTCCGCAACACCATAAATAATACAATTTTTTGAAGGAACGTCTATTTATATATCTTTCACATTGCCATCCAAAACAGTAGGTACAATAACCCATATTTTTTTTTTGTTAAAGGGTTTACAATGACCCATATTCGAATTGTTTTTCTTTGTAGTTTTACTCTTCTAGGTTTTGAATTCAAAATACATATAATTGCGAGACCTGATAAATAAGTGGAAGGAAAATGCTCAGGAACATTTGGTTGAGTGGATTAGATGCATACGAAGACAAAAACGCCAAGCAAGTCTTTTATGGGGGTGTGGCCTGTCGACACAAACACGTGAAACTAATACTGGCTGCCTTATTCTCTGGCTTGTTTCCTTTTAAATTTTTATTTTATTTACCAAAACTAATATGATTTTTCCTCTATTATTTTTATACATATCATCTTCCTAGGATTCTCATCTCTGAGATCTTATAGCTCTCATTGATATTGTTTAATTTAATAATTATCCAAAATATAAATAAAACGCGAATCATTTGTTCTTCTGCACCGTTGTTTTGGCTCGCCATCCACGCAATAATTATCAACATCCCTACGTAAATTACACTATTTTTTATTTTAGTTAGTAGTCGTGATTCTAAGCTAAAGTCCACGCTAATCTACGGTACATGTAAAATAGTCCGTTTATGCTTGTTTGTCACTAGCTATTTTAGGCGCGTTTGTGGGAGTTTTGCATAAGATAAAAGATATGAATGCGAGCTTATACATCCTGGATTATTTACTAGTGAGTGAAGCCAATTGGGAAATATGGTGAATCCTTCATTATTTAGATATCGTACTTATTGATCTTTGAAAATTTCAAGTCACAGCTAGAGTTAAGAGATTAAAGATTATGCTTTCTAGCTAATTAGACCACATAAAGTGATTACTTTAACTTGACCAATAAAAAAGTGATCATTACTTTAAATCTTAGATGCATACATCCTTTTGACTATTTATATAGTCAATCATCTATACTCTATATATATATATATGTATCAGTATATATATATATATAATTATAGTTATTTCATATCACACTTAATTTTTTCTAAATGCGGTCACGTTTACTTGTATAATCTCAAATAAAACTTGTCTATATTGTTAGATCCACTATCCCTGCGAGTTAACATGATCTTGTTAACTCTTACTAACTCCTTAGTCCTTACCAAGCTTCCATCTGTAAGTTAAATTAGTTTACCATACAGATATATATTATATATTTTTGATATTTATTAGATATATCTTTCATATTTGATTGATCCCAAAACATTAGGGTGATATAGCTATGCAAGATCAAGGATATCAGATTTGAATTTCTTTCTTCCAGACACACAATCTGGTTCCGTTCTATCAATCGTTTTGAAAATATGCAAACATCAAACAATCCGTTTTAAAGAAGCAGGATCATAATATATGTATATATGCGTGTGCATATGTTTTGCTTGCATAGTATAATGTTTTGATGGTGATGGTTAGTATCATTTAGATTAATTGGTTAAGTAAGAAATGAGAAGCGGACGCAGTACATTTGATGATCTAATTTGTGTTATATAAAATATAATTTTGGGATTAAGAAAGCAAAGAGGGAAGAGACTAAAGGCGCAGAAAGAGGATCCTAGGCTCAAGGGTTGTCAAGGGCCTATGAAAGTCTATTAACATATGATTACTCCACGTTCCAACAATGATTTAGGCTTTTTGCTAGATTCAAAAATACAGTGTTTATAGACTTGTATTATCTCGATCATGGTATTTACCAACTCATAGATTAAAACAAGTTAATAAATTAACTTATCTGGCGAAAATTGGTGTTAAAGTTTATTATAGTTTTAAAGTATATATTTAATCCTCGGGGTTTACTGTTATTAGTTTATTTGATTCTTCTAGTAATTGTTTTCATCTTCACTCTTCTAATTTTTGTTCAGGTCCTCCTTATTTATCCACTCACTTTGCTTCGTAGCCAATGGAAGCCATATAGTGTAACTTTTTCAGTTTTTTTTTTTTGCGTATTTACTTTTGGATTTAAATTAGTGATGTATAGAATAGTTAATATTTTATGGGAACTTGTAAACTGCGATCACATTCTTTATAAATAAAACTGCGATCACATTACCGAAGAAGAGTATCGATTCGCCTTCGTATACAAACTTTACCAATTAACGAGATTCGCAAAAATCTTGTGACCCGTTGACCCACAGTTCTACAGAGTCAACCCCCCCCCGTAAATATGTTACATCTAATTACTGTGATTATGAGTCAAATAATTATCACGTAAGTTACTTTCTTAATACATGTTATATATATACAAATATACGTATTATGTAATAAGTAGAACTCTTTACAATTGTAATTCACATAGTATATATACACACCAATTCTAAATATTTTATCTTTTCATATTTTCAGAAATATAATTTAAAATATATAGATAATAGTACCACGACGCACATTGTATAAGAAATAAGTAATAACTAAAAATATAGATATAATCTATATACATGACGCACATTGTATAAGAAATAAGTAATAACTAAACATATAGACTTATAAAAGGTTTAGGTCTTTAACAAAAAAATAAATAAAAGGTTTAGGGATAAATTATAAAGTGAAAAACATACTACAAACAAAAATAACTAACCCTCAAATGTCCAACATGCTAGTATATATCTTTCAACTTGCCACATTTTTACCATTAAAAAAAACTGATTGAGCATGCAGTCTCATTACTCTTCTATTTATACGAGAGACACTCTATATTGTTTCCTTTACATATTTTTGTCTGCTTAGCATATCTTTTTAATCATTAATGTTTCCCTTGTTAGCAACAAGCGTAATTCTTAATTGTATGTTCCGTACTTTTATCTACTGTTTGAACTTTGAACTTCCAAGTCATATTGTGAATTTGAAAGAAAAATCAAACTGGGGTTTTTCAGAAATAAAATATATTCAAAGTTGAGAAAAATAGAGAACGTTTTTTTTCTTCGAACTAAGTTGTTGTGAAAGATTTTGAAAATAAACATTTTTGCTAACTTTTATTTTAATTTTCTGACCAATCTTACCAACCAATTGTTTGCAGTAAATTGAGACATACGAGGGAAGAGAGTAGTTATTTTTCATCGACACAATGTTTTATTTGGATTTTTGCAATTTAATATGTACAATGTTTTTCTTAATTATGTAAATGAAATTTCAAAAAATCAAATATCAAGTCTATATAAGTACATAAGTAGCGCAATCAACAAATCAAATTAAAATTCCAAGATGGATGCGAAACCGTGGATAATTTTGTGTTATTAGTATATAAATATCAATATTAGTAGGGCTGTGTGCGAATTAGATGTTGAAACCCATCCGAGTGATGGCAATGATCTAATAAGATTCAACTTGAGACCAGTTTTTGAGCAAAAAACGAATATCAGCATTATACTAAAGTTTTAGAAATGAGTGTGGTCTAGACCGGGTAAGATTCTGGTAGTCACTGATTCAAGAAATGATGGGCAAAATGTTATGCAATTCTGACTGTGGGAAAATGTGTCATGATAATGGACGTAAATTATTGACCATCCAAAATTATCGCTGGTGAATGCTTCTTTGACATGACTAATGATAAATGGGTAGACAAGTAGTAAATGTTACATTCACTTTTTATTTGGGTGTTTTAAATCTACAATTATTCTATAGAGAAACAACATATATGTAGATAGATCCAATTTTTTTTTAAATAAATAAAAAACTCAAATTAGCTGTATACTTGTCTAGAAATTCAGGGAAAAATAAAATATTTTGGAAGTAGATTTTGATACGGAATAATGAAAAATATCTCGTGAATAATGAAATGGAAGGTAAAAAATAAGGAAGAATATTATTGTGACGCATATAATATGAAAGACTCGCAAACATATGAGATGGACCCCACCATGTTTTTCAACTTGATCACATCTCTTAACGCTATTCACCCAAAAAGAAACAAAAGTTACACCAAACAAACACCCTCCCAGAAATTAAGAAGAAGAGAAAAAAATACACTTTTACTTCTCCTTCTTCTCCTCCTCTTCCTCCTCTATTTCTCTCTGGATTCTCTTCAAGCTTAAGGCCATTTAGGGTTTTATTCGAGCTCCAAATCCACTCCATTTCTTGAGTTTCTCAGCAAAAGCTTAGCTCTTTCCATCTGGGTAAGCCTTCTTCCTTAGTGTTTTTTTTTTTCGCTTATCTTTGCCCGTACGCTTTCATTTGCACCTTTTTCTTCTTCTTCTCCTTCTTCTTCTTCTGCAAATCTCTTTGATTGCTTTATGAATACATGAGCTTTGTGCACCGTTTCCATGGTGGGTTTCTCTAAATTTGTTTCTTTTTTTTTCTGAGCTTTCATTTTCTCTGTGTTCTCACTGGCCTTTGTGATTTGAAACCACTCTTATGATTTGATTGTTTTTTTTTTATAAAAAAATATTTAAATTTAATTGGATTAAATCGAATCCTCACTCTTTGCTTCAGCTACATGTTCTTTGTTTCCTAATATGTATGAATTCAAGTTTCATGAGATCTGAGAGTTGTTTATCTTTCATCATGGCTTAAAGCTTTCCTCTTGACGCGGTTTTGATTTTTTTTTTTTTTTAGCTGTAACATGGTTGGTTTCTCTTCACATTACTCAACTAACTTTACTTCCAATAAACTCATAATTTGTCTATCGGAGTTTTACCTTTAAAAATGTCTTCTTTTTCTCTGTTTTAAGTTAATAGCTAATCTCTCTCTGTGTCTGTACTTGTGTAGGGTTCATGATTGAGTCTGCAAACTATAATGACCTAACCTACTTTAGATCTCTTCTTCTTTTCATTCCATTAACTATAATGACCTGACCACCTAGTTTTTGCTTCTTGTTCTGTTTCAGATTGTTGCAGGAGAAGCTTAGAAACAGATCATAGAAGATGAATAACTCTACACCGGTTTGATTTTTTCTTAAGAGATTTATTATATACTGTGGAAGAAAAAGAAGCTGCAATGGGGTCGTTTGCTGGTTCCTGTGAAATCGTGGAAGAGAAAGATGAAGAAGTGAGATTAGCAAAAGTACATTCAGGGAGATATGGTAAACCTTCTCTAGGATCAGAGAGGAAGCAGCAGCGAGAGTATCACGGTTCTCTCGAGTACGACATTGACAAGCTTTTTCAGTCTATACCCGTGAAACCACCGACGAGGCTACTCAGTTCTTCTTTCCATAACATTTCAACAAGCGCGAGTGCTGGTCCGAGCAGGACCACAAGCCCTTCGAAGAGAACAACGGCCATGAAGAAGCCAGGGACGCCTCAGTCTCCTAGAGTCCTTGGCCTCTCTGACTCGCTTTCTTTGAAGCAGGCTCTGAGGGACCGTTGCATTTCCAAGGCTTCGGAGATGGCTGCTCAGAAACGGTTGTCTAAATCCGCAGCTGCGTCTCCGAGGGTCTCTGAAGCTGACAGGATCAAGAGTCTGTATAATCAATCTACCAGACTTGCTCCTGTGGACAAAAAGGGTAAAGGAGCCTTGGTTGAGACGGTGAACAACGATAAGCCAAGCACTTCTAGAAGCGTGCCTCAATGGTCTGAAGAGCCTTCTAACCCTGTTACTGAGCCATCTCAAATGCTGGAGATTAAGGTGTTGCATAAAGCCAACAGATCCGGGTCTTCTCTTAGTTCCGGCAGTGGAGAGTTAGATGAAAACGTCGCCTCCATTTCTGCTGAAGATGATGTGCAAGAAGTAGACAAACATGTTACCTCACTGCCTTCTGATTCTAGCGAGAAAGACAATGCAGCAGAGCTTGAAAAGAAGATTCTCTCAACCACTCTGGATTTGGAGCAGAAAGGGAAGTTGGATGATGATGCACCAGAGAAAAGCAAAACCAAGGTAACAAGAATGATTCCACGTCCCAAACAGAAGCCCAAAAGGAAGATTCTGGTTAAGAAGAAGTTAAAAATTGGGATAGTTTCAACAAAAATGGAAGAAGAAACCGATGCTTCCTTGGATTCTAGTGCAAATAAACTCCTCTGCCAAAGATGTCACTGTTCGTTGAAGAGCACCAGCATCAATAACCAACCGCCCTCGTACACTACTACTGCTATTCATACTCCTGAGGTTTGCTCAGACAGTTTGAGCTCTATCTCAAATAATGTTAGTCAAAGCTCTGAAGCTGAGATAGTCATCATGAAACAAAACGTTTCCTCGAGCAATGACAGCGGCAACAAATTCGAGTTCTCATTGAGCTCAAAAGACAGTCTCGGTGACTACAGCAGGAGCACAAGCGGCATGAGCGAGGAGAGCAATCTGAGCAGGTTCAGCTGTGGGAACAAGCCTCACATGTCGATGGATGTGAGGTGGGAAGCGATAAAGCATGTCAAGCTGCAATGCGGCGGCTCTTTGGGGTTAAGACACTTCAACCTTCTGAAGAAACTCGGTTGTGGAGATATAGGAACGGTCTATCTCGCTGAGCTGATCGGTACGAACTGTTTGTTTGCCATAAAGGTCATGGACAACGAGTTCTTGGCGAGAAGGAAGAAGAGTCCTAGAGCACAAGCGGAAAGGGACATACTTAAAATGTTGGACCATCCTTTTCTTCCTACGTTATATGCGCAGTTTACTTCGGATAACTTGTCTTGTCTGGTCATGGAGTATTGTCCTGGGTAGCCCTGGGCATTCGGGTATTCGGTTCGGTTCCGGGTAAGAACCATTCGGTTCCGGATATATCGGTTAAATCATTCTTATACCCAATAGGTACTTATGAGATTTCGGTTCGGTTTCGGTTCGGTTTCGGTTTGATTTCGGTTTGGTTCCGGATACCGTTTAATATGTGAATCAAATATATATATACAAAATATTTTAGTTAACATGTTAATTCAAGTGGTCTAGCGGTTACATACTTGCATATTCGTTAATTAAACAAGAATTTGAGTCACTAAGATGTTAATTTTATAAGTTTTCATTGTATTTTAATATAGAATTACTATATATATGTATAATATAAGAGAGTAGGTAAAAGATAATGTGGTATGGTGGTAACAATGTTTTCACTGATCCTATCGAACATGGATTCGAATGTGCTTGATAACATTTTACCTTATATTAGAAAGTTGAAACTTTATTTTTCGGATATTCGGATACCCATTCGGTTTTCGGTTCGGTTCCGGTTCGGTTCCGGTTTTTCGGATATAGAAATATAGGAACCATTCGGGTATTTGAGGATTTCGGTCCGGTTCCGGTTTCGGATATTTTGCTTCGGTTCCGGTTCGGTTTTTCGGATCCGGTTTTTTTGCCCAGGGCTAGTCCTGGGGGAGATGTGCACGTGCTTAGACAGAAGCAGCTAGGAAGATGTTTCCCTGAACCAGCAGCAAGGTAAAAGATTACATTTGTTTAACTGCGCCATCAACATCATTAGTCTGGTTTTCGGTTAGTTTGGTTCAACGTAAATTTCACTGAACTAACCTGAAATAAAGTTTGGTTCGGTATTTGGTTAGTTAAGTTTTTGAAAATCGTACCAAAGTTTTTGATTTTGGTTAGTTCGGTTTTGGGTTAGTCTGGATTTCGGTTAGTTCTCATTTCAACATAAATCTTACCGAATTAACCCGAAATAGTTTGGTTTAGTATTCGGTTAGTTCAGTTAAGTTTTTGATTTACGTTAGATTTTGGTTTAATTTTGCTAAAATTTAGGATAAATAAGGTTAATTTCAGAGATAAATTCGGTTATAAATTTTTTTAGTTTGATTAGTTTGGTTTGGGTTTTAGGTATGGTTTTTTTAAAGAAGAAAATCCATTGTTCAACCGAAAACCGATTTTTTTTAGCTGAACTTCTACCAAACTTTCGGTTAGGTTCGGCGGGTTCGGTTCAGTTCAAAATCTGAGGCCTTGTTTGGTTAATTGATGATGTAAATTTTGTTTCCAGGTTCTATGTTGCGGAGATCCTCCTTGCATTGGAGTACTTACACATGCTCGGTATCATATACCGAGATCTGAAGCCGGAGAACATTCTAGTCCGTGAAGATGGACACATTATGCTTACAGATTTTGACCTCTCACTTCGATGTGCAGTGAACCCAACTCTCCTCACATCAACCTTTCCTCCTGATCCTGCAAGAATGTCAGGTCCATACAACACATCCAACTGCATACAACAATCTTGCCAAGTTTCCTGTTTCAGTCCAAGGCTCTCCTCAAACCAACAACAACAACAAGGTCGAAACTCGAAAAGAACTGATCATCTTTCGAAAACACAACAACAGTTGAAGAGATCATTGCCTCAGCTCGTGGCTGAACCGACCGAAGCAAGATCCAACTCCTTTGTGGGAACGCACGAGTACTTAGCTCCAGAGATCATCAAAGGAGAAGGACACGGCGCCGCGGTCGACTGGTGGACTTTTGGGGTACTCCTCTACGAGCTTCTATACGGGAAAACACCGTTCAAAGGCTACAACAACGACCAGACTTTAGCCAAGGTTGTATACGAGAGCCTCAAGTTTCCTGATAGCCCGCTGGTGAGCTTCCAGGCGAAGGATTTGATCAGAGGGCTTCTGGTTAAAGAACCGGAGAACCGGTTCGGGTCGGAGAAAGGATCTGCAGAGATCAAAAGACATCCTTTCTTTGAAGGATTGAACTGGGCTCTAATCCGGTGCGCCACACCGCCTGAGCTGCCGGATTGCTATGACTTCGGACCGGGTTCACCTGGTGGCAATGATGATAGGTATCTTGAATGTAAAGCCATAGGGGATCATCTTGAGTTTGAGTTGTTTTAAGTTAAAAGGTTCTTTAAGCTTAAGACAAGAGAAAAGTATTCATAGTAAACGTTGTTGTAATCTATATCATGTCTAATATGTAAAGTGTAGCCTCTTATTATGTTCCACCAACCTTCTCAACTTGCAATCACTAAAGAGTAAAGAAGAAAGCCAAAAAGAACATCTATGATCATCATCATCAGCTTGGGGTCCACTTTTTTAACTTTTGCTTTTGGCGGGATTAATGCTTGGTTTTGATTTTGGAATGGTGTAAAAGCAAAGCAAAGCAAAGCAACTTCGTTTCAGAAGTTTAAATTGAAGCAAAAGCAAAAGACACTTAAAAAGTACATATATAGATATTTTGGGAGAGACATGTTGTGTAATAACAAGAAAGAAATGAGTATCAAGAACTCAGGAGCTGCTGCTACAGCAGTCAACACCAACGGTAAGCTTCCAATGGAGGAGAACGAAGAAGAAGAGATATGGAAAGTGGCGGTGTCGAGGTTTCAAGCTCGAGAGGAAGAGATAGAGAGGAAGAAGATGACTGTTAAGGAGAAAGTTCAACAGAGGCTTGGCTTTGCAGAGGAAGCTACAAGATGTTTGACTCAAACATTGGAAGTAAGTACATCAAAAGCCTTTTTTCTGTTCAGACAAGAAGGAAGTTGATAATGTTGTATACTAAAAACAGGAGCTGGAGATTATGGGAGATCCCATGAGAAAAGAAGTTGGAATGGTGAGGAAGAAAATTGACATGGCGAGTCGAGATATCAAATCTTTAGCTCAAAGTTGTCAGAAGAAGGTTTTTTCACATTTTCATTCTTACAGAAAGAAAAGAGTTATGTTCTAAAACTTGTGTTTAACAGAAGAGAATGATATGTACAGGAGAAGGAATATAAAGAGACATTAGAAGCTTTCAACGAAAAGAACAAAGAGAAAACTCACCTTGTTTCCATGTTAATGGAGGTAAAGTCTATATTCAAAAGACTTAAAGGCTTTGTAGATTCATACACTGCAGATCTAATGAGTGTTGATGACTTTTTTCTTTTCTTTTGGCAGCTACTGGCTGAAAGTGAAAGAGTAAGGATGAAGAAACTGGAGGAGATCAACAAGACTGTTGGAGCCTTGCAATGAGAAGGAAACAAAAGAAAAAGAGTTTTAAATTTGTTATGAGGTTTTTGTATTAGGCTTCTATTCAAGTCATCCCTATTAAAAGTGAGCTAGCTACCATGTAACATGATGCATCTATATAAAAATATGATCACTTCCAGAAACAAATTTCTTAAGAGGGTGATATGTTTGATTCAAGATGTCACCAACATCTGAAATCATATTAGAAGGATCTGAAATAGCTCATCCAACATACATATTAACCAACATCTAACTCAAGAAACCGCTTAGATACTGACTTATGACATACTTATCACCAACATACTTAAACTTTAAGACTTGAATTTCTGCAGAGGGGAGAAAGAAAACAATCCAAAGCAGGCAACTTAGGCCTAACAACATCACCAGAACAAAAACAGTTCATAGAAAAACCATCTGCAGAAAGTGCAGATTCAAAGGCAATACTTTCCTCAGTGAAAGACTTGAGTTGAGATTCCCATTTGTTGAAGAACACTAGACGTGGAGGAGGCTGATCTCAAGGCTTCAGCCAATGGTCCACCCATATTGTTGTGGTTCCCTCCACTGCTCCACCAGTTCATGCTTTGTTGCTGCTCCCTCTCATTGTTGTTGTTTCTCATGTTTGCTTCTTCTTCTTCATTTCCTGTGGAAAGCTTTAAGGAAACGTCTGAGGAAGGGTTACCGGGCATGGAGATGGAAAGATGACAAGTCGATGAGGTCAATGAACTTGAGGTAGAGTCAGATGATCGTGGCCAATCGTCAAAGAAAGGTCTCAGGATGTGACCATCATCTGATCTTCCATTGCTGAACCCATTGTGAGCTTCATATGGCCTCTTGTTGCTGCTGCTTTCTTGTTTCATGTCTGAAGGACAACTGTGAGACATGAACATTGTCAAATGAAGATCCAAACAAGAACGTTTTAAACCTTTTTTCCATTTAAGTAGAGATTAAAGACTGATTTAACTAAATAACCAAGTCCTACTAATTTCACACAAATTTCCACTATCAAAGAGTAAAGACCGGTTAGAGAAATAAATAAATCAAGTTGTATTTTTTTTTCCTTTCCTGAAATGTGTTTATAGGGGAAGTGGTTGCAGAATCTAAAGAGCTTTTGTTTTTCTTCTATGCAGGTTTGGTCAGCTTTCACTGAGACCCTACCATTTCATTATTTTCAAATACATATAAGTATACTCTCTCTTTCTATTTCTTTGATTGAAAAGTTAGATTCTCTATCACACATCCAACTGTTATCATTATCTCTCAGCAAAAGAAGAATATGTTTTCTTTATTTTCACAAAAATGATGATAAGTCTCTCTGTCACCCAATTGCCAACATTACCCCTTTCCTCACACAGCATCACTTCACAGTGGAATAACTATTACCATATCCCAAACAACAAGACTCTTAATAGTCAGCACATTAAAACAAAAGCTATGTATTAAAAAACTTTGTCATTAGTATTCTGTTATTATGCAAAACACTTGTCTCTGGTCTTCAAAACTCTTAACCAAAGCTAGTACTATTAAACAGAATGTTATTCTTGTGTACCTCTGATGATTACTAAGGTGGATATGTTGAGATGAATGATGTGAAGAGCCAGAGGAGAAGAAGAGATTGTTTGGTCCATGACCAAGCTCCTCGCCTAAGACAAAGGAAGATGCTGCGTTTGTGGCAGCGTTTGTGGTGGCGGTTTTGGCGGTTGTTTCCACAGGCTTTCTTGAACGGTTTCGACCACGGTGGATGTGGCGTTCGCAATACTTGTGACCGCCTACAACATCCCTCGAACATCTCCATTTCTTCCCATCCGTTCTCTTGCACCTCCCTGGCTCAGGATCCATTGCTCCTCTCCCCCAGTACCCTGTGTGTTCATTAGTAACATGTTATTACTAACAACCAACAAAAATCTCACTCAAGACAGTAAGAATGTCTCATAGATCTTCTAGAAAGGTTAAAAGTCCTTGCAGGATTGAAAAGTAAACTTATAAAATACTTTATTGTTTAATGAGTCTATGGATTGGAAGTTTTCTAGATCTTGAAAGATCTTTTAATAAAGTTAGAAATATAAACAAGAGAGTGAGAGTGACTCACAAGAAGCTTGGTGATGAGGGAAGTTATGTTGCAGAGGATGCTGAAGGAAGTTCAAGGGAGATTGATGGAAGAGACTTTTCTTGATGGGTAAGAGGAGCTCTTGAGGAACAGAAGCACCAGCCAACATGTATCTGTAGATCAGTGCTTGTAACTCAAGTTCTTGCCACTGTGCCCAGCTAAAGAAGTTTCCCATCTCTTCAAATTTAACACAAAAAACCCATAAGAAAAATCAGTCACAACTTCAAGATTTGAGTGAAGAAGTCTTTGCCCTTTACAAAATAAACAGGAAAGACTTACTGAGATGCCTCGCAGAGGAAGAGGAAGAATCAGGAGTGAAACATGAGAATGAAGAAGAAGAGGTGGGTTCAGGGACAAAGAGAGGTAGAGCAGCAGCAGAAGTTTCAGTTTGAGACTGAATCTGATCAAAGAAAAAGTTAGACATCTTAGTTGCAGAAACTTGTTCTTCTGACTCATTCTGCTGCTGACTTCTCCATTGCTTCAGTTGTAAGTCCATGGAAGAGAGAGACAGAGAGAAATCTGTTGGTTGCTTTTGGGATAGTTTTTTCCCCCACTTCTTTGTGTCTTTCAGAGTGTGGCTTAATAAGCAAAGACAACCACAACAAAAGTCTTATGTGTTTGGCTTGTGACCCTATCAAAAAGAAACTAGCTTTTTCTCTTTGTTCTTTGCAGATAGTTTGCTAGAGGAAAATGTTTTTATTAAGGAACTTGGTAGATAGAAAAAGACTATGAGACTACGAGACAAGACAGTCGAGTAGGAAAACAAAATTTAGAGTAAAAGTGTGATTTTTATATAATGTTAGAGATTTTTCTTGAATTACAAAATTGTTTCTTTATAATATTCAATAAACACAAAAAGAAGCACTGCAAGATGCTTGCAGATGGAGAGATAGTAGTACCTGCAGTGTTTATGTTTCACTGCCTTGGAAATATCACTTCCTTTTATATCTCATTTTAATATTCCATTTTAAGTAGTAGCTTAGAGAGAAAAGAGAAGCCTATTGTTTATTTAAGATATATTGTAATTAAAGATCCATTCAATGTCAGGTAACGTAACCTTCAATATTATTTTTTGAAGCAGATGTCATTTGTTTCAGAGATCGTGTTACAAATGTATTAGATTCTGAACGTAATCACTTTGGATTTGACTAACTCTCCGGTCAACTGATGTGCAGTATAAGACACTGTAGACAGTATTTGGAGAAAGCTGCAATATATATTCTGATATCTGGATTCTATAATATTATTATATAATAAGGTTAGTAAGTATATCACGTCAGTTACAAAAAAAAAGAAAAGTATATCACTATTTTAGAATTTATACTGGTCTATTATGTTTACCAAATCACTATTTACCATTTTTAGTGGTCTAATTATGTTTGTCTTTCTCTTTTTCTTTCATGCAATATGTAGATTTGAATAAAACTCTGTATATTCAGGTCTCTATTCCATACGACTTTGATATATATCGACGATATCCTTCTATTCTCATCAAATGAGAAGGAACACCTTAAATTTCTTCAACAGTTTAAAAGTATTATCAATCAGTATGGAATTATGTTCTCTCCCCAAAAGATGGTTATAGTCCAGTCCAACATCGATTTCTTTGGAATGCAAATTACAAACGGAAATTTTTCGCCACAAATCCATCTTACTACAACACTTCTCGATTTTCCTGACGAAAATCTCACAAAACGACAAATGCAGCAATTCCTTGGTGTAATCAATTATATTAACGATTTTATATCGCAACTTTCACGACTGACAAAACCGTTACAAAAGATATTGACAAAAAATCCACCGCAATGGACAAACCGGTAAACAGAAGCTGTCGGAAGCCTAAAAATAGAGGTGCAGAAGCTACTGCCTTTAAAGATTTCTTCCACAGACACACGCATTTTGCAGACTGACGCAAATCTATATATATAAAAATGGGTTTACTCCCTCCTGAGACTGTCCAGCTCGGAGTCCAGCCTGGAAATTCACTTTCCCTGCGTCCGACACGTGGCATGTTAAATGAAACGCAATGTGTTGATGTCCGGTTTTGTAATGGGCTTTGAAAGGGAGTTTGGCTTGCGGCCCGTAAACCAGCAAAGGGCTATTGGAACCCTAATCCGGTTTGTTCACGACTTCCTGTTCTTCGTTTCTCTCTGTGCGTCGAAGCGACGATTCGGTGTTGTAACGGTAAGCGTTGTGATTCTCAGTCTTAACTGCTCTTAATTCATACGCCCACCACGTGACCTTCGATTGATCTGGATTGATATCTGTATAAATATGTGTACGCAGATCTCTTTTTGATCTCATCTCATTATCGAAATACAGTCAAAGTAAAACATTTTTTTGTGATTGATCTCTTTTTGATCTCATCTCATTATCGTTTCCTCTTGCAGGCACAACCCGAGAAGCTCTCAAACACACCATTTTCCCCACCTGTTGTGATACTCCTGTGTATTGATCCTGGCTGCACTTGGATCGAGCAATGGTAATAATATTGACATCACTAAAAAAGTATCTCTTCTGATTTTGGTTGTGTAATGGAAGCTTTACAAGGATCGATCATGTAGGGTTCATCGTGTTGGGCCACGGGAAAAGTTTTACTTCGGACCTGAGGATGTGAAGGCAGCTATTGTAAACCGAACCAGTTCTCCAATCTCGATTTGGTTTCCCGGGGATCACGGTTCGCTGCTTGGCCTAGCCAATACGAACACACATCTTACAGGTGCACTCTCTTATTAGCTGTTTATCTCAGTTTTATCATTGTGACCGATAAATAATTAAGCCTCATCTCAAGACGTTATTGGTGAGCTAATAGCTGTAAAAAATCATCGACGCTCACCGTGGAAAAGAACCTGTCATGGAAACTATCAAACTGGATAAGTTACTCTATACTTCATATGAAGCCATTCAATACTTTTATAAATGATGAAACTTTTTCTTTTGAGGAGGCGTTGATGATTTCGGATTGTATTTTTTCCTTGGCGTGGTGTATATGTGTCTCTGTCTGTTTGACTCACAAGCTGTGTCATTTCACAACAAACCTGGAAAGCTTGGATGAACTAGCATAATCCGAAGATTGTAAGAGGTGTATTTTTTGCTAAAATTATAATCACTATATTAGTGTCTTCATCTACCTCTTATTCTCTGTTTTATGATTAGTAGGACAGAACCTAATATTTCTTGGAACACAGATAAATTCCTCTCATTTTGCAGACGACTTCTTGAATTCCACTTCAGAACACATATTTCTTCAAGTGGTCTAACCTCCAAAACGCTCCAGCAGCAACTGCCAAGGTGGCCAAGACGGCACGAGTGGCTTAAGTGAAGTGAAGATAATGAATTACATGGACGCAGTCCTCGCTTTTTGAATAATACTTCTGCACCAATGTTGTTTTCCTTTTTTTAATATTTGGGTATTCTACTTATTATTAATTAAAATTCAAAGGCTATGGAGCAAAAGGACATGCTTAAAAGATAAATATATTACAACCCCTTTACTACAACATTCAAAAAATGGACAAATTGCAGGTTTGGAATCATGTTCCTAATCTCTGGATTTAAGAATACGTTGTATATAAAGTTTCCATGATCGAAAACCTTTTGAGTAACGTGTTTGGACACGGCTCACCTTGGAAAAGCTGTGAGACTAGCTAGGAATCAAATGAGAGACTCAAAAAGTTTCTACCTCCTAGCTCGGAAAAATGGTCACCAACCTTCTTCAACCAATTGGTCTTTTCTCACACCATTAGTCTGCATTTTTAACACATAGTTCCATTCTGCAGGTCGCCATCACTTTTTCCCACATGCACATGTAGTTTCACGGAGAAATGGGGAGTTTGAAAGTCTCCAAAGTGTCCAAACTTCTGAGAACCAGATAGACCAACTCTTTTACTTTGTTTTTTTTGTAACTGATTTTTACTTTGTTAAAAAAAAATTATTTGCATTTTACTTTGTCAAATACAAATAATTTTTAAAAACTACATTTTCATTAATCATCACCTGTAAAAAAAGGTGGAACAAAAGGCCCGTAACGGTAATTATAAGTTGTCAGATTTAATAGCTGTGCGGCTAACCACAAGCCTAAAAAAACTTATTTAGATCATAGGTCGATTATTTGGGTTGTAAGTGCATAAATTATGTTGTGGGAATTTAGTTTGCAGCTTTTTTAAATCATTTAAAAATATTACAATTTTTAAATTGGTGATTGAAGAAAACATATATTTTACAAAGGTTGTAGAGCTTCCATTAAAGTACTAATAAAATAGTGGAAACAAAAATTATAAAAAAAAAAAGTCAAATGAAACATTTTTACAATCCAACTAATCAAACACATAACTAAACTTAAATCATTTTTTTCATTTGGTCAGCACCTTATATATAATTTCCAAAAACAAAAATATAAAAAATTTGGGTATTCAAACTTTTGAAATTCGTAAAACGAGACACAACAAATAATCGAAAAATAATTTTACAATTGTCTAACTACTTACATTTTTATAATAAATTATTATATTTATCTATCAAAATAACATACAAAATATATAATTAAAATTAAAATTTAAAACAAAACCGGCGGCCGTAGTGACAAATATTAGGGAGCCATTTTATTTGAAGAAATAAATGGGAAACGTCAAATATGTGGATACAAAAATAGACGCTTTAAAGATTTCGAAATACATTATCACTCCACGTTCAAAGAAATACTAGCGGTCAAGAAAGCTATTGAGAAGTTTAAGTTTCATCTGATAGGACATAAATTTTGAATTGAAATGGATATTTCATATTTCCCAAAGATGTTACAATTCAAGCAAAAGATGGTCCCACATCAGCAATTATTACGGTGGAGCGAATGGTTCTCGAAGTACGATTTCGAATCTGTCTATTTAAAGGGTTCGAAGAACACACTTGCTGATATGCTCAGTAGAAACTCAATAAAAGACATACAAATGATGGAAAGCTCTTCAGCAAAAATTTACTATGATTTCGCATCCAACATGCTCGACGACGCTCACAAGCTTATCGACCGAAATGCTCTACATGAATGCCTCCGCGATAAAATTGTCTACTATCAGTCCATCATCCTGTCAAAATACGGAGTCTGGAATCTCATCATCTATCTGATGAGAATTCACCCCGATTGCCCGTTCGCTCATCTCTACAGGATCGAAAGCGCTCGCCTGGTATCTCTGTTCTATCTACACTATAGGCATAACCTTTGACATCCAATCGTTATACCAATACGTCAACTCTCGGTTCACCGACTCCCAGCCAGGACACAAGGATAGACTCTCGACGTTCTTGTCTTAGTTCGCTCCACTTTCCATTTGAAGCGGAAAACTACGAAGGTCAGCAAAAGCAACATGATTATCTTTCAAGAAGTTAAGAGGTCAAAGAGGTCTCAACCCTTTCTTTAATCCCCACGCTATATACTTCTTCCATCGCTATGTTCAAGTAAACAACAAGACCAACAAGATCTATGCTCTACCAACCCTCATTCATCACAATGACTATCCACAAGAAGTCAGACCAGACTTCAACATCAACGACAACAAAGCGTACGAAGACTTCCAGACCCATGCATTTCGTCTCAATAGCGCCAAACAAACCTCCCTGTACCTTTCACCCTAAATTGGACTTACTATCCGATCGACTACCAAATGAGCCTCCACGAAGATCTTCAGTTCTTCATAGAAAAATGGGAAAAACCAATAGATATTCCAGAAATCTCGAAGACGACGAAGCCGGAGCAACAATCTCAAGAATGTCCACCAGAATACTTCCAAGATGCACAACTTTCTGATGACTCAATGAATATAGATGAAGTAGGAAAAATGTCCGCAAACTCACGAAGAACCAGAAGAAGAGTATGAATGTCCATACGATCATTACGGATGCTGCGACAAATACATCATTGAATTCGAGATCGACCACTAACTAAGCGGTGACTAAAATAAGTATGTTTAATTATGTAAAATAAATGTGTTTTAAAATAATGAATAATGATGCATGAAACGCTAAACTACATACTGTATATCAGTCATAACTATGTATAATTTTTGGCTAATAAACTTTTGAACTACCTCTAATTTGTAACCGCCATTACTTTATCATCCATTGCGTTACTATTATTTATTAATTAATACTGTATGTAACGTCTATGCATTTGGATGCTTTTTCATTAACTTAATTTGTCCTATTATAAGGTGAAACTGAATATTATTAATTACTATGCGTGTGTGTGTGTGTGTTTTCTTTTTGTAACTTGGTCACAGGTCAGCACTAATTGTGTGGTGGAATGATGCATGGCGACTGGTTTGGTTTTACAGGTTACAATTTTCGTTTAGGATGTCGACTATAACTCTAGATCCATTTTTGTGAAATTATAAAAGGAAAAACCACGGCTCGCTAGTATATCTAAATATATATTACCAGAAAAGGCCAAGTAAACTGAGACGAAATTTATTAAAAATGAAGTAAGAAACATTCATTTATATCTTCAAGTTGGCTGAAATAAATACACAAAAACATTCATTAATTTCAAAGTATCTTTATTTGGTGGTGCCACAATAGTAATATTATGTATTTTTGAGGTAATAAAAAATTAAATATGAGCAAAGGACGGTAACGATATTTCATGTAGGAGTGACTAGTGAGCCCAGCCAAGAGACTCTGAAGAGAGAGCTTCTTAACATTCATTCCCACCAGCTTCGGCGGCATTTATATGCACTATTCCGAAATAACCTAAACTAGTTGCGTTTATAGACGGGACCGGCTAGAAAATATAGTCAATTCTCAATTATATCATTATCATGGTCCATGGTTTACGTCCGATATTACATTTTGTATACTTTCTTTGTATGTATATGTGGACTCATCATATATATCTTCGATAAAAATATGGATAGTCACGTGCATTATTAACACCACCTCTTGGCACTTGTTCTGTCTTCACTATAAGGAACAACAAACCAAAAAGCACAGTGGAAATGAAATTTGAAACAAAAGAGCTTGATGAAAACAAACAAATCATAGAATAATTTGTATTATTAAGTGCAACTACGGGACTACATTCTTATTTTGTAACAAAAGTTTTATTATATGTTTTACCAAAAAAAAAAGGTTTTATTATGTCTGAAATATAGAGATTAAATTTCAGTGGACGAAAGTTGGGTCACGTGCTAAAATCAAGACCAGATGAGATGAATAGAGGGCCCGGCCCAAAACTACTCCACCTACTTGATTTGAAAATCAAGCCGAGCTTGAAAACGAAATCAGCTTTACAAGGAGCCCTAGTTTCCGACGAGGGCGCAGACATTGGGTCCCACTGTATACTGTGAGACCAAATCACCAATTATGTGCGGCTTTTTTGTAATTTACCTTTTTACCCACGAAAGCTACCCTCTATTTACGTTCCTTTACGATGGGCCGGGCCATGTGTTGTTTTGAGAACCTGCTGGTAGACTCTTTTCGATAATGTTATTCGAAATAACATAAAAATATATAATCTACCATCTTTGCTAGCCACGACGAAAGAATCCACAAGAGAATCGGTTTTGTTTCCCGTCAGATTTTCACCATTGTCTATCAGAATTGTTCAGTTTTGGTTATAAATAGACTATTACTAACCTCAAATTCAGAAAACGATTGTGGATTAGATTTATTATGTTCATTGATTGTCCTTATTCGATTCCACACAAAGGTTTTAACTATAAGGTCTATTTGGTTATCTATTGACAGAAGTAAGTTTTGAGGTCACATGTCCATGAGAAGACAGATACGTTTTTGAAGACATTTTTTTTCCGCCAATTATTTATAATTAATAATAACGGGCCGAGCCCAGAAATACATGGCCCAAGACCCAGAAACATAAACAAAGGCTAAAAGTCTAAAAGCCAAACGGCTACAATCGAAAACCTAAAACGGACCCGCGGCCCAAACCCATAGAAACCCGTACGACGTAAGCTGGAGAAACGCGTCAAGGATGCTGGCTGCTAACACGTGTAAGCATCTAAACCTTCGGATCGACACGCATCATACACCACTTCGACTTGAACGTCTCCGCCTCGAATCGCCGCCGGAACCACATCACCGTACCAACACTTCGCCGGATCTCAACATCCGCTTCAATCGCCTTCCTCTCCGGTGGTCCTTCAACGATATCGTCATCGGACATACCGAAATCTCGTAAGGACCACCCACTCTTACTCTCGGGAATAAATCCCGTCACCACACCCTCAACCTAACTTCTCTTGTCGACAAGAACAACAACCAAACCACAAACTTTAACCTCTAACACCCAATCTTCCTACGGGTTCCAAACCGGCAGCGTAGAGCTTTGGTAGCTTCCATCCTCCGGAGACAAGACGGCGACGACGGAGCTAGGTAAGCCTCCCCTCCCGTGAACTGAACCGGCGTCGGTGGAGCAAAAGGAGCCTCCACCTCCCCGGGATATACCGACGACGACGGAGCTGTAACACCTCCCCCTTACGGAAAGAACTTTGATCTAAACGAAACCACCTTTCCACCGCAGAGAATCCTCCCCACGACCGCGTCTTTCCTCCATACCACAACCGTCATGGATTAGGCCGGATCCAGAGCTCGGACAAGGCGAACGTGAGAGGAATACGAAGGAGAGGCTCTAACTGAAATTTTAACCGAACGAGACTCGGTTCCGGCGACGGAACGCGCGCTCACGCGCCGGCCGTCCGCCGGAACCAAATGGATCTACTTTCTCTCTCTTATGTGTAAGAAATATATATGTCTATGTAAGACATACTTATGTTTAGGAATGAATATTTCTTTTCTCATGATATGGTCTTATAGTAAGTTATTTCTTATTGAAATTGTTAAGCCATAATGGTACTTGGTAACCAATAAAATGATAACTAAAGGAGTTTAATTTCTTAACTAATCAACTTGATGGATGGTTGATATTAGAGACATTTGTCAAGATAGAAAGAAATCCTTAATGAGGAATTAATGTAAACTTGACAATGAAGCAATCAAAGCTTGATGAGAAAGCAATCAAAGCTTGGTGATAAAGTCATCAAAGACTTGGTGAGAAAGCCATCAAAGACTTGGTAAGAAAGTTTTGGTCCCTCTCCCCACCTATATATAAGTGCTCTTGGACCATCACAATGAGACACATTAAGAGAAAAACTAAAAGCAACACATAAAAAAAAAGGTTGTAGGCAAGGGGAGAGAAGATCTAACTCCAACTTAAAGATCAAGAGATCATCTTCCATGATCAAGAGATCATCTTCATATGATCAAAACCGTTCATGAAGATTTCGCAGCAATGAATCGAGGTATTCCGCAAATCCTTCTTATAGTTCTATTATGTGATTAGTCTAGATGTTAAAGATCTTAGGGTTCATGTAAATTCAAGTTTACATGTGGTATCAGAGCTAATGGTTATAAACATCTAGCTAATCCGGAAAGTGTAATAGATTTATGTTTTAAAGAATGAATAAAACCGATGAGAGTTTTCGGAAATCTTGAATCATACATTATATGTATGTATTCTATTTCGATCTCTGAAATAATCAATAATCGATGCATAAATTTTTCTATACATAAATCGTATAGAAATTAAATTAAGTAATTTTATGCATGATTTTTTATAAAACAATATTTTCATATAAAGAGCAAAATTAGAGTTAAAGATATCACCACAGTGACTTTACTCTAAAATGATTTTAAATGAAAATCATTGTTCAAATAAGTATTTGATATTTTGAGTAATAAGTAGTTACCCACAGGTAGACTATGTACACAAAATATGATCAAGTACTTATATAGAGTGATTGCATTGTGTAGATTAAGTATATCCACAGATAGCTTAATTTGAATAATTCGATACATCACTGAAATGTTTTCAATACTATGATTATTGATGGAAATATGGCTGCTACCCACAGGAGCACCATAGTTTCTTGGCATTAGTATTCAATAAATATATGTGTTGATTATGTTTAAAAGCCTAATTTAAACTTGTATATCTCAAAATTAAAGTTTTTCGTCTTAAAGATTGTCATATAAAGTCTCGTCTATTCTAATCCTTAATGGTACCAACTTCTCAGAATGAAAAGAGAAAGTTGAGTTCATATTAAGAGTACTATGCTTGATTTTGACACTCCTCAATGATGAGTCAAGTTCACTAATAGTGGATAGTACTTAGACTAAAAGAATTTTCATAAAGCTTGAAATTGAATAGACTGAGAATTATGATATTAAGATGACAATAATTATAAATATTTAAACTTTCCTTATGATGGCTGGAAAACTAAAAATACCTTAAATATATAGAAGAACGGTTTAAGATTGCAACCAAATCCCTAATTGGGAAACTTATGGCAAATCTTACGACCATAAAACAATAATGACATAAGGTCTATGCATGAATATTGCATTGAAATGACCTATCTTTCGGCTAAATTAAAGAATTCAGGAATGATATGGAAGATTAATTTCCAAATTATCTTAAATTTGCCTCTTCTTAGTATGAACCATTCCAAATTAATTATAACATCATTTACGTGAGACGGATGTTGAATTAATTGGCTAAGAAAATGGTTCAATAGGAGGCTAAACTTAGCTGTAAAGGTTTTAAAGTTGTCTATTATGTTCAAGAAGCTAGACTTAGGTAAGTCACACTACCCATAATGAATATCAAGTAAATAAGAAGGAAAAGGCAAAGAAAGATGACAGATGAAAATGTCTTAACTCTTTGAGAAAGACTGCGATAAAAGAAGAAAATAGTTCGAAAAGGTAACTTTTAAAAAGTTCCGTAAGGGTTTTCGAATCTAATCTTGTAAGATTTCTTCTAAAACTTGGTGGGTGGATAATGGTGCTTATGTGCATGTAATTAATTCCGTGCATGATTTACTTATAATCAAAACCGTAATTTCAAGTGTAAACTAAATACTTATGACAATGAGAGCGAAGTGATAGTTGAAGCTATTGCACTTCTCATTATGAATAGTGGATTTTGTTTGGATTCAATCCAAACATTTTATGTTCCATAAATTTTAGTTTCATTAAGAAAATTTGATATTGGGTTTTTTAATCGACTTAAAGAGATGGTTGTTTTAATTATTCTTGAATTCTAACTGAATCGATTCAAGAATATTAGTTGATAGCCAATATTAGGTAACATTGGCTGATCAACATTTTAAAACACATCTAGTTATGCACATTAAAGGAAAATTAAAGCATAAAACATGTACTAATGATAAATATCTCTTGTGGCATAAGAGAATTGAATATATTTATAATAAAAGAATTTAAAGATTGGTAAAAGATGGAATTATTCTAAATCTTTATTTTACCAACAATAAATGTGTGTAGATTGCATTAAGGATAAGCAAAATACACTAAGAAATGAGCCATAAGAAATACAAAGCTTCTTGAAACTATACATACAAAATTTTGTAGACCTTTGATGTTTAATCTTTGGAGATGAAAAGTATTTAGTTACCTTTATTAATGATTATTCACATTAATGTATATTTATTGCATAAAATCTCAATTTTGAATACATTACAAGTATTCATAATTAAAGTAGAGAGGCAATAGGATATAAAAGTGAAAAAACATAAGGTAATGAATTTATGGCAAATATGATGAAAAGAGAGATCTTTTGCCAAAATTCTCCAAAAAGTAAGAATTATATAAGTACACAGCTTGGTCTTCCATGGCATAATAGTGTATCGGAAAGGCATAACCGTACCTTATAGAAATGGTTAAGCTCGTAAAGAGTTCATGAAAGTTTACATATATCCTTGTGGATGGATGCATTATGTGTATCTTGAATATGGTTTCAGCAAAGCATTCTCAAGAATCTTTTTGAACTGCATAAGGCTGCAAACCTATTATGACACATCTTAAAGTATGATGATGTCCTGTTAAATCAAGAACATATAATCCACATGAAAAGAAATTAGATTTCAGAATGATCAGCTGGTTTCTGTATAGGTGACTCTGAGAAATCTAAAGGATATAAGCTAAATTGTTTAAACCACAGTACATGATAAAAGAAACCAATAATGTCAGATTTTATAAGAATGACAACATTAGTGGGAGTAATAAAGTTAATAAATGGTCATTCAAGAAATTAGGGTAAACAACATGTTACCCTAAATTATGAATGATGGAAATTCTCATGTTGTTGTAAGTTTAACAATGAGTAAAATCCATCGAATGGCCATATACTCCATGATGAAACGTTGCTGATAATGATTAAGTACATTATGTTAAAGAGGAAAAAGAATTAAGAAGATCTACTTGTATGAGTAGATTTGATTTTTCCAATAGGTACTTTATCAAGTAGAATCTGAAGAACTGGATATTAAAGATTTGGTTTCTTACTTAGAGCCATAAGAGATGTTAATTCTGATTAATGAATCGATGCCATGAAGGATGAAGTAAAATCGATGGCTGAAAGTGAAGTTTGGGAAGTCGTTCAATTATTTTAAGAATATAGACTATTCGAGTGTAAGTGGATCTGTAAGACTAAACTCGAATATAATAATATATTGAACGACATAAAGCCTGACTTGTTGCCAAAGGTTTCAATCGAAAGAAGGCATCGATTAGACTGAGTCTATAAAAGACTGTAAGAATTATCATGGCCTTGGTAGCTCAAGACGTTAATGAGTTCCATAATGTATGAAGGAACGCCTTTCTTAATGGTGACTTAAAAGAAGTCTGTATGCGTCAACCTAAAGACTTCATAATCGAAGTGTAGAGGAAGACTTGGTCTACAAACTAAAGAAACCAATTTATGAACTGAAACAAAGCTTGAGAAATGGTATTCAAAATTTGATGAAACCATTACGAAATTCGGTTTCAAAGAGAATATTTAGAGATTACCTCAAGATCTGTGGGAGTAAGTTCATATTTTGGTTATGTATGTTGATGATAACTTATTGGCCAGAAGTGATCTTGGTCTATTAAATGAGACCAGTATTATCTCTTAAACTTTGCAATGAAAGATATGAACGAGACAACTTCTGTGAATGGATTGAAATTTTCCATGAAAGATCATTTAAAAGTTTAGGGTTGTCTCAGAAAGCATATATATTGACAAAGTTCTTGAGAGAGATATGGCATGCTAACGTGTTCTTCTAGTATTGTTCGTTTAAGCGTGATCTTAAGAAACATCCGCATAATGAAATTGAACGTAAAGAAATGAAAAGTTGAAAATAAATTTTGAGATATCTAAAGATAACAAGGAATCAATTGCTCACATATAAGAAATCAACACACCCACAGGTGGTTGGATTTTCAAACTCAAATTTTAATGGACATAATGGTTTTGAGCATTAAAATTGTAGAAATATGTATCTCATCAAATGAGATACTTTATTATGGAAATTTTAATTGCTTTAAACGTCCAATAAAGAGGCTGAGTGTGTGGCAATATTATGAGGTTTTTATAAAGTTAATTATGATTGCAAAATTATCTTTGAGTTTGAGTCCGTAAGTGTTCAACTCTTTAAGTGATAGTAAGTATGCAATCATATTTTTTTAAGTAAGACATGATATCTAAAGGATCCAAGTATATGGACATTAAGACTGATATATGTCATTAAAGTAAGATTTCAAAAGGAAAAGTTTGTCATTATGCATATATGCACTAAACTTATGATAACAAACATATTTACGAAAGCTTTATATCCAAAGACATTAAAGAAAATCTAGAAATTATGGGTCTAATGGATAGCTATTAAATTTGTTTGATTATGTTTAGCATATATTTGACAATATATGAGCTCTTAATGACTTTTGAATCTTTTAAATTCTGTTTCCAAAGTGTGTACACATTATCGTTGTTGGATTAATGATAACAGAATAAGTCTTTAAATAAGACATAAAAGGGACCATTAAGATAACTCCTACTTATGGTCTAACTAAGATAGTAAGCAATGTAGTAGTGCATGGAAGGAATCATGTTGCAAAATAATATGTGCCCGCCATGACTCTCATTGTTTGCTAGATTAGCTAAGACAATTATGATGACCAAATAAAAGAAAGGGTTTAACAAATAATGTCGACCTTATGATTTTCAATAAGAAATCTTAAGAGATTATACTAACGACCAAGTGGGAGAATGTAAGAAATATATATGTCTATGTAAGACATACTTATGTTTAGGAATGAATATTTCTTTTCTCATGATATGGTCTTATAGTAAGTTATTTCTTATTGAAATTGTTAAGCCATAATGGTACTTGGTAACCAATAAAATGATAACTAAAGGAGTTTAATTTCTTAACTAATCAACTTGATGGATGGTTGATATTAGAGACATTTGTCAAGATAGAAAGAAATCCTTAATGAGGAATTAATGTAAACTTGACAATGAAGCAATCAAAGCTTGATGAGAAAGCAATCAAAGCTTGGTGATAAAGTCATCAAAGACTTGGTGAGAAAGCCATCAAAGACTTGGTAAGAAAGTTTTGGTCCCTCTCCCCACCTATATATAAGTGCTCTTGGACCATCACAATGAGACACATTAAGAGAAAAACTAAAAGCAACACATAAAAAAAAAGGTTGTAGGCAAGGGGAGAGAAGATCTAACTCCAACTTAAAGATCAAGAGATCATCTTCCATGATCAAGAGATCATCTTCATATGATCAAAACCGTTCATGAAGATTTCCGCAGCAATGAATCGAGGTATTCCGCAAATCCTTCTTATAGTTCTATTATGTGATTAGTCTAGATATTAAAGATCTTAGGGTTCATGTAAATTCAAGTTTACATTAGGCTCTCTCTCTCAACCAAGTAGCTTCTTCATCCTGATTTCGAAGACATTTATTTAAAACTATTTTTTACCAGGAATAAAACCGTATATATTACAGCAGAAGAGACAAGCTGAGTCAACGTGGGCCTAAAAGGCAATTAACGCCAGCACGCGCTGCCTCACGTGACACCACTTGCATTTCTTATTATATTTTCTCTTGATTTGGCTGACACGACCACGGTCATTACGTTTGTTATATATTTTCGGCGTCTAGTACTAACAGCAATATTATCCCTGGCTTATGGTTTTAAAAAAAAAAACTATAAAATATTTGCGGGTCCCACTAATTATTAAAATGGCTTATTTGTTAAATAACCAAACAAAAAAGTAATGTTTTGAAAACCGGAAAGGATACTACTTGTAACTACTTGGTTGATTTGGTTGGACGGTTCAACCTCGAACCTTTTATCTATGAAACTTATATATATAATTATATATTTATATTATATGAATTTTACTTCTACATATAATACATTCTCTATTCTTTTCTATAATTAACTAAATATAAACAATAAATATAAATCTAACTGATATATAGTAAAATAAAACTGAATAGTGAATACTATGTAAACTAAAATTGATAAAATCATACTATGATTTACAATTAAAATTATCATTTTATTTATTTTTTACAACTAAATCTCAAATTTTATGAATATGGTAAAATAAAGATAGTATATGAAAGTCAAAAATATATTTTTCACATTGTTTCTTAAGAAAATAAAAGATTAATTAAATAGTGATAGTTGAACACTAATTATAAAATATTAAATTTTAGCTAGTAATAGTTGAAAACACTTAATTATATGTTAATTTTTATGAACCGGGTTTTAAAATTGACCCGGTAAATTTTTTACAAATCCGGGTTTTAAACCGAACCGGACTCTGCTTCTTCAGTCACGGTCGAACCGGTTCGACCGGCCGATCCGGTCCGGTTTTTAAAACACTGCAAAAAAGGATAATTAGTTTTGTAGAAAGAAGCTAGAGAGAGATTGGAAGAGAAAATAGGAGAGAGGGTATTCTTTTGGTTAGTTTGTGAATTATAGTTTTTTTAAGTTACTGGATGCAATTTCCCTTATTAAAAACCCTTCTCTTTTATCTCTTCTCTAAGAGTCAAAATCGCAAAGCTCTTAAGACTTTTCGTGGGCCCCACGACACATACCATGAAATGTGCTTTTTTTTTTTTAATAAAAATCAGATAAAAATTATAAAAAAAAAAAGAATAAAAAAAAAGAAAAAGCTATGGCTTTAAGAGCCATAGCGTTAATGATGCTCTAATTTTACATGTCTTATTTGTTGTTGTGCTCATTCCATTCATTTGGTTATTTTGGAGAGATACACACTGTAGATTGAATTTTCTTAAAATAGGAAACCTTTAATCGCTTAGTGGACTTATTGTTCAATATATCAAATTGTTAAAATTATTCATATGGACTTTTTCACTCCTTTCTTGTTTCTCAAAAAGAATTATAAAAGGCATTGTAAAGCCCATCATAAAATTTTGAGCCACTTTAGGAAGAAACATCTTATTGCTTAGTAGACTTATTGTTGGATATATCAAATGGTTAGGACTATTATTGTGGGCTTTTCAATATTTTCTAGTTTACCAAAAAAGAATTCTAGATTTTTGTATGATTTGATATAAAATTTAATTTATTTTTTTTAGTTTTCAAGTTAGGCATATCAAAATCTTCATTTTTAGTATATCTTGTGAACATGTTAGAACATATTTTTGTTTAAAAAGCAGTCATATTTTATATCTAGTCGAATAACAAAATAAATTATGGAAGTTCACTTGGTCCTATAGTTTGAACAATAATTTATTAATGTTTTAATATCAAAAAGTCTGGATTTCGATTCTCAGAAAAGATGAATCATGCAGAACATTAGAAAAAAATTTATAAAAGATCTTCAGCAAGGTACAAAAAAAACTTTTATGAATGGATTTCACATGGTGATTAAGGATGATATAATCAGACATGAATCTTCGTAACAATATATAGAACTATCAAATGTAGTATCGTCTATAAATAATTTTCATGGTTTGCAATAACATCATTAATCATTATCTAAAAAGACAAAATAATTTAGTCATCTTTTATAGTTAATCAAATCTAAAGTAAAACATATTGCAAGGTAACATGTTTCTCTTATGGTAACCCAATTATTCCTCATGGATCTTCCTTTAGGCCCACTGTTAGATGGACCCTACCATGTAATTTCTCAATCTGGACCGTCCATTTCGTTGAAGGTTACAAATACAGTTCACGTTTGGTCCCCTACCGCCACCGGTTTCTTCGTTGTAACACTGAGGATCAATCATCATGCCTTTGGTTAGGAAATCATTTCTGTGACAATTTTTATGATGGATACTGGGATACTGGGACCTGTTTTTTTTTTACTTCTGTTTTATATTTTGTGCAAGCAAATTTTCTTTTTTGCTTAGATTTTTTGCATCAAGCAGTAGTATAGAATATTTATCAGTTCTTTTTACACTTCGAAGCTCTTCTCAGTGAACAACATATTACATTCCATACGGCCATTGCAATTAGCATCCACATATTCTGATATTCACCTATATATGAAGCTTATTGTATTGATGATATCTCCCACTTCGGCTTTTGCTTTACAGCCGTCATATATTTTCCAAATATGGTTTTCATTTAAAATTCGATAACGCCAAGTGACAGAGATATTTCCAAATTAAATAGACAAATGCATTTACTAACATTAAATGATATACAGTTGAAGAAAAACAATAAATGATTCCTGAAACAGACCGGTAACATATTAATGTCAAAAGACCAGACGACAAAATTAATAGTTAGAATCTTTGTATGATAAAAGAGAAATCGACGAGATAAGAGATTATAATAGTACAGTTTTCTTTTAGTGTTTGGAGTTGTTCGGCTAGGGCCGCGTATAATAACCGAGTATAAGTGTAATAGTCGAATAGAATCCGAATGTAAAATATATAAAAAAATTAAATAAATTTAAAAATTGAATTTTAATATACTATAATTCATAATTTCAAAGACATATATAGATATAGCTATTAATTTTAAAATTACTTCATTACATTTATTCATCAAATACACGAATCTAGCATTGTAAAAAATAAAATAAAAAATTTAGTAATATTTGTAAAATATTTTAAAATAAATTTCTAAACATCAGAATTTTATTGTATGTTAGATACTTCTTACATTTTATTCCCATGCCCTTAATCTATTATATTAAAAGAGAAGTCGTGACTCTTTTAATGTGTGATATTTTAAAATAAACCATTTCTTAAAAAGTCATAACTTTAAGTATATGTATTATTTATTCGACTATACATTTTATTTTAAGCTAATATAAAAACACTTAATTAATTAAAACAAATAACTTCCCAATATTTTAGGATTTCAGTAAATAAGAGTAACAATATATTTAATCTTTAAACTACTTTGATATTTTTCATTTAAAATATAAATATATATATATATATATTAAATTTTTCGAAAATATATTTTAAAATGTTTTAACAAGAACTTAATTTTCAAAAATTATATGTAAATAGTTTTACTAATTTCGTGATTATTTTTGAAATATATTATACACTAATATATTAACTTATCATTTATAAAATGAAAATAAATATTCTATCCTATTTTTATTATGTTAAAAATAAAATGTATAGTTGAATAAATAATGCACATATTTAAAGTTATGACTTTCTAAGGAAGGTCCATTTTAAAATAAATATTATATCCTATTTTTATTATTAAAAGAATATTATTATGTTGATCTAAATATTTTAACAATATATTAATTAAAATTTATGTAAAAATTTCACTAATTTCGTAATTAGCAATGAAATATTATTATGCATTAATATATATACAGTTATTATTTATAAAATTATATCATATTTTTATCTATTTTATAATCATAATCAATCATGTTAATATAAAATTATTATATTGAACTAAATATGATAAAATTATATTATATTGATAGATTATAAATTTTATTTTCATATATATAAAATATTTATGTTAAAAATATAATATGATCACAGACTAATACATATATAAAAATTTACATAACTTAGATTTTTGTATATATAATAATATATTATGTAAAATGAATAAACATAAAATTATTACGAAACTGAAATCCAGTTTTAAGGATGGATAAAAATTTAATATAAATTAAATAAAAATAATTTTATGCACATATTAATTTGCTTAATAACTAAATGCAAATACAATAAGATAAATATATAATAAGAAGAAACAAATACATGTGATAATTTTAAACAATTGGTTTTTTTACAACATATAAACTATAAATTATTATATTTTTAATAGTTTTGTTAACATTTAAACATATGATTAAAATTAAAAACATATACCATTAATGATCTAAAATAATTATATATGCATATAAAATTAAAAATAACATCCGCGCGGTTGCGCGGGTCGAGATCTAGTTTATATGAAAATACAATGTTTTGTCTAGAAAGGAAACAATTTTTTTTTCTTTTTATTCGATAGCATATTAGCATGAAATGCTTTCTCTTAAACTGTCATAAAATGGAAGAAAAATAAAATATTTTCCTATTAGTTTTTCTTTTCCAATTAAGAAAAAATCTTTATCAGTATCTATGTATTACTAGATAATAGGTCTGGGACGGATCGTGTATCTAGAAATTTTAAGGTATCTGGATCCGGATTCTTATTTGGCGGATCCATGATTTTACTATTTTTATCCAGATCCAGAGTTCTCGGATATCTGAGTGTCAGATATCCTTCTAAAAATGGTAATATTTGGCGTATATCCGGATCTAGATTTAGATCCTTAAATTAAATATAAATAATATTAATATATATAAAATATTAGCAATAATTTACAAATTTTAATGTTTTAATTATCTCTATGTATAACATTACAAAATTTATATAAACTTTACAAATAATATTATAAAATATATAAAATTAGTATTTATATATAGATATTACTATTTTTGAAATAATAATCAATAAAAATTACTGATTCGAATATTCGGAGTAAAAAAAATTAAGATATCCAAATCAGGATGCGGTTTTGATGGATCCAACATTTTACTATCAGGATCCGGATTCGACCTTTTCAGATATCATGATTTTTGGAATGGATCCGAATCGGATCAAATCGAATTCGAATCTCGGATAATAAGTCCTATGCGTACTAGATAATCGCAAATATCTAGTTGTATCTAAACGACCAGATGTTTAAGGATTAGATCAACTGATCAAGGCTATTTATTATTATCTAATAATGAAGTCTTACGGCTAAAGATCCCACCACTTTACTATTAAAAACGTTTAAATTAGAAACAAAAATAAATTTGAAAAAAATAGAACAATAATCATCAAACGGACACGTAATTAAAGTATAGTTTTGAGAACTACGAACTTAACGGATACGTAAAAGAAAAGAGAAAGCAAACAAAATATAAAAGAGTGAGAAGAAGAGGACAGAGAGTCAGAGAAGAGACCTTCAAAACTCATTCCACCACACACGTCCCCCAGTACAAAAAGCTTTTGCTTCGATTCAATCCCAACAAGTAAAAATAGGTTCAATCGAAGAACCCCACCGGAACTCCACAGAGGAACTGCATCAGTCGCGTTCCTGTTGTGGCTTGAGGAAGAAGAAGAAGAACAGTAACAGTCACCACCACAAGGAGAAAGAAGAAGAAGAAGAAGAAGAGAAACCGAAGATGCAGAGTACGGATCCTGCTCAGCCGCAGAGCCAGCAGATGGTGAGCTTCAGCTTCAACAGTCAGATGTCTAGAGAAGACGAGGAGATGGCTCGTTCTGCTCTCTCTGCGTTTAGGGCTAAAGAGGATGAGATCGAGAAGAGGAAAATGGAGGTTCGTGAAAGGGTCAAGACTCAGCTGGGTCGTGTCGAGGAAGAAACCAGACGTCTCGCCAGCATCCGCGAGGTTTGTCTGACTCTTGCTTTTTTAAAAAACAGAGCAAGAACCTCTGTTTCTTAACTCTTGTCTCTGTTACATACTCTGTTTTATTGAGTTAACTAACTCGTAACTGACTTATCATTGGCTAATTAAAATCAAGATCTTATCTTTGTAAGCTAATGGGTTTGCATGTACTCAATTTGTTGAACAAATAACAAGTTTTGTAGATAAATTTGTAAGATTAAACATGCAAAACATATCTCTATGATCTGAACATGAACAATTAGCTTCTTCTTCTTGTTGGGTTTCACAAGTCAAGATTTTGACTTTGTCTTTGTGGAAATGATGATTGTTTTCAGGAGCTTGAGTCTATGGCAGATCCAATGAGGAAGGAAGTTTCGTGGGTGCGTAAGAAGATCGATAGCGTCAACAAAGAACTCAAACCATTAGGCGCAACCGTTCAAAAGAAGGTACAATATATATTTTTCAAGATTAGTTTCCCGTAAAACATATGTGTCCCATTACTAAAAAAAAAGTTTTTGTCTTTACCAAATCTAAACTCAAAAAAAAATGCAAATACTTATGAGACAGGAAAGGGAGTACAAAGAAGCATTGGATACATTGAATGAGAAGAATCGTGAGAAAGTTCAGCTGCTCACAAAGCTAATGGAGGTTAGTTTCGGTTTCTCGGTTCTAATTTCACCAAAGCAAGAGTTTGAACATACACTAACCGGTGCTGGTTTGTTTTTCATTTAAATTTCTCCCTGGGGAGATGGGACAGTTGGTTGGAGAAAGCGAGAAGCTGAGGTTGAAGAAGCTTGAGGAGCTTAGCATGGGCATAGAAACCGAGTGATTCTCGATCTCACATACAAAGGACCAACCAGTGAAGAACTAATTTGGCTTAGGGTTATGTTATGGTTCTCTTTGATGTATTTATCTTTTGTCTTTTGTCTAAGTGTTTTAGTTTTCCTAAATGGTTTGTGGGTTGGTTTGTAGAACTGTGATGTGTGTTTATGTTGTTTGATTAACCATATTAGGGAAGGCAAATGAGAGATAATGCTGTTTGTAAGTTTGAATTATTCTTTTTTCTTGTTCATTTTCATATATTATTTTATTTATTTCAGTTTTTAGCTTTATTTTAATTTCTTTTCCCCCTAACTATTTTCTTAACTTTTTCACTTCTTTGGAAAAGTAGCCTCTCGCCGACGAGCGTGTGCTTTTGAAACTGAAACAAACTGACTTCCTGTCAAAGTCATGGTGGTCTTGCTTGACTCACAATAGACGCAATAATAATAATAAATGTGGGGTTTGAACATTTTCCACAAACTCAAATGTTCAACGTATTAAAATAACCTCACTACTTGATCTTTAATAGAACCCACACACAGCTAATCAACATCTCTTTTTCTTTGAATTAAATAGTAGTAGATAGAGTCATTTAATCGAAGTGGAACGATAGAAATATTCGTTTCTACAAACAAAACAATGTGTTTAATATATGTAAGATTATTTGGTCGAATATGATCTGGAAAGCAAATGCTTTTATGATATTTGGTGGAAATGCCACATAATAAGTGGGCTTTTTACACTAAAAAAAAGTGGGCTTAAGACGCTCAGTGGCGATTACTTGTGAGGTGAAGTGAAATCTTCAATCACTAGCTCCATTGATTCATAAATTGATCTCATGTGCATTTGTTCTTCAAATGTAAATCCCCAAAAGAGATAAAGTTCATTAGCAGAAATAACCTCAGATGGCATTTTATTTGGGCATTTTTAAACACTCATCATTCTTAAATCAAAACACAATTTAAAAAAAAAAAAATTGAAAAACAAAAATCGAAAAGCCGATAATGTCAAGCAAAAAGTAGAATAATCCCATAGAAATATATTGAGGGTGTGTTGATGAGGACGTCACAACAGAAACCATCGACAGACGATTCTCAGTACTTGTAGTCCGTCATGTAAAAGCTCTCTGTAGCATCATCAATAAGCTTAGCTTCACCTTTGTAAGTTCCGAGTGTGGCTTCAGAGTTAGCCTTGCACCTCACATGCAACGCCTCCTGAGCAGCCTTAACATTCTCCTCTTTCCCTGCCCACGTCTTCAAAGTGCTCTGTTGCAACGCACGTTCGAACGAGAAAGACCACGACTTCTTGGTCTTCAACTGGTTCATCGCGTTCAAGTTCTTGGTCGCCTCCTCCTCGCTCTGTCCACCAAACAAGAACACGATGGCTGGAACAGCTGCTGGCACCGTTCTCTGAAGAGCACGGACGGTGTGCTCAGCGATAACCTATGGCGCAACCTTGGCACTGTCAAATTCGGGTGTGACCATGTTGGGCTTCAAGAGAGTTCCCTCGAGCAAAACGTGGTGGTCGCTAAGAGCCTTGTAGCAAGCTGTGAGGACAGCTCGGTGACGGCAGCACACTTGTGGATGTCGTGGGATCCGTCGACAAGGATCCCTGGCTCAACGATTTGTACAAGACCGTTCTCCTGGCAGATGACAACGTATCTAGCCAATTCGTAAGCGTTCTCGTGGATGGAAAGCTCTGATAGTTCGTTCTCGCATGCCACTTGGCGAAACGAGCACCAGCTTCGTAGTACTTCTTGCAACGCTCACCGAGACCGTCGAGGCCTTGGGTGGTGGTCTCACCTTTGGTTCCGGCAAGCTCGACGGTACCCTTGTCGACTTTGATATCTGGGAGAACTCCTCCTTTTTCAAGATATCAACGAAAAATCTTGCATGTGTATAACAAAAAAAACAATAAGAAACCTCTACAAACACACACACACACACACATAAACCGAGACAAATTGTAAGAGAAATATAGTTAGAGGACTTAATTGTAATCAGTAAAATCTGTAATCTCTACATATTCTGTAAATGTTCACAATCAAGTTACAGAGTTTACTAATTACAAAATTACAATTAAGTCCTCTAACTATATCTCTCTTACACTAATGAATTGGATTCGTACCGTCGGAACTATTTTGGTAAAGAGTCTCTTCGAAGAGGATGACACCACTGAGGCAAGGGAGAGCACCGGGGGCGGTGAAGAGAAGCTCACGGAGAGCACGTCTGTTGTTCTCAACATTCTCGACGTTGATGCTCGCGAGACGCTTTCTGATGGTACCGGTGGATTCGTCGGCGGCGAGAATACCTTTTCTAGGTGTGCTAATGTAGGCAGTGTTGGCGATCAACTCATCTGCCAAAGATTCAAAACAAAAAAAACGCTTAAACGATTACGAAAGCTAGAAAAATTCAGATCGCGAATACAATTGATCAGATCCGATGATTTAGAGTGAAGAACATATCGATCAGTATACACCTTATGAACAATGAATCGGATCTAAGCTAGTTTTGGCTCATCGTAATCATCGTCGGATTCAATTCAACTCACAAAACAAGCTAAGGTTAAGCATCAAATCAAGATCTAGACGGTTAACCTAACGCGAACACTATCCAAACAACAGATCTAAGGCCTATACCAAAACTACGCTAATGAAAAGAATAGCTGTAGCTACGAAGAGATAAGCAGATTCGAACGAGGATAGAGAGTGAGATCTTTACCGGCGAATTTGCTGGTGAAGGCAGACATGGTTTTTGACGGAAAGATCGAGAAAGTTTCTGATGTAGATGCGGAGACGAGAGAGATGGAAGCAAGTGGAGCAGACGCTTTGGTATTTATAGATGCGGAGGAGAATCTATTGGTTGGTGAAAAAGTAAAATTTAAGGGTTAGATCCGTGACATGTTCTCTAAAAAAGATTTTCAGCCGTTAGATCTCACGTAGTTTTATTTGGCAGTTTCTCTCTAATCTCGGTTTTACCCCATATTAATGTGTATCATAGAGGAGGGTAGTTTTGGTACCTTGTCGTGTTAATTATGGAAAAGCACGACTTCGGCCGCACAGCGGCTCAAACCTTCTCAGGCTCAACCTTCAATCGAATTATAGTAGTATAATTTTGGTTTAGACATATACATTTTGCATTTAGAAAGTTTTGACTACGAAATTCCATAGAATATTCTTATTTAAACTATTTAGTTTATTAGGTTCACAGAGAAATGCGACTTTGATATCTCCCAACATAGAAAATTATGATCTGGTGTGTACTGCGACTCTTCAAGTCCACGAATCATTAAACTATCTGAGTCTTTTGCTTCATAACAACAAGAATTAGAGTAATAAAATTCTACGATATAATAAAAGTGAAATATGATTATAAATTCAAACAAAAGGTAAGCTATTTAATAATAAGGACATTTAAGAAACGGAAGTTAAATAATAAAATGTGAAATGTAGTTTGTAAAGAAAAAAGTAGTTTGTAAGACGAAAATAGAAAACTAGAGGAAACAAAATCTACCAAAGAATTAATGAATTTTTTTTATAAAGATATGTAAGAAAATAACGTATGTTTATGGTCTGTTTCCAATTCGACCAGATGGTGCATTTACTTTTATAAACCTTTTTCCATTTCTTAAATTCCGTTCTACTCCTGACAAAAAACCTTTGATGGCAAAAGAAAAATTAGGAAAGGAAAAACAAATATGTTTGCCTTTGGGTAGGCCTGGAATTATTATCCGGGATCCGGATTCTATCCGAGATCCGATCCGGATCCGCTCCAAAATCGGATATCTGAGGGGCGGATCCGGATAGTAAAATGTTGGATCCGTCAAAACCGAATCGGATCCGGATATCTCAATTTTTAGTCGGATATCCGGATCGTAATTTTATTAATATTATTTTAAAATAGTAATATATATTTATAAAATTAATTGTATTTATTATATTTTCATTTTATAATAGTATATAGAATTTTATATAAAATTAGTAATATCATACATAAAAATAATTAAAAACATTATATACATTTTATTTTTAAATATTTGTTAATATTTTATATATTTTAGTATTATTTTTTTATTTTAAAGTTTCAAATCCGGATCCGGATATCCGCCGGATATTACAATTTTTAGAAGGATATCCGACACCCGGATACCCGAGAACCCCAGATCCGGATAAGGATAGTAAAATCATGGATCCGCCGGATAAGGATCCGGATACCTCAAAATTCCTCAGATATCCGATCCATCCCACCCCTACCTTTGGGTATCATCAATATTCACTTATTCAACATCAATAAGTCATTGGCTCTTTCCTCCTTGCATGAACACACAATATTTATTCAATGCATCTCCACCAAACCTATAGGTTGGCCTGCCCTGGGATTCACTGACATGTGACTTGGGATAAGGTCCAAAATAAAGACCCTTCGAATGCAAAGCCACCTTAAGCCTAGGGACCAGTTTTATGAGGGAGGTAATGACAAGAGCATCTCCAATATAAAACTCTATTTTTTCTCCAAAATAGAGTAAAATAGATATGAAGTAAAATTGCTTCAACCCTATTTTATTCTTCACTCCATAATGGAGTCATGAACAAACAAAACATAGATTTCTCCATTTATGGAGTAAACTTCAAAATAGAATGAGATATGGAGTTGGGTTAGAACATTTGTTACTCCATATTCACTTTTACTCTATTTTAGAGGAAAAATGGAATTTGGTTAGAGATGCCCTAAGGATGTAGATCACAAAAAGGATGCAGATCATAGTATCGATGTCTAGCATATTTACATGTTTTTAGTTATCATATCTTATGCATTTTGCTCATTTAGATTAGGCTTTAGGCATCTTTAGGCTCATTTTGCATTCATAAGTCCCTATTAGGTGTTGGAGCACACTTTGGAGATATTGAAGATGTTTGGGAGTTTTGTGATGAAAAGAGGGTTTAAAGATGAACATGGACAAAGGCCTTAGAAGTATCTTCTGATGCTTATATTTGGTGGAGACTTGGCATTTTGAGTTAGCTTTCCATTGGGAGTGGTTTTGAACCATTTGAAGCCATATTGGAGGAGTTATGATTATTTGAGTGAAGGCATGTCAGTACACCGGGTCAGCACACTCGGCTTGACCAACCCCGCACGAAGGGATGATGCTGGACGATGAAGCACCCGGACAGACATACGCGACCTCGATAGCCCGCACGGCCTGACCGCAGGAACAGACAGAACGTCGCGGCTTGGAGCACCGGAAGAAGCTACCCGCGTGCGAGCCTACCCGAGCGTCCACACCCGAGGAAGACGACCCGCACGTTCCGACAATGGAGAACGCCCAGGATCAGGACGCGGCCGATCACACCCGACCTCCTTTGCCCGCGTACCACCACTCAACCCCAGAACATTCGAGCAGGACGACACCCGCCTTGGCACACGCGCCTGAAGCACCCGCGACGGCCTGCACACCCGACCGGAAGGACGCGCCTGAAGCACCCGCGACGCCTGCACACCCGGCTGGAAGGACGCGGCCTGAAGCACCCGCACGGCCTGCTTGCTGCTGGACACGGACAGTACGCGGCCTAGAGCACCCGGGGAGGACAGCCCGAGCAGTCGGACGAGCCGGACGAGAATCCTCATACGCGGGTGGCCATACCCGGCCTGACTGAAGCTTATCCGACGGTATCCGAGCTTCTTCCTTTGGAACATTTTGATTGGTTTAGACCATTAATTTTCCAAGGGCTGTTTAGTCATTTTACTTTTATGTGTTTAGGACTTTTAAGCCTACTATAAATACTCTCATTAACCCAAGTTTGGGACTTATGTTATTTATGATCTAAGAACAAAAACCTTTGAGTAAAGCTTCATCTTTGATTTATTAATCTCATCTCATCTTGTGTTCTTGATTGTTTATCTCATCTCCTTTCTTCTCTATATGTTTATGCTTGAATCTCTCATGGGTTTAAGAATAAGCATGTGGATTAGTGAGTAGATTCTTCTAAGATCCATGGGTTAGGGTGATAGAGAGTGATTGAGTTAGATCCAAGGTGTCTAGTATTAGATCTATCATTTCCTTGCATAGATTTGGTGTTTTAAAGCTATATTTGAGTTGGCCTCTCAAACATAGAGCTATAGGCATTTCATGCCCGGAAGGTGTTCTATGAAATGCCTGAACCAACTCATCTATGCTTTTAGTTCTCTTTGCCTAAGGGATTAGTTGTCTTAGAGGCTAGGATTGCTATTAGACTCATTCTCATTGTTTGCTTTGATCATTACAGCCAAAGGGATTTGGTGTACTTGGGTGATCATAGCAAAGAGCATTCATCTAGGGATAGAGCTTGCTTAGTTTAGTTGTCTAGGCATAAGGATTAGATTGATTGAAAAGTTAGCATCTTGGATTGAAACTTAATCATTTGATATCAAGTCCCTACACCCATGGGTCTCATTCTCCTCATAAGAAAGAAAGTTTGCTTTTGTTGTGTTTTACTTATTGTTCTAGTTTAATCATCATTCTCTAATGGTTGCATTTAGATTGAGCATAGGCTTGCATTCCCTCTGTTTCATTGTCACTTAGGACTGGTTCGACAATCTTATATACTACATCATTTGATTAGAATCTGAAAAGTTCTATCATCAAATTGGCCTGCCAAATTCTAAGTTGATTGTGACATTGGGATTTAGTCACTTGCTTGAGACTAAATCATTTTTCTTTCTTGTGATATTGATTCTCCTTTTGCATTTTCCTTTGATTTCAGGTGTATGAACACAAGAAGCAGGGGTGCAACTAACCTGGTTCCCACTGTTGAAGAGATAGCTACACTTGAGAGGGAAATAGCAAGAAGGAGAAGAGAAGAGGAGCAACAGGCTCACATTCAGAGATTGGGGTTTGAGATGGATGATCATCAACCCCAAGAAGGCAATGGTCAAGGAGCTGACAACCTTAGACCACAGCGCCAGCAACAACAACACCCACAACGGCCAGCTAGAGCCATTGGCACATATGACCGTCCTCACATTCATGGAAACAGGACGGGCATCCGTGCACCAGCTGTGGAAGCTAATAACTTTGAGATCAAGTCAGGCTTGTTGAATGTGATTGAGAACAACAAGTACCATGGCTTGGCTGTAGAAGACCCATTTGATCACTTGGACAAGTTTGATAGCTATTGTGGTCTGTCCAAGACCAATGGTGTGTCAGAAGATGCCTTCAAGCTCAAGTTGTTTCCATTCTCTCTAGGAGACAAGGCACGCCAATGGGAGAAATCTCTACCTAGTGACTCCATCACTACTTGGGATGATTGTAAGAAGGCCTTCTTGGAGAAATTTTTCTCCACATCAAGGACAGCCAAGCTGAGGAATGAGATCTCTAGTTTCCAGCAGAAGAACTTGGAAAGCTTTAGTGAAGCATGGGAAAGGTTCAAGGGATATCAAGCTAAGTGCCCACACCATGGCTTCTCAAAGGAGAGTTTACTGAGCACATTCTATAGAGGTGCCCTTCCTGAGTTTAGAGCAAGATTGGATACAGCAAGCAATGGTTTCTTCATGGGCAGGTCTGAAGAAGATGCTGAGGAGCTGGTGGACAACATGGTCAAGAGTGATTCAGTCTACAGTGGAGAACATGACAGGGCTGATAGAACAACCAGAGCTGATGACAACCAGACTAAGAAGGAAATAAAATCCTTGCAAGAGAAGATAGACTTGCTGATTGCTAACCAAGCCAAGTAGGAGCAGATTCACTTTGTGGGTGGTCCAAATCAAGAAACTCCTCCTAAGGTTAATGAAGTTGAAGGGTTAGAAGGGCAAGAAGAGCTTTGCTTCATCAACAACAATGGTTCTTGGTACAGGAAGGAGCCTAACTTTCAGTACAACAATTACCAGCAAAGGTCTTACCCCAACAACCAGCAAGGAGCTTACCCAAACAACCAGCAAGGAGGTTATCAACCAAAGCAAAACACTCAACAAGGGAGCTACCAGCCTAGGCAGAATCCTCCTCCTGGTTTTGCAAACCATGGCAATCAATCTACTCAAGCTCAAGGTAGCTCCTCCCAAGCTAAAGCTCCAGATTCATCTATGGAAGCTATGTTCAAACAATTGTTGGAAGGTCAAGCTAGAGCAGCCAAAGACATTGGCCATGAGTTCAAGACTGTTCACTCCAAGATAGACAGCAGCTACACTGAGCTAAACAACAAGATTAGAGCTTTGGAGAATCAATTTGCTTCTATGAACTCTCAGCCAAGTCGCCAACAAGGAACATTACCAGGAAAGCCAGAGCAAAACCCCAAAGAACCAATGAAGGCAATCACTTTGAGAAGTGGTAGAGAGCTACCTCCAAGAACTCTCCCAAGGATGGTGAGAAACTAGTGGGGTGGCTATCAACATTGATGATGATGTTGTGATTGTGGATGAGAAAGTTGATGAGGAGATTTTAGAAAAGATTGTTGAAGCTAAGGGAAAAGGAAAGGTTGGAGAAGAGAAGCAAACACCAAAGCATGGTGAAGTTACTACTCCAACAAAGGAGTCTTCTTTGTTCCTCCTCCTATGAACCTAAGCTGCCATTTCCTGGAAGATTTAAGAGGCAACTTTGGAGAAGTACAAAGCACTCTTTGAGAAGCAATTGAGTGAAGTTCAAGTTACAATGCCAATCATTGATGCCTTCATGCTTGTTCCTCAATACAGCAAGTTCTTGAAGGATGCTGTGGCTGCCAAGAAGAAGGAAATGGAAGGCATGATGGTTCTTACTCATGAGTGCAGTGCCATCATCCAGAGATTGACAATCTCTAAGAAGCTAGAGGATCCAGGCTGCTTTACTCTACCTTGTGCCATTGGTCCTTTAATGTTTGAGAGATGTCTATGTGATTTGGGAGCTAGTGTCAGTCTCATGCCTCTATCTGTTGCCAAGAAGCTTGGGTTTAGCCAATACAAGAAGTGCAAACTCTCTTTGGTGCTTGCTGACCGCCAGTCAAATTCCCATTGGTATCCTTGAAGACCTCCCTGTAATGGTGGGAAATTGTGAAATCCCCACTGATTTTGTTGTTCTTGAGATGGATGAAGAAGCTAGAGACCCTTGATCCTGGAAGACCATTCTTAGCCACAGCAGGAGCCCTTATCAATGTGAAGGAAGGCAAGATTGATCTTCATTTGGGGAAAGAGCACACTCTCCATTTTGATGTCAACGAGGTAATGAAGAGGTCAACTGTGCAAGGCCAAGTGTTCTACATAGAGGAGATGGAAGCTCTTGCTGATGAGCTCCTTGAGGAATTGGCACGTGGAGAGTTGACAATAGAGGACCCTTTGCAGCATGCTTTGACAGTGGATAAAGAGGTCCAAGTGGTTGAGAACAAGGAGAGCGAGGCTATTGCAGCCATGCTGGATTCTCGAAAGAAGATTGCTGATAGAGGCCAGTATGAGGAGCTTAAACAAGAGGCATGTCAAGCTGTTTCAGCCACTCAACAAGAGAACACCAAACAAGATGATTGGAGTGAGCTCAAGGCACCAAAAGTGGAGCTAAAACCTCTTCCCATGGTGTAAGGTACGATTTCTAGGCCCTAATGAGACATATCCTGTCATTGTGAGTAGTGAACTTACTGAACTTGAGCTTTCAACTTTTAAATGCACTTAAAAGGTTTAGAAAAACCATTGGATACTCACTAGATGATATTAAGGGATATCACCTTCTTTGTGCATGCATAGGATACATCTAGAGGATGAATCAATGACTTCTATAGAACATCAAAGGAGGTTAAATCCTAACCTTAAAGATGTTGTTAAGAAGGAGATTCTCAAACTTTTAGATGCTGGTGTTATCTACCCTATTTCAGATTCTAAATGGGTATCTCCTGTGCATGTAGTTCCAAAGAAGGGTGGTATCACTGTGGTTAAAATGACAAGGATGAATTGATACCAACTAGAACCATAATTGGCCATAGGATGTGTATTGATTATAGAAAGCTCAACTCAGCATCTAGAAAAGATCACTTTCCATTGCCATTCATTGATCAAATGCTTGAGAGACTTGCAAACCATCCTTTCTATTGTTTTCTTGATGGGTATTCAGGGTTCTTCCAAATCCCCATTCATCCCAATGATCAAGAGAAGACAACATTCACATGCCCCTATGGCACCTTTGCTTATCGAAGGATGCCATTTGGGTTATGTAATGCTCCAGCAACCTTTCAAAGGTGCATGATGTCTATCTTCTCGGATCTCATTGAGGATATAGTGGAGGTATTCATGGATGATTTCTCTGTCTACGGATCTTCGTTTTCTGCTTGTTTGTCCAACTTGTGCAGGGTCCTACAGAGATGTGAAGACACCAACCTAGTGCTGAATTGGGAGAAGTGTCATTTCATGGTCAAAGAGGGATTGTGCTGGGACACAAGATTTCAGAAAAGGGTATTGAAGTGGACAAAGCTAAGATTGAGGTGATGGTCAGCTTGCCCCACCAAAGACAGTGAAAGACATCGAGCTTCCTTGGCCATGCTGGATTCTATAGAAGATTCATCAAGGACTTCTCAAAGATTGCTAGACCAATGACCAAGTTGTTGTGCAAGGAGGCTGCTTTCAGCTTTGATGAAGATTGTCTTGAGGCTTTCAAGAAGATAAAGGGTGACCTTGTTAGTGCTCCCATTGTTCAACCACCTGATTGGGACCTCCCTTTGAGATAATGTGTGATGCTAGTGATTTTGCTGTTGGGGCTGTCCTGGGCAGAAGAAGGATGGCAAAACTCATGTCATTTATTATGCTAGCCAAACATTGAATGATGCCAGATGAGGTATGCCACAACAGAGAAGGAGATGCTGGCCATTGTCTTCGCCTTTGAGAAATTCAGAAGCTACCTGGTGGGTTCTAAGGTCATTGTGTATACTGACCATGCAGCTTTGAGACATCTCCTAGCAAAGAAGGATGCCAAGCCAAGACTACTAAGGTGGATCCTTTGCTTCAAGAGTTTGACTTGGAGATTGAGACAAGCAGGGATTGAGAATGGAGTTGCTGATCACTTGTCCAGGTTGAGAATTGAAGGTGGAATCCCTATTGATGAGGGCCTCAGAGAAGAGCATGTCCCAGCCATCATGTCAGTGGTAGCAGCCATTGAGACTGGAAAAAGATTGAAGAGGTTAAGGCAGCTGAAGAGAACGGACCTTGGTATGCTGATTTGGTTAACTATTTAGCCACTGAAAAGAGCCATTGGGACTTGCAGGGTATGAGAAGAAGAAGTTCTACAAAGATGTGAAGAGATACTATTGGGATGAACCATACCTCTACACCCTATGCAAGGATCAGATTTATAGAAGAGTGGTGGCTGAAGAAGAAGTTGAAGGAATCCTCTCACATTGCCATGGATCTTCCTATGGAGGCCATTTTGCTCCATTCAAGACTGTCTCTAAGGTGTTACAAGCTGGATTTGGTGGCCACACATGTTCAGGGACTCACAAGACTTCATTTCAAAATGTGACTCTTGCCAAAGGAGTGGGAACATTACTAAAAGAAATGAGATGCCTCAAAACCCAATCCTGGAAGTGGAAGTGTTTGATGTTTGGGGGATTGATTTCATGGGACCCTTCCCATCTTCCTATGGCAACAAATACATTTTGGTGGCTGTGGACTATGTATCAAAGTGGGTGGAAGCAATAGCAAGTCCTACAAATGATTCAAGAGTAGTGGTCAAAATGTTCAAGAGCACTATTTTCCCAAGATTTGGAGTTCCAAGAGTGGTCATAAGTGATGGAGGTTCACACTTCATCAATAAGGTATTTGAGAGTCTTCTCAAGAGGAATGGAGTAAAGCACAAGGTTGCAACACCTTATCACCCTCAAACTAGTGACCAAGTGGAAGTCTCCAACAAGCAAATCAAGGGGATCTTGGAAAAGGTTGTAGGAATCAAGAGGAAGGATTGGTCAGCCAAGCTGATGATGCTCTTTGGGCATATAACAGCATTCAAGACTCCTCTAGGCACCACTCCCTTCAACATTGTCTATGGAAAGTCTTGCCACCTGCCAGTTGAGCTTGAATACAAGGCATTGTGGGCTGTGAAGCTTCTAAACTTTGACATCAAGTGTGCAAAGGAGAAAAGACTTCTTCAACTCAACGAGCTAGATGAGATAAGGATGGATGCTTTGAGAACTCAAGGATTTACAAAGAAAAGACAAAGGCCTTCCATGACAGGCACATCCTCAAGAGAGAGTTCAAGGTAGGAGATCAAGTGCTTCTTTACAACTCTAGACTGAAGCTATTTCCAGAAAGCTAAAGTCAAGGTGGTCTGGTCCATTTGTGATCAAAGAAGTGAGACCCTATGGAGCCATTGTGCTTTGGAACAAGGATGGTGGAGAATTCACAGTGAATGGCCAAAGACTCAAGGAATACATGGCCGCAGTACCAAAGGAGGATGGGACATCAACCCCACTCTCTGATGCTCCCTTGCCTAACCTCAAAGGAGGCAAAGTCAAGCTAGTGACTTTAAACAAGCTCACTTGGGAGGAAGTCCCATGGTTATCCTTGTACATATTGCATTGATATTTTTTTATTTTTTCTCATCAAAAAGTCCTTTGAATGATGATGGACTAGGTCGGAGGTTGAAATGAGTTCACTGGTTATGAGATGGAAGAGACATGAAAGGAAAGGGTTGGTTCAGAGATCAAGAAAAGGAGGTGAAATTCAGACTTAAAGGTGTGGACGGATGTACCCGGTGCTACCCGACACGGAACCCGCACGGGTGAATCAAGCAAGACGACGGACGGACGGACGCATTCGAAAGTAGATCACGCGGACGCAGCACCCGCGACGGACGGTCGATGCGGACGGACGGACGCATTCGAGTAGATCTACGCTGGACGCAGCACCCGCACGACGGTCGACGCTGGACGGACGGACGCACTGGTGACTACGCTGGACGCAACGCCGCGACGGACAGGCGAAAGCACCCGGTGGACCTACGCTGGACGCCACCCGCACGGGACGATCGAGCACACGCTGGTATCCATACCCGAAGTCGTCCGAACGATGCAGCACCAGGTGCGACGAACGCGAACCGCCCGCCCAGGTAAGTGTTTCTTCCTTTATTTCCGACCCAAACCCACCTAAGCCCACCCAGAACCATCCCACCCGACCCAGGAACATTTTAAAACCCTAGGCCACCCCTCTTTCCTCATTCCATCTTCTTCCTCACATCAAAATCCTCTCTAGCCTCCAAGAACAAAAATTCCCATAACTTTGCCAAATCTTAACCAAATCACAAGTTTTTCTTCCTACATCAAGACCTTCCTCCCTAGACCTAATTCCTTGAACCCTTTCATCTTTATCCTTCATCCAAAGCAAGGTATGGTATCTCTAAGTTCAAATTCGTAACCCTCATGAACCCTAAAATTTGACTTGAAATTTGAGCTTTTGCTTGCTAATTTCTTGTAAATTAGACTAGGATTGCTTGTATGTCATGCTGGGTAGTTGATTTCATGGTGGAATTGAGATTAATTTGAACTTTGGCAAATTAGGGTTCATGAGATTTGGGGTTTTGAAAAGGCTCTTACTTTGGTTGATTATGGTCCAGGTTGATTGAATTGATGTTCTAGAGCTTGTTTAGCATTCAATTTCAGCTGGCTTGATGTGTTTACTTGGATTTCAACTTGATTAAGTTCCCTTGTTCATAAAAATAAAAAAATAAAAAATTTGCATCTTGTGAACTTGGGAGCTTGGTTACTTTGATAGTCTTGCTAGGTTGCTGGTTCTAGACTAGGTTTGCAAGTGTTCATTCCATCTTTCTCTTTTCCAGCATATTCTCTCTACTTGTGCTTTATCTTGTCCAAGTCTTGATATTTTTCAGGTTCCAATGGGAAGGAAAGATGAGAAACTGATTGCACAAGAGAAGGCCGAGGCTGCTAAGAAACACACTGCTAAGTTCGAAAACGTTAGGCTCTATGCCTGAATCCGAGGAAGAACGTAGGCAACAAGCTCTGGCTATGTTGAGAAAGAAGGCACAAGCCAACAAGGCTAGACACAGTTTGGTTGATGGGGCAGCAAAGCAACACAAGGATGAAGGAAAAGAGTGGCTGATGTTGGTAATAAGACTAGCAAGGAGGATGGCAAAAGGTTGGCTAGGATGAGAGAGTGCTTGATGATGCTTACAAGAAAGCCAAGAAAGATGGCAAGAGGGTGGCTGTTGGTGATGATAAGAGCACCCTTCAAAGAAAGCTAGAGCTCCAAGATCTCACAGTGGGACCTCTTGTTTTGGAGAAGAACACAAAGAAAGATGCTGAGAAACCCAAACTTCCCACCAAGATCAGAATCAAAGCACCAAACCCAAAGCAATTGGCACCTCCACCTTGGAGCCAGTAGATACAACTGTTGAAGAAGCATCCTCTCCAATTGAAAGTGAGGCTGAGCAAGAAACTTTCGAAAAGTTAGGTTTCAACCCTCGTGAGATCGACAAAGGAAGCCGACTGAAGTTGAACTATGGAGCAGATGAGGCAAGGAGTATCTTGGCCTCCAACCAGATTTGCTGATGAGAGGCTAATGAGGGAGCTAGAAATTGACCAAGACATAAAGGATTTGCTTGCTCTCATGAACATGGACAGCTTCTATTCAATGGCTCACCCAACATATAAAGAAATCTCTTGCCAATTCTTGGCATCCTTGGAGGTCACATTCCACTCTTCTCAACATGAGGAACAAGGGTGGGGAAGAATCAGCTTCAAGATAGATGGGAAGCCTTATTTCATGACCTTCACTGAGATTGAGAGGTGCTAGGCCTCAAGGATTTGAAGGAGTCATATTTGCCTAAGCTGAAAGGACTTCCTAAAGGAAAGACACTTGCCCATTTCACTTACAAGTTCTTATCAGGCAAGAATAGGTGTCCAGCAGAGACAAGAATGCATCTATCAGACATCCATCAGTCCGCTACCTCCATAGGCTGATTGTCCATACCATCTACCCAAGGAAGGAGCCAAGCAACGTGAATGGAGAAGACTTGAACCTCATGCACCAAGCCATCCAACACTTTGCCTTACCTCCTCACCTACCTGAAGTTCCCACTGATTTCTACGCTGAATTTGGTATGGTTGGATACTTAGAGGTTATGTACTACAAGGAGTATGCTTGGACAAACAAGGATCCAGAGGCTCAGATTGAATAGCGGCTTGATCACACCTTTGCTTGAGCACCAGGGTATTGATTTGGGAGATGATGCATCCGGTCCCTCTTTCATTGATCTCACCTACTTAAAGTCAGCTCATTACTTCTCTGGGAGATAATGATGGGAAGTGTGTTTACTGTACTTGAGAGGCCCCACCACAGTTGAGCTGCTTCTCCCTAACTATGAGCTCACTACTTTGAGCACACCAGGTACTATGAGTTTTGATATCAGCGAGCAGCATCTCCTGGGCAGTCATGGAGCTCTGGCCCTATGACATTGAAGATGAATGAGAAAGCAGCAGCAAAGGCAGCTAAGTTTGATCAGGATACTGCCGAGCCACAGCTCATCTCTTTGGTCCTCGCTATATGTTTGAGTAATGCACAGGTGCTCTGCTTTGGTCCCATTCGCCAAGCTCATGACCAGATTAGCACACTGGTGGAACAGAGCTCAAGATAGGACCATCTTCAAGCTCACCAAGAAGTGCAAGGAATTGAGGAAAACTCAGAAGAGACAAGCTGAAGTTTCAGCTAAGTTCATGAGAAAGGTTGCTGATGTTCTGACTAAGGGAGCTGTAGCAGGCTGCAAGGCTGAGGACTTTGATCTAGAGACCTTCCTTGCACCACTTCCTCTACCCCTTCGACCCAAACGCACTCACAAACCGAGAAGCAAGCCCTCCGCAGCTTGAGGAACCCCTACATCGCCCCATCCGCGTCCGAAACAAGTCACCAAGCCTAAGCACCACTGCTGATGAAGATGAGTCTGAGGGTGAGGCATCAGCCTCTTCCCATGCTCCATAGAGGTACTCCAACACCCTATCATTGTATATACCATTCATCTTTTCCTTTAGCTTTATTTTTCTTCCTTTGGGCCCTTCTCAACATTTAACAAACACGAGACTGTGTGAATTAAGTGTGGGGAGGTGCCAAGTTGCTGATCATCTTGTGTTTTATGTCATGAGCATGCATTTGTAGATAGTTATTGCATTAAAAAAAAAAACAATCATGTAGTTGCATTAGGATTGAGTCTAGATCATTCAATTGCATAGAAAAAAAAATCATCATATAGGTTGCATCATGCATAAGGGGACAAGGATGATAGTTGCCTTGAAAAGATGCTCATGCTAAGTTCTTAAAGTGATACCCTTCATAAGCATAGTAAGTAGCTCGAGCAATCTTAGGATGGCTTGCAAACTTTTGCCTTGAAATCTCTTCCTAAAGCTTATTTGATTGATTGATGCCATCTCTTTGAAGTTTGCTCCTGTCATTTGTAGACTCTAGTCTCTTGCTCATGGTCCCTTGTGTACTAAGTCATGATAGAACACTTGAGCTGTCCCTCCCATTCTTTGTCTATCTTTTGGACAAGCTCAGTGGCACTCCACCCTAAAACCCTTACCTCCTTTCAAGCTTTCATTATTTGTTGAGTGAGGCCTTCTTTGGAAAGCTTTACATGTGCATAATGTTGAGAGTATTGGGAACGACAATGCTTGATCTCCATTTTAGCTAGATTAGACACTCATTAATGTCTAGCTTCTAGGATGGGGTGAGTGTTGTATGGTAAAATCTTGAGGAAATGAAAGGTTTATGAAAGAAAAGATTGACTCATGAGACTCTATTGTTATAAGTGATTAAGTCTGAAGGGATAAGAGGAATGAAGGATTGTAAGCTCAAGTAGTTTGAAAAGTCTTGGCCCCATAAAAAAAAAAGAAAAAAGAAAAAAAAAAGAGAAAAATATATAATGAAAGGGGGCTAGCAATATCTAGAAAGAGCTGAAAAGTGTGAAATGTGTAAATTCCCTTGTAGACTTCATTAAGAAGGAGTTTCAAATGAGAAAATATCTTGAACATTGGGGAAATCTTTGGGTGAGATGTGAGTGGCATTTTGGCATTGGGAATAAAGATGTGATCTATGTATTTTGGGAAAGGGTAGAACAATGGAGATTGAGCATTGTATGCATGAGTTGATCCCTTTCTTAGATATATTATGTGCAATGTCAAGGCTACTTGTTTTGAGAGTGAACCACCCCTTGAAAGATCCCTTTGAACCCCTTATTTCACTTGAATAAAACCTTCTACCACCAAACCAAATGACTTGGACCATTTGACCATTTGCAAGAAGTCTTTTGAGTTTGCTTAATGATTGTTAGAGGGCAAATGGAATTGTGGGTTGTGGATTCATGATGAGTAAGTGTAGGGATCAAAGGAGTTAAGATAGGCCTTGTTAAGTTAGAGTTGGATTGAGTTTTGCTCCTGCTACTTGGTATGCTTGTGCAAGGTTATCAAGTTGAGAACTAAGAAGAACATTCTTTGGCTATGAGTCCCTCCTTCAAACCTCTCCTCCTTAGTCCTTGCAAGTTTACTTGTGGACAAGTAAAGGACTAGTGTGGGGAGTTGATGTCTAGCATATTTACATATTTTAGTTATCATATCTTATGCATTTTTGCTCATTTAGATTAGGCTTTAGGCATCTTTAGGCTCATTTTGCATTCATAAGTCCCTATTAGGTGTTGGAGCACACTTTGGAGATATTGAAGATGTTTGGGAGTTTTGTGATGAAAAGAGGGTTTAAAGATGAATATGGACAAAGGTCTTAGAAGTATCTTCTGATGCTTATATTTGGTGGAGACTTGGAATTTTGAGTTAGCTTTCCATTGGGAGTGGTTTCGAACCATTTGAAGCCATATTGGAGGAGTTATGATTATTTGAGTGAAGGCATGTCAGTACACCTGGTCAGCACACTCGGCTTGACCAACCCGACGGAACGAAGGGATGATGCTGGACGATGAAGCACCCGGACAGACATACGCGACCTCGATAGCCCGCCGCGGCCTGACCGCAGGAACAGACAGAACGTCGCGGCTGGAGCACCGGAAGAAGCTACCACGTGCGCAGCCTACCCGAAAGGCCCACACCCGAGGAAGACGCACCGCATCGCCCGACAATGGAGAACGCCCAGGATCAGGACGCCGATCACACCCGACCTCCTTTGCCCGCGTCATTCACCACTCAACCCCAGAACATTCGAGCAGGACGACACCCGCCTTGGCACACGCGCCTGAAGCACCCGCAGGGCCTCACAACACCCGACCGAAGGACGCTGCCTGAAGCACCCCACGCCTGCACACCCGCTGGAAGGACGCTGCCCAGCACCGCACGGCCTGCTTGCTGCTGGACACGGACAGTACGCTGCCTAGAGCACCCGAGGACAGCCCCAGCAGCCGGACGAGAGACGAGAATCCTCATACGCTGGTGGCTATAACGTGCCTGACCGAAGCTTATCCCACTGTGGTATCCGAGCTTCTTCCTTGGAGCATTTGATCATTTAGACCATTAATTTTCCAAAGGCTGTTTAGTCATTTTACTTTTATGTGTTTAGGCTTTTAAGCCTACTATAAATACTCATTAACCCAAGTTTGGGACTTATGTTATTTATGATCTAAGAACAAAACCTTTGAGTAAAGCTTCATCTTTGATTTATTAATCTCATCTCATCTCAGGTTCTCGATTGTTTATCTCATCTCCTTTCTTCTCTATATGTTTATGCTTGAATCTCTATGGGTTTAAGAATAAGCATGTGGATTAGTGAGTAGATTCTTCTAAGATCCATGGGTTAGGATAGAGAGTGATCGAGTTAGATCCAAGGTGTCTAGATTAGATCTATCATTTCCTTTGCATAGATTTGTGTTTTAAAGCTATATTCGAGTCGGGCCTCTCAAACATAGAGCTATAGCATTTCATGCCCTGAAGGTGTTCTATGAAATGCCTGAACCAACTCATCTATGCTTTTAGCTCTTTGCCTAAGGGATTAGTTGTCTTAGAGGCTAGGATTGCTATTAGACTCATTCTCATTGTTTGTTTGATCATTACAGCCAAAGGGATTTGGTGTACTTGGGTGATCATAGAAAAGAGCATTCATCTAGGATGAGCTTGCTAGTTTAGTTGTCTGCATAAGGATTAGATTGATTGAAAAGTTAGCATCTTGGATTGAAACTTAATCATTTGATATCAAGTCCCTACACCCATGGGTCTCATTCTCCCCATAAGAAAGAAAGTTTGCTTTTGTTGTGTTTTACTTTATCGTTCTAGTTTAATCATCATTCTCTAATGGTTGATTTAGATTGACAGCATAGCTTGATTCCCTCTGTTTCATTGTCACTAGACTGGTTCGACAATCTTATATACTACATCATTTGATTAGAATCTGAAAAGTTCTATCATCAGTATCCCATCCCACATTCCATATCATATGATGGAAAAAATCAATCTTCTTATATACATTTAAAGCATCCAAAACTCAAAATTTTCGTAGAATGTTTTACCTGAAAGTTATGGTGGAATTGGTTTGGAGTAGAGAAGGATTCAAAAAGAAAATGAATAAAAGAGAACCATTCAAAACAGATGTCCACATAGAGCAACAAAGATATTTGAAAAGGAATATGTCAATGAAATATGCATTAACCATTGAATTGGCAGTAGCCGCGCATCTCCACCTGTCCTAAAGGTTATATTTTCTTACATATTACATGCACACACCATAGACAGTCCTGAAAATCCTATTCAAAATAAAAATACATAGATTAATTTTTTCGATAAATTTTCTGATCGATCGGTTTAGAGAAATGCACATATAAAATGGATTAGTCCAAAAACGCATCACATTACTTGGGTCAATTTGAAATACCTTCCAACTAATACTAAAGATGGACCGCTCGGGATCATCTATTACGATCCACCATGTTAACCACTTGGACTCAAACCCAAATCCACCGACCAAATAGTGATAATTTAGTTCCCGTGAGAAAATCGAACTCATAACTGATAATGTACACATCAAACCCTAAAATTACCACTAGACTACCACCACTTGGTGATTAACTATATTTTCTAAAACCAAATCCACAATATCTCTTTAGAGTGTTCCAAAACCAGAGTCACTTACAACTTAATCCATTCCTTTCAAATGATCTCTCGTGAATATTCATCACTGATCCTCTCTTCTATGAGTCATCATGCCATCAATCACTTTCAAAATATTCTTCGACCACAAACCCTTCAGCCGCTGATCTCACTCTTCACCTCGCGATGGTTCCAATATCTGCCTGGTTTCAGGTTCCCCAACACTTAACTCCGCCTTCGATGACTTCTATCCCTTCAAGCATGAGATCACAAAGGTTATGTTCAAGCTCAATGCTAATAAGGCTCCTGACCTCACGGACTAACCTCCTGATTCTCAAGGCTACTTGTCACTACTAGAGAGAAGCTGTGTCTGCTCCATCACTGACTTCTTCTAAAACTCGCTCCTTCCTGCCAACTAACTCTAACAATCCTAGCTCTAGTGCCTAAACGACCGAGCCTCTCTCATTACTGACTATCAACCAATCATTTCAATACAATCTACAAGGTGATCTCAAAGCACGGTCCGTGTTCAAACCGGTTCTACCCTCCATCATTGTCCCTAAT